>SJYX01001756.1:10750-41589 GCA_006410675.1 Oreotragus oreotragus | reverse complement strand
TATTTGCGACCTCATGGAGGGTAGCATTCCAGGCTCCTCTGTCCTCCACTACCTCCTGGAATTTGCTTAAACTCATGTCTGTTGAGTTAGTGATGTCATCCACCATTTCATCCTCTGTTGCCCCTTCTCCTTTGGCCCTTAATCTTTGCCAGCATCAGGGTCTTTTCCAGTGAGTCAGCTGTTCACATCAGGTGGCCAGAGTATTGGAGCTTTTCCCTTTAATAATGTCTGTTGATGTGCTTTGTTACTGTTTTCTTAAAAAATTATCTTGTTAAGAGATCTGTTTAAAGGGAAAAAATAACCTCATTGTGACAGTAATGCTAGCATGTATTTTATAGAGGTAGTCAAACATTATGCAGATAGTTACAGAGCACCCGCTGTGTAGAACTGGGCCTAGTGTCCTAGCAAAGATTGGTAGAATGTGAGCTATGTGTGAAAACCTGAAAGTTTTGGTCAGTTTAGTTGAAATGTTAGAAATATGTTGTTTCTGTATTAAGATGGCAGGAGTACTTAAAAACTGAGATGAAAGGTATTATTCTAGAGTTTTGTCTAAAATGATACTGATATGACCCCTTGGCATTTTATCTGGAAAAAATCTGAGAGGCCGCAAATTTTGTACATTTCAGTGACACCAGTAAGACTAAGCAAACATCTTAAGCAATAAAATTTGCCATAGTTAAAATTAGGAAAACACTGGATGAGTCTGACTTTTAAGAAGATGTGTTTTCTTTGCTGGCTGTTGGACCTGGAGATAACTACTCTGATAACTGTAACTGACAGTGGCTTGGCAAGCACCTCCTAGCTAACTTGGCGGGGGGACGATTTCTTCTCTTTGCTGCAGGTATCTTTAGGTGGTGTTGATCTCACAGTCCGGGTGCTCACAACAGGATACTGGCCCACTCAGTCAGCCACACCAAAGTGCAACATCCCACCAGCACCAAGACATGCTTTTGAGATATTCAGAAGGTAAATGTAGATCAAACTTTGTATTTCTAAGTACAAATTGTCCAGAATTGAGATGAATCGGAGCAGTTAGTAGTGTCCCTGATTGAAGAGGAATAAACTCCATTTTTTTAATCTTATTTACCCTTGATGCTTTCAGTATGTAAGGATGAATTGCATAATCTCTTTTCAGAGGAATACTGATACCCTTCTTCAGCATTAGTGCATAGTTAGGAGTATATTTTGTATTGTTGATGTTTGCCACTAGCTGGGGGTAAATTGTTTTGGGGTTAATTATGGAGAAGGGTCGTATGAACTGCAGTGGCTGAGCAGCAGCCAGGACAAATAAATACACCAGTAGAAAGTGTTTAGTGTACTACCTTTATCACTTACTATCTAGCTAACTTAGGTCTGTCTTTTTCTGTCTCTTTTCCCCCACCCCTTAATTTATTGTTTCTTTTCTATAAAAAATTGGAACTGAACTTGATTTCTAAGATTTTGTTTAGCTTTTGAAGTCTCCCTTACATAAATGTTTGTTAAAGATTGGAAGTTTATAATTTCAAATAAATGAGTTATGTAATTCTCAAAAACCTGGTTTGATTTGCCGAAGGTTTTACTTAGCCAAACACAGTGGTCGACAGCTCACACTCCAGCATCACATGGGTTCTGCAGATCTCAATGCCACCTTCTATGGACCAGTTAAAAAGGTAAATATTAATAGTTTGAGCATATTTTTATTTAATAACTTAGAACTGACTAGTGAGTTTTGTTGATTTGGGTAAATTATTTATTTCTCTTATGTCCCTGCCTGTTTCAAATATTTAGAAGAAGGAAACGTCAGCTTTGATTCTTTACTTCTGTTCTTCAGTTACTAACTTCCTTTGACATTACAAAGACTATGCCAGTAGCCTTCCTTATGGAATAAGTAATATAATTACATTATTTATAAGATTAGACTTGAGATAGTATTGCATAAGATAATAAAATGCAAATTGATGTGAGAGCATACAAAAACCATGAGTCCTTTTTCAGATTCTCAGTCTCCTATAATCCTTATTTCCAATAAATTGAAATCAGGAAAGCTAACAGTTAAGATTTGTAAAATGTGCAAAATGTTATCAAAGTGATTATTTAAAAATTAGCAATACACTAGTAAATTGCCTTCATTTTTAAAAAAGTAATTTCTTTTTTGAATGTAAAATTGTGAGCTTTAATTTACTTTTCATTGCTCGGTTTAAATAAATTCAGTCATTTGCCTTAAAATGGCAAAATAATAAAAAGCTTTTAAATCATTGAAGAAAAAAATACCCAAGTTGTTATCTAGGCAGCAAGTAAGTTTCATTAAACGTTTTAATTAAAATCTTAACTTTTATATGTCACTGTAAAACCAAAGGTTTGTTTTTTTTTTTGTATTGTGAAAATGCCTACAGTTACAAAACTACATATTGTAGTTTTTTATATTTAATTGAAGTGGGAAATATTCCTTAGAATTCATTCAGTTGAATTACATTTAAGACTGTTATATGTTTATTTAGCTGTAAGTGGGAAGGTCAAGGATATTAACTCACTCAGCTTTTAATTCTTGCTTGATTGCTTCTCTTTTAAAGGAGAAGCTTTTTTTCTTAAATAATCTGTTAGCTTCTCCAGTTTTATTAAACAGATAAGTAGGTTTTGAAAAGATAATTCATATGTTAATTATTGAGGACTAAATTTGTACTTTTAAATCATAGAGCAGCAGTAGGCTTGAAGGATGACAGAGATTCCCCCCTCTTCACCCTTTGCTATTATTTAATCTCTTAACAATGATCAGATGATGCAAAAAGAAACCTAACCCTACTACTTTGGGTGGTAGTATAATAGCAGTGATATCTTAAAAGTCCAGTATTATCCTTGTGTGTCCTATTACCATAAATTTTAGCTATAAATAAAAGGAATTACTGATTCATTACTTGTTCAGATAAATTAGCATGTTCATAATAGGAAAAAATGAGATAGTCCCAAATAAAGATTGTGTGTGTGTGTAAACATATGTGTGTGTGTGTGTGTGTGTGTGTGTGTGTATGTATATATATATATATATATATACACTTTTAAAGTAACATTTCTTTTTTATGTAGGAATGAGTCCTGTCATTTTGTTAAGGCGGGTTTGGGCATTGCAGAGCTTATTTCACAAACATACTGATAAAGTTATCAGAAGATAATTATATCTTGGTTCTATTTTTATGTTTAAAAATTAAACAGGAAGATGGATCTGAAGTTGGCGTTGGAGGCGCACAAGTAACTGGCTCTAATACACGGAAGCATATATTGCAAGTCTCCACTTTCCAGATGACCATATTAATGCTCTTCAATAATAGAGAAAAATACACATTTGAGGTATGGGTTGGTTTATGTGGATTTTACCTTGTTGTGTTGTTACTTGAGTCTTTCTTGTTTGAATAACCTAATGTAGAATTATTATTGAAAAGAATTTGAGTAATAACCTTTCAGAATATAATCAGAGAAAAATGTATAGCATAAAATTGGACCATGGAACCATGAAACTATGAACGTTATATACTTCTTGGGTCATGTTTCATTTGGTTTTCTAAGTCAGCTTTGTTGAAATGGTACATTTTATATCCATCTAAGTTCACAATTTGATGAGTTTTAACAGATATATTCACCTCTGTAACAAGCATCACTGAAATCAAGATGCAGAATATTATTTTGCTGTTCAGTCACTAAGTTGTGTCCAGCTCTTTTGCGACCCTGTGTACTGTAGCCTGCTGGGCTCCTCTGTCCATGGAAATCTTCAGACAAGAGTACTGAAATGGCTTGCCCTTTGCTTCTTCAGGGCATATTCCTCCCCCAGGGATGGAACACACGTTTCCTGCATTGGCAGTTGGATTCTTTACCACCGAGCCACCAGGGAAGCCCCCATAGAATATCTTCCCCAAATTTTTATACTCCGTTTCAGTCATTTCCCTCACAGTATCTCCAGACCCAGGCAGCCAGTTGTCTGCTTTGTATCACTGTAAATTATAGTTTTGGCTTTCTAGAATTTCATATAATTGGAACCACATGATACATATCACTTTTGTCCAGCTTCTTTTACAAAGTCTAGTATTTTAAGGTTAATCCATGTTGTTGAGTGTATAGTTTTCAGTAGCTTATTTTTATTGCTGAGTGATACTCTGCTACATGGATCTGTTATGGTTTCTTTATCCACTCACCTCTTGATAGGCATTTCGATTGTTGGGTTGAATTTAGATTGTAGTGAATAGAGTTGTATCTTTAATTTTTTTTTTTTTTTGCACTTTGCATTACTGTGCTTTTGCAAATTCATTTTTAAAAACTGATCATTTTTTTCATTGAGGAGTATTAATTGCTTTACAGTGTTGTGGCATTTCTGCAGCATAGCATGAATCAGCTGTATGTGCACGTAGATCCCCTACCTTGATTAAGCCTCTGTCTCATCCCCATCCCACCCTTCTAGGTCATCACAGACCACCGAGCTACCAGGCTGCATCCTGGAGTGATTTTACTTTTTCCATTTCTACCAGCAGTGTAGGAGAGTTCTGGTTGCCCCACATCCTCTCTAAAGTCTAATATTCTCAGTCTTTTAAATTTTAGTCATTTAGCTAGTGTGCAATTACACCTATTCGTTGTGGATTTAATTTCTTACCTTGATTGCTGATGGTGATGACCATTTTTTTGTTAATTCATGTGCCACTTAATGTGTCTTATTTGATGACTTCTTTGTTTGTATAACTTTATTGGGTTGTTTAAAAATTCTTTATAAGGTTTGGATACAGATCCTTTGTCACTTCTATGTGCTATGAATATTTTCTCATAGTCTGTTATTTGCCCTTTTATTTTCTTAATTTTGCTGAGAGCAGAACTTTTTAGTATTGACAAAGTCCAGTAGCCACTGTTTTATAGTTTGTGCTTTTGATAGTCTCTCTTAAGAAATTATTGGCTGTTGGCGTGGTTTCAAAGATTTTCTTCTACATTTTCTTCTATAATTAGCTTTTTACATTTAGATGTATGATCAATTTCAAGTTAATTTTTTTGGTATGGTTATAGGTAGGATTAAGAATTATTTCCTCTACCCACATATATTCACTTGTTCATTCAGCATCATTTGTCAAAAGCATTATTCTTTTCTCATTGAATTACCTTAGCCCCTTTATTTAGAAAAAATAAAATCAGTTGACCATATGAATGTATTTCTACACACTCTGTTTCATTACTTTCTGTCTGTCCTTTTGGTAATGTTACACTGTCTTGATAGTGTCAACCTTCTTTTTTTAGAATAACTATAAAAATATACTTTTTATTTTTTTCTCCCATTAAGTCATGATTTGATTGAATTATATTCAGTTAGTCTTTTCCCATATGTTTAATGAGTAGGTTGGAGTTGAAATGAGGATCATGTGATATTTTAAAATTAAGTTTAAATGAAAGATATTAAATATTTGAAAAGCTGTAGAGTTACTGCCATATTTATACTTAATTGAAAATGAATTTTCAGATACAGGTGAACATTGGAAGTTTTAAATTTGAAATGAAGAGCAATTAAATTGTAGGCCTATTTTAATACTAACTTTAATATTCCCTTTATGTGATGATAATATGGTTGAGAGATGACTATTTTTACGTGATGATGCTTCAGAGAAATATTTTGAAACCTTAGTATTTTAAGTCAGTGGCTAAGCCAAGAGATTTTGCTCTTGTAAATTTCCAGGTGTGTATTACTTCGGGAAAAATGTTAATTTCCAAACACAAAATTATATGTGATTGAATCCTAAGAATATTGATTTCAAGTAAGGATTGAGTACCTTACCCAAACATTGTAAAGCTTTTCAGGCAGGTAGAAGTGAATTATCTCTTAACAGCTTGGATGTTTTAGTCTGGAGCTATCATGGATAATATATTTTAAACAAACAAGCTACTTAATAAATAACTAGATTTGGTTTTCAGAGTCCTACTTTATAAAGAGCTGGTAAAAATAATAGGATAAACAAAATCATAAATGGGTTTTCTTAAACCATTATTGGAATTGCTAGTAATTTTAGTGGTTTGAGCTTTTCTCCTTCCCTGTCCAGTTGGGATCATTGAGGCTAACAAGAAGTGATTTAGGTAGAAGGAAAAATTAAGTAGAAAATTGATCTAATATTTTAAATTTTAGCTGTGTCAAACCAGAATCCTGAGCATAAGTGGCATATGTAAAATGCCATTTCTATGGCTCCCAAACCTCTGCTTGCATCTCTAACCAGGCAATGGTGAAAAGGCTCATGACACACATTCACACTGTGTGCTAATAGTCTGCTGCATAAGTTTTATTAGGCATCTGTTTTGCAAAAATCTTCACATATTGGAGAAGATAGCTAAAAGTATTTAATAATTATTAAAGGAAGCTGGTCTCTTCAAATATTCTTTCTTTATGAGTTCAGTAAAATAGAGTATTTTTTATTTAATGCTGCATAACAAGTCTCAGCTTCATGTTGTAAAACAGCCACTAACAATTCATTATCTTTTGTGGTTTCTTTGGGTTGGGGATTCAGGAGGGGCTTGATTGAGTTGTGGCTTGGAATCTTTAATGAGGTTATGTTAAGATGTCAGCCGGGCTTCAGTTATCTAATGTTGTCAGGACTGGAAAATACTATTGGTATGCACCTTTTTCCACATGACTGGAAAGTTTGTTTTGGCTGTTAACCAAACTTAGCGGGTATTAGATTCTCTCCATGTGGGCTTTACCAGACATGGCTGTTTGATTGTCCTTGTATACTGGTGGCTAACTTTCCCTAGAGTGAGTGATCCAAGAGACCCAGGCAGAACCTGCAGTGCCTTTATGATCCAGCCTTGAAAGTCACATATATTGTCACTTCCTTATTTTGTTGGTTACTAACATCACCCTGATAAAGTGAGGGGACCACACAAGATTAAAACGTACCAGGGTCACCATGGGGCATCTTGAGAACTGCCTTCAAAAGGTAGCATTTATTATCGTGTCACATGTAATCCATAGTAGTCAGACTGCAGAGACTTTTTCCTCTTTTTATATATTTTTTGGAATATAGTCCATATTATGATTTAGAACAGCTAAAATACCAAAATATATATTTAATGGTAGTCTGTACCTTAGATTTTAGTAACTAGCATTTAATTTTTGAAAGAGGTATGGATATTAATACATGTTTTTCTGAATGTTCTTTATTAATACTTTTTTAAGATTTCTGAGAATGAGACTAAAAGCTAATTGTTGACAGTAGCAGAATTAATGTCAGACAGAATTTACATAGACAATCATTAAACACCAGTGGTATTTCATTGAGAAATTATATCATTATTGTGACATAACAACACATAAAGGAAAATGATTGGAAGTACAAGGATAAATAGGTAACTCCATTGTTACAGAAAGCCCTCACATATGTACTGATACGTGTACTCAATAAAAAAGGATACTAAAGATCTGAATTAACACAGCAAATTAAATTGAAAGTTGTACTGGGAACTTTGAACCAGAAATCAAAATACATAAATTGTTCTTGAGAAATAACTCTTTGCGACCCCGTGGACTCTAGCCCATCAGGTTCCTCCGTCCATGGGATTGTCCAGGCAAGAATATTGGAGTGGGTTGTCATTTCCTTCTCCAGGGGAATCTTGCCGACCCAGGGATCGAACCCAGGTCTCCTGCATTGTGGGCAGACGCTTTAACCTCTGAGCCACCAGGGAAGCCTACCTTAGGCTACATAACCTTATTACTAAAACTGAACTAGGAAAATACAAAAAAGATAAGCTATAGGTTATTCAAAATAAATATACAAACCTTAAATAAAATACTATTAGCAGGTTATATTCAGCAGTGTATTGAAATAATAATCCACCCTATCCAAGTAGGGTTTCTTCCTGAAATACAGATAAGGAGTTTGTCAAGAGAGAGCTATTGAGATTTTATAATAATAATACAATTAACTGAGCAGACATGAGTTCAAGGAGAAAAATCAATGATGCCTATGGATGTACGCAAAGCATATGAGAAAAGTCAATCCTGATTTCTTATTTCCAGATGGAGCACTCTTGGCCACCTAAGAATAGAAAAAATGCCTTAATGGCATAAAGGTGTACCTAATGAGAGATCTAATAAGCAAGGAGTAATTAGTAGTAAACCTTAGACACCTTCCCCTTAAGGTTAGAAATGATTTATACCTGCCTTTACTCCTGCTGTCCAGCCTTGTTCTGCAGGTCCAAATAAACACACTAAAAAAGAAAAAGGAACGAAATTTACAAATATCAAGGGCTGACAAAGTTTATAGACAGTATGATTGTCAAGTATAATAATCAACTAAGAAACTCTTCTTTGAGGAGAATTTGGTTGAAAAATCTTTCTATAAATCAGGCTTACTATTAGTAAGTCCCTTCTCTCTGCATCAGAATTAACTGGAAAATGACATGAGGAAAGGGATATTTTAATAATCATAATCTTTTTGGGAAGCATTCTAACACAGAAAGTACAAGACTTAAACCAAAAAGGCAATAAGAGAAAAGAATGTGGAAGGGTAAATGTACCTGAATGAGAAAGCTATGTGTTATAAAGGAATTTGGGTGTTTTTTTTTTTTTTTTTTTTTAAAGTCACCTTTAAATTCAGTGTCTCAGTCCAAACCTGTAGATTTATTTTCATGAAATTTGACAGCTTATCCCAAAATTCATCTGGTCAAGGGAATGCACAAGAGCAGGCAAGGAGGGGCAGGGGTTTGGAGATGGGAAAGCCCAGTAAGAAGGAAAGGGGTATGTCTTAATACCCAAACATAACTCGAAGTTAAAATTGTTTTTAACGTGTGTGAACAAATAGCTCATTTGAGCAAAACAGAAAGTCCAGAAACAGGGTAGTATATACAGAAGTGTTTGGGATGTGATAAATTTGCCATTTCTAATAAATGGAATTGAAATAACTGCTAATTCATTTGTGGGAATGGAAAGAGAGTAGTTCGTTCCATATGTCATATCAAATGCAAAATCATAATCAAATTCCACTGATCTATTGAGATAATGGAGATTTATTTATTGATGAAGCATGAATTTCTACCTAAAAAGGCATTTCTGGTTCTTTGACTCTGGTTAAATAATAATATAGGTAAATAAGTCACTTTCAGTATGTACATAATAATTAAAATTAACATTGTTTATTAAGAGCACATAATTTGCTAGGATTGACATTGACGTGTCTAAAGTATGTAGACATACAGAGATCATTGGAAGCTAAGGAATGTGCATCATCACTAAAACTGACATGTCTCTCAGTCCTCACCTACCTGTAGTCCTCTGAAAAAGCTGGATAGTATTCCTCAGGATCTTGTTAAAGGACAATGACTTGCTCCAGATCAGTTACATAGTCTAAATAACACCATCTTTATGCCCATTCTTCCTGCACTCCATTTGAGGGAAAAAAACAGCCTTATACAGTGAATCAAAATGATACATCCCAATGTGAAGACTTGAGCCATGCAGTACCTGTAGATGTATATCATATAGATATACAATTCTCTTCCTGTCCCATTGACATAAAAAAGTATACAACGAATTTACTGCTTTTCATGTTTAATACAAAAATTACCAAGTATTTAAATTTTTTTTCATTTGGTTGTACAGGCAGTAAATATGGTTAACTTGGATTGTAAATCTTTGATAGTATACTTTGCTTATTTCTAGGGAAAAGTTGCTAAGCAAAGAGTAGTATGGATAAACTGGGGAGGAAGATTGTAGAGTACTTCTAAAGTTAGCATTTTTATGTTGGTTTTATTTTTATCTAAATATTAAAGCAAGCCCCTACTAATCTCTGTTGGATGACATTCTTAGACTGGACTTTATATCCCTGCAGGAAAAAACATAGCTTTTTGACGTTCTGTGACTTGAACCACCTTTTTCTCTAGTGTGTTCAAATAAGTGAGATTTTAGTGAAGTGTCATAACAGAAAGTTTTTTGTTGTGAATTATTTCTTAAATGGAATTACCTGTCTTAACTACTGCCTGGTCAATTTTACTTCCTAATTAACTAATTTAATCTTTCACACTGTTCATCTGGCCTGTTAAACTCTGTTAATCTGGTGAAATTTCAGGAAATTCAACAGGAGACAGATATCCCTGAAAGAGAACTTGTTAGGGCCCTGCAGTCCCTCGCCTGTGGTAAGCCAACACAGCGGGTCCTCACCAAGGAGCCCAAGTCAAAGGAGATAGAGAACGGCCACATATTTACAGTGAACGACCAGTTCACATCCAAACTACACAGAGTCAAGATTCAAACAGGTATCTGAAATTGTCTTTTTCTCTTAAAAATCACATACAGACTTTCCTTACAAGTTCTTAACGTTGGATTTCTATTTTTTAAAAAGGAATGTTTTTCTGTGTGCTGCATGATACATACACGTTAAGAGGTAAAGTGATTTTTATCATTGTATGTTCCTGTCAAAATGCAGTTGAATCCAAGTTCAGTAAGCATGGAAAAATTTATTCATAGTGTGAACAAGTATTATTTTCATATGGTTTTCGGCAAGAGAAATACAATTTTATGAATGTTTTCTTATAAAAAATTGCTTTTAACTGGTTAACAAATAGTGAAGTCTGTTTTTAAAACTGATTTATAAATTTTTCAAAATTGTGAGTTATCTATTTAAAATTTAATCTTTAGATGCATCTATTTATATTCTGATAAATATTTGTTAAATTTCAAAACTTTAAAAACCCATATTATTTCTCTAACTTAAAAACAGAGATAACCCTGTTGTGAACAGATTTTGGTTTAGCTTTTTTTAGGATGACAGTAAACGTCCTATCTGTTGTATATTTAACAGTGTAAGGTGTATATTTTCTATGTATTTAATAAGGCAAAAAGACACTTCACCTTTGCTGAATATTTAAAACTGTTAGTATAGCTTGCTACCTGGTTTTTAGATGAGCTTCCCAGTGATAATTTGTCCAACACATCTAATATATCTGTGTAATAAAACCTGTGTTTATTAATCTAATAAAATCTGTGTAATAATAAGTTAAGCATTTAAAATGACTTCAATTTTCTGATTTTATATATTAATAATAAAAGATAGTCTTAAAATTTTTTTAATTTTTTTAATATTGATTGCCAGAATACACTGATTCAAGAACTTTGTGTGTACACTTTAGTTTTTCTTTTTTACTCTAAATAGGATATTTTTTTCACAGCAAAGTGGTATCTCTTTACAGCCATGACTACTTTGTTTATTCATTGGAACCCATATCATTGATCCATATCTTTGGGACACAGATGTATGTTAAAAAATAGAACAGTGCTAAAGGGTGGTTGTGGAATAAAATCTCTTTTTCACTAGTGTAAGACATAAGACTGCAGTTTTGGGCAGAGATAGGTTTTGGATTTCAGAAGTTACTTGTATCTCAGATTTGGAGGATGTGTGGTGATACAGATCTGAATTACCTAGCCTCAGCCTGCTTAATCCTAAATAAATGTCTTTGTAATTCAAGATTCTGTCATTCCCAGCTAATATTGTCAGATAGTATTGTGATTATTTAAAAAAATCTTCTTCATAGATTTTAAATTTTTGGTGTTAAGTATATAGTATATATATGTATAGTATTTTAGATTTCATTAAAAAAGAAATACAGCTAAATGTTTTCAGCTATCAAATTCCGTAAAGAAAAATGTGTTTCATTTTTGAAATGGTACTTAGATGATCTTGGCTCTTACTGATTTTTGTGGAAGTTAAAATTTTCTCTCTGGTGCTAAGTATATTCCTCCAGATACATATAGATACTTAGGTACCCACTTAGGCAGCAAATATCCTTGTTATGCTTCTCTTAAACACATAATATTATGCCAGGCTCTGAGAGTGAGCTCCATCCTCACATTTTAAAAAACATAATCCACAGTCTTGGAGTATATTTATTTAGGTGACCAAATTTAGATGAACTAAGTGCGTCGTTAAAAAAAAAATTTTCCCTCCACTGTTTTATCTGTTTTCACATCAGCAGAAAAAGTGAAAAATGCTGTAATAGACACTCAATTAAATTTTGCTACATTTGCTTAAGCACCTTTATTTCTACCTTACCATTCTTCCTCTCCCTTCATATATGTTTATAGTTCCTGCAGCATTTGGACTTAATTTGCAAACATCATAACATAATTTGCAAACATCGTAACACTTACCCCTTAAATACTTGAGAATATACTTATCTCAGAATTAAGATTTTACCACAAAATTGTTGTGCTATATCAGACCCAGAAATTATTAATTAGAAATTAATTCTAAACATCTATATGTATTACCCATATTTGCATGTCCATGGTTGTCTCATTTTCATAATCTTATTTTTTGGGTCCAGGATTCACTCAAGAGCTCCACATTACAGTGATTTTAATGTTTCTTTAGTTCTATTTAAACCAGTGTCTCTTTTTCCCCTTATGGTATGGAATTTTTGAAGAAAAGCATTTTTCTCCTTTAGTTGAGCATTTTAATCTAATTTTATTCTTTTTCTTGTGAATTTGTTAATTAACTTGAGAAAAGACCCTGAAAGTAGAATTCTTAACCAAGGAATTCTAATTAGAAATAACTGAATGGGCACATCAGAATGATCTTCTGAATTGTAGTCTGCTGTCTCATGGGTTTGCCCAGGCCTAAGTCAGCAATATTTTATGTGGTACTTTGTAATATTTCAGTTTTTACTCAGAAACTTCACATATATCTACTATTGATAACCAAATAAACTGCATCCGTTACTCCTTTTCTTTCTCTGCTACTTGAGTTAGAGCAGGGTTATAAGAGAAAGAGCTTTTATACTTAAATCTTGAGAAGTTGGCTTGAAGACTGGGGAATAACAGAGTAAGACTACTCCGAAAAATGTAGTTTACATTGTGTTCAGTTGCTCAGTCAGGTCTGACTCTTTGCGACCCCACGGACTGCAGCATGCTAGGCTTCCCTGTCCTTCACTATCTCCTGGAGTTTACTCAAACTCACGTCCATTGAGTCAGTGATGCCATCCAACCATTTCACCCTCTATCGCTCCCTTCTCCTCCTGCCCTCAGTCTTTTCTAGCATCAGGCTCTTTTCCAAAGAGTCAGATCGTCTCATCAGGTGACCAAAGTATTGGAGCTTCAGCATCAGTCCTTCCAATGAAAATATTCAGGGTTGATTCCTTTAGGATTGACTGGTTTGATCTCCTTGCAGTCCAAGGGACTCTCAAGAGTCTTCTCCAACACCATAGTTAAAACTTCAATTCTTCAGTGCTCAGCCTTTTTTATTGTCCAGCTCTCATATCTGTGTGATTACTTGGAAGAACCATAGCTTTGACTATACGGACTTTTGTAGGCCAAGAATTTCTGCTTTTTAATGTGCTGTCTAGGTTTGTCATTGCTTTTATTCCAAGGAGCAAGTGTCTTTTAATTGCATGTCTGTCATCACCCTCCCCAGTGATTTTGGAGCCAAATTAGTGATATTGTGACATTTAGGAATTACTAAGATAAATGACAAATTGTTGAATAATTGATGAGGTGTCCAAATGGAGTTTTGTTAAGAGACATTCTGGTGATACTTTAAAATTTTTTTATTTAGCTAGCTAAATCTTGGCAGTACATGCTCTTTTGTCCTCTAAAGTCCCCATGTTTCTCCCATTTGAGGTGGTTTTGGTGAGGCTTAACTTGAAGTCATATTGGTAAGATACTACTTAACCTCTGGAAGTCACAAGCAGTGAAAATTCTTTACTGATAATCTTACTGCTAACTATATGTGGCTACCATTTTTCTTCTAGGAAAGGAATCATTCTAGTCTATAAAAATTGGTTTTATTATCTCTATAAAATTAAGCTTCTAATATTTAAAAAGAAAAACCCGGAATTAAATTTAATATTCAGTAAACTTTGAATTAGGTACTTTTTGTATGTTTATTTGAATAAAAGTATGTGTGTAGTATATATTCAGAGGTTGAAATTGATTTTTTTAGGTTAAGATTGCTTATAAATAGTTTTTTATTGTGTGTAAAATTTGCATGATAATCACATGGTAAATGTCTTTATTTCTCTTTTAGTTGCTGCCAAGCAAGGTGAATCCGACCCAGAAAGGAAAGAAACCAGGCAGAAAGTAGATGACGACAGAAAGCATGAGATAGAAGCTGCTATAGTGCGGATAATGAAGTCTAGGAAGAAGATGCAGCACAACGTGCTAGTAGCAGAGGTGAGGGCTCTTCCAGACGGCGCTGATGTGGGAAAGGCAGAACTAGTTAACAACTTAAGTTTAGGAAAGTACTGTTGTGTTTTAAAATACAGTCTTCAAGTTTGAAAGCTGTAGTCAATTAACACAGTATTAAAAACCTGGCACTTTCTTGGTAGTTAAACATAGCTGAGCATCAAATTATGTGCACACCTTAAAAACAAACATGCTTGTAGTAAAGATGTAAGGTCTTTGTGAAGCCATTGAAATGGTGAGGAAAGAGGTGATTAGGGTTGAATAAAGTACTGGATGAAGATAGAGAACCAAATGAAGACAAATGGGAAGAGGAATTGACAACATGGGAAATGGAAAAGAGGAATGGAGGATGACTCCTAGGCCCCTAGCTTGACTGGCTAGACAGAAGCTGGTTTCTTTAGCTGAGAAGGGAAGGGGTATGCACCGCTGTGTCCCACAGGTCAGTTAAAACCAGTTTTATAAGTTGACTTTGTATTACGTTGACAAAGGAAGAGAATTATGGGTGAGTGGTCAGTAATTTCAAAAATCATTTAAAAACCAAATCAAGTAAACATTTAATATGTGTTGGCAATTAGGTGACTGATTAGTTTTCCCATTTTCATTGGACTGGTAAGAGTGAACATTTGGTGGCAGTGCCTTGAGAAGTAAATGGAGCTAAAACCAAGTGAATGGCTTGTCCTTTGGGATGCTGTCTTGTGGGAAAGGGCACGAAGAATAACACCTAGAGGATTGTGTGTTGAGGTGAGGGCATCTGAACATTTTTTTTCTGGATAGGAACACCTTGTGTTGCATTTATAGTCTAAGGATAAAGAAAGGAAGCTTAAAAACAAAAGGAAAGAACAGGGATGAGGGATAATTGATGTACTGAAGTCTAGAAAGAGAAAGGCAAGAGAATTGTGTAGAGAACACACAGGCAGTCGATGTGGTAATGAATGCTACTGAATACCTCTTCCTGAAACCCAGGGCAGGAGGCAGGGGTGGTTCTAAAGAAAGGTGGATACATGCTTGGATAATCAGGTTAAGTGCAACATGGTGGGAGTTAGAGGAATTTCACATGAAAATGACTTCTTATGTAAAACAGGATGTGAGGTTATGGTGCTTGGAAACTTGCTATACTTGAATACTATAAATTTGTATTATCAGTCTGTACCAGAGATTGGCAGCCTTTTTTTAAATGGCATGAACGCACCTATAGATAACAAATGAGGGTGTCTGTTCCAGGAAAAATTTACAACAGGCAGTGGGCTGTATTTGCCTGTAGGGTGTAATTTGTTGATTCCAGGTCTACACAAAAGGTATAAAAACTACAAGTTAGTAAAGAACCGAATAGTGGCTTTTGGGTTGTTGTAGAATGGGTGCTTATGGAATAGAACCAAAGGAATTGAAGGTACTGTTGTGACTGCAGCTAAAGTGATCTTACATGAAAGAAGGAGATAAGATCAGAAGGATTTAGATTCTCATCTCTTCTGGTTCTGTTTGCTACTTACAACTTATCATTTTTCCTCTCTGGCTTATTTTCCACTTTTGTAAAATGAGACAGCCAACTTTGCAGGGTTAAGAGTATCAAATAAATATATATAAAACTGACATATATAGAGAGTGTATAGTCAGGTTGCGGCTACTGTGCTGTAGTTACTGTTTCATTATTACTGATATAACAAGACGTAGAATCATGACAGCTATTGAAGAAAAGAATACTAACAGTAGCACTTAACTGTGGGACAATGCATTATTCTGCATCATATCTATTAACTCAATATACACAACACAACAACTTCATGAGATTAATAATTTCCCAAGGACCCAGAGCTAGTGAGAGAGCTGAAATTTGAATCTCTGAATTAGGATAGTAACTTAGAAGGCATTAGATTGCTGCTAAGTCACTTCAGTCATGTCCGACTCTGTGTGACCCCATAGACGGCAGCCCACCAGGCTCGCCCGTCCCTGGGATTCTCCAGGCAAGAACACTGGAGTGGGTTGCCATTTCCTTCTCCAATGCATGAAAGAGAAAAGTGAAAGTGAAGTCGCTCAGTCTGTCCAACNCACCCTACTGCTGCTGCTGCTGCTAAGTCACTTCAGTCGTGTCCGACTCTGTGTGACCCCATAGACGGCAGCCCACCAGGCTCGCCCGTCCCTGGGATTCTCCAGGCAAGAACACTGGAGTGGGTTGCCATTTCCTTCTCCAATGCATGAAAGAGAAAAGTGAAAGTGAAGTCGCTCAGTCTGTCCAACTGTTAGCTACCCCATGGACTGCAGCCCACCAGGCTACTCCGTCCATTGGATTTTCCAGGCAAGAGTACTGGGGTGGGTTGCCATTGCCTTCCCCGAGGCATTAGATTATAGCTTCAAAATGGTTAAACTATAGGGTGGTAATAAATTGATATGAATATATTCCAACTAATTCATCTGCTAATCCATTTGAGCATTCACATCCTCATATGAGGAGATACGTTCTAGCTAGCCACACAGGACGTTTTCAACAGTATCGTTTTTAATTTTCATAATCAAATTACTGAAGTTTGATCTGAGTCTTAAAATGGTGCATCATTTCTTTTCAAAGATAATTGTGTGTTTATATGGAAATATTTTTTGTTTCCAATTTTCTGGTAGACGTTAGTTTGTTTATTTTTTAACCTTCTCTTTTAGGTAACTCAGCAGTTGAAGGCTCGATTCTTACCAAGTCCAGTTGTTATTAAAAAACGTATTGAAGGACTTATTGAGAGAGAATATTTGGCACGAACACCTGAGGATCGCAAAGTATACACATATGTAGCATAAAATGCGTTCAGAAACTTGATTTATTATTGGACTGTACTCTTCGCATGGACTGGGAAATTCTTTTAAATCATTAAATATTAAGACGACCATCTCTTCTATTAAATTACAGTACATGTTCTAGACCATTCAGATCAAGCCTTTACTCCCTTTGAGAGTTTTCAACATCAGTTGATTGAGCTTCAGGCTTTACAACGTTTATCCCTGTAGAGATCATCTTTACAGTTCCTCGGGAAAATGTGAATGTGCTGAGTTTTGTTTTCAATACTGTATGAAAACAGGAAAAAATAAAACAAAATTTAGAAAATACAGCTCATTAAATAAAAATTGTTGGATTTCATTTCCCAGGTCTTCAGTGTTCATGTAATTGTGTTTTGTAGTGTTGCTTAGCACTTTGCACATTGTATAAGTTGGGTAACAGTAATGGTAAAAGCAGTGACACGATTCCCAGTTATCTCGCTCTGCTTAAGGCATTTCTTTAGCTCGTCTTGTTTAATTTAAAGGTTTGATTACATACAGAGACCCAAGCATAAAATTTGAGCATGCTTTATTCTACCACTTGCACTTACTAATCTAATAGCCTTATGACCAGGAACCTCTGTTTTGGGCTCAGTACACACTCTGATTTGATTTTTCCCTACTGTAATTTGAGATGTCCCAAATTCTTAACAATGATTAGGTTTTGTTCTGCATTATTTCTAGAGAAGGAAAATATTTTAGTATGTATAAATTGTACAATAACTTTTTGCTGTTGTACGCACTGCTAATAGTGGATTGTATAGGGCAGTGTTTATTTCATTTATTGTAGGCAAACATAAATGAGTTTAGTATACATATACTCACTAATTCAAGTATGTCAGAGCACAAAGTTGGCAGCTGGTTATATTTAATTCAGCCCCTCTGAAAAGCACATGTGGTCTACACTTTGTTTCTAAATATCTTAGGTTCCCCCTCTCAAATATATATATTTTGGTGAAGCTGGGATGCACTGTTAATTTTCTGCTTCAGAATGCATTCTAAAGATGCAATAAATATGATTACCTTAGTATTTTTTAATAAAATCTTCAGTTCTTGCAGCTGCAATTTGAAAAGTGATTAAGCAATATTTTTCAAACCTGATGATTCTTGGATATTTAGCTCTTATAATCCAAAGAGTCATCATTTTATGTTTTCAAAGATGTGCTTTGTGCTGAAGATTCACGTCAGTTATCCTGTGCTTCCAACTTTGACCAATATTTTTTACCTGACTGATCTGCCAAGGATTATAGTTTGCTTTAACTTCAGAGTATTTTTATCTTCAATTTTATTTAATTTTGTTTCATTTTGTTTTCATAAGACAATGTTTCAGATATGTAATTGGGGCAAACCACTATAGATATCTGTTGATAGATGAAATGTTGCTAATAATGTCACCAACTGGCCCTTGGTTGACTGTGGTAAACTGTTGATACATTTATTAGAATGTATGTCTCAGAAGGTGATACCTGTTTAAATTTATGGTCAAGTTAAAACTGAATTCTCATACGGATTAAAAACTCCACGTAAATATTTTTTCCCCATGCGTCTTGGGTTATAATTTTCCTTTCAGACTTGGAAATATGCTCTTACTGCATTTAATTTCGTCTCCATTTGTACTGTGGAAATACAGGCCTTATGCTCTTCCCAGTGCTTTCCAGGTTTGCATGATACAGTTAAGATACAAGTGAAAGCCATCCTGAACATTATTCTCAGGATGCTTTGACCACACTTGAGTGGTGGTCAGTCGGGTGTAACGTGGGAAGGTGAAAGGTTTCCCTTTCAGACTTTACACAATTGGAATTTCTATAATGATAGGGTGTTTATCTACAAGAAAATACTGGTATTGCACATTTCATTATTTTTTTTAATTGGCCTCAGTTTCCAATTAAATGATTTACATATATATATATATATAAAACTTTAGGGAATAGAATACTTACTGTCAAGTTAATATGAAAGATGTAAAAACTTCCGTTTGAAGTCTAAATGAGACATTAAAACAAAAATTTAGGTTGTGGTTTGAATTATTAAAAGTCAAGTTAAATTTGTATCATCGTCTCAAGTATGGATATACAAATCACATGTTGAATTTAGACACACTTGTTAGTTTTGGAGAACAGGTTTGATATCTATGCTTCTAAATGCTTATAAATACATGAAAACGTTTCTGAATCGCAGTTGAACGATCAGCGAATGCAGCCATTTTGCATTCAGTTGCATTTCAGTCAATTGCAGTAGACTTGAATGGTCAGAAAATGATGCTGTACTGAAAAACAAAATTGGATCACCCAACATGTTTTAAATGTTTTAGTGCATTAGCTTTATTTTAGTTCATAAAGCTCATAGTGATACATTTTGACGTTGCTTTCTTTTCAGCAAGAGGTCATTCATACTGTTCTTTGTTTTTTAATGTCTTAATCTCAAACGATGATCCTAACCATTCATTTAATCCTGTTGATGTGAATAGATTTTGGTGACTTACTTGAAGAATTTTAAGGAGGATGGATACATAGTTTTTCAATTGCAAAAATGATGTACTCTTTGTTCACTTGTTTAATTGTAATTCTCTGCTATCATTTTTGAATCCAGGACAGTGTTTATTTTGAATTGTTATATAGTTATATTATTTAAAGATTGAAAACTCATTGCAGTTAGGGAACACACAGCCTCACAAAATAAACTTGTGGTTGTGATTGTAAGGTTCTTATGTCAGTGAATTTTAAAAGGGGGTGGGAGAGGGATGCATGTCTTGCTAAAGGGTATATTAAAATCACCCGTGTAGCACTGTAAACATAGGTACCACCACCAGCCCCAAAGATGCTGATGTACTCTCTTGGCAGAAATCTCTTCATAGCAAAGCACTGATAATGCTCCACCCTCCAGAGTGTACATTGCATAGCAGGAAAGGCTTAGGTGACAGGCAGTGACCTTACAATTATGTCTGCATCCCTAGGAGACTAGTTTGCATGATCTCAGCCTTCTAAGTATTTAGTTCCTAGTTCTAGAAAATAATTGTATGTTCATTCCAAGTAATGCTGTTTTTGTTTACAGTTTTAAACACACATTTTGAATAAGCATCACAGGATTTTATCTTTGCCTGCCTTATAGCCTGGTTTATCACAGTGTCTGTCTACAATGCAGGAGACCCAGGTTCAATCCCTGGGTTGGGAAGATCCCCTGGAGAAGGAAATGGCAATCCACTCCAGTACTATTGCTTGGAAAATCCCATGGACAGAGGAGCCTGGTAGACTACAGTCCATGGGGTCGCAAAGAGTCGGACACGACTGAGCGACTTCACTTTCACTTTTCACTTTCACTTTCATCTCATGAATGCTATTTTTGTCCAAGTCTAGGGAGGAGAGCAGTGAACGTACCACAGTTGTGGATCATGTATTCAATATGGTGCATATAGTCAGGCAATAAGTATTTTGTACACTATCAGTATGAATATTAAAACATTTCGGGTTAACAAAATTGTTTAAATCATTTCTGTTCCCCAAAGCAGAAACAAGTATATAAGTGTTAAACAGTGATATAATACAGACACTATTCTGAGTGCTTTCTGTATGTTGTTTAACTTAGTTGAAACATGGCCTCCATGAGATGAGAACTGTTGATGATACTAGTGTTGCCCAAGCTTAATACTGCTTGTTCAGTCACTTGTGTCTGTTTCTTTGTGATCCCACGGACTATAGCACGCCAGGCTCCTCTGTTTCCCCGTCTCCTGGAGTATGCTCAGATTCATGTCCATTGAGTTGGTGATCTAACCATTTCATCTTCTGCCTTCTCCTTTTGCCTTCAGTCTTTCCCAGCATCAATGGAAAAAGGAGTTGGCTCTTCCATCAGGTGGCCAAAGTATTGGAATTTCAGCAACAGTCCTTCCAATGAATATTCAGAGGTGATTTCCTTTAGGATTGACTGATTTGATCTCCTTACAGTCCTAGAAACTCAAGAGTCTGCTCCAGCACCACAGTTCAAAAGCATCAATTACTGGGCATTCAGCCTTCATGGCCCAGCTCTCACCCATCCATACATGACTGCTGGAAAAACCATAGTTTTACTATGTGGACCATTGCTGGCAAAGTGGTGTCTGTGCTTCCTTATACGCTGTCTAGTCACCATCTGCAGTGATTATGGAGACCCAGAAAAGAAAATCTTTCTGCTTGTACTCTTTCCCCTTCTGTTTCCCATGAACCGATGGGACCAGATGCTATAATTTTAGTTTTCTGAATGTTTTTTTATTTGAATTTATTTTAATTGGAGGCTAATTACAATGTTTTATTGGTTTTGCCATACATCAACATGAATCCGCCACAGGTGTACACGTGTTCCCAATCCTGAACCCCTTCCCGCCTCCCCATACCATCCCTCTGGTTCATCCCAGTGCACCAGCCCCAAGCTTTAAGCCAGCTCTTTTCACTTCTCTCATTTTCATCAAGAGGCTCTTTACTTCTGGGCTTTTTGTCATTAGGGTGGTGGCATCTGCATATCTAAGGTTATTGATACTTCTCCTGGCAGTCTTAATACCAGCTTAGCTTCATCTGGCCTGGCATTTTGGATGATGTACTATGCATATAAGCTGAATAAGCAGGGTGATGATATACAGCTACCTTGTACTTCCCGGACAGTTTTGAACCAGTCTGTTTTTTCCATGTTTGATTCTAATGTTGCATTTTGACCTGCATATAGGTTTTTCAGGAGACAGGTAAGGTAATCTGGTATTCCCATCTCTTTAAGAATTTTCCAGTTTGCTGTGATCCACACAAAGGCTTTAGCATAGTCAATGAAGTAGATGTTTTTCTGGAATTCCTTTGCTCTCTGTGTGATACAGTGAATGTTGCCAATCTGTTTTTTCCATGTTTGATTCTAATGTTGCATTTTGACCTGCATATAGGTTTTTCAGGAGACAGGTAAGGTAATCTGGTATTCCCATCTCTTTAAGAATTTTCCAGTTTGCTGTGATCCACACAAAGGCTTTAGCATAGTCAATGAAGTAGATGTTTTTCTGGAATTCCTTTGCTCTCTGTGTGATACAGTGAATGTTGCCAATCTGTTTTTTCCATGTTTGATTCTAATGTTGCATTTTGACCTGCATATAGGTTTTTCAGGAGACAGGTAAGGTAATCTGGTATTCCCATCTCTTTAAGAATTTTCCAGTTTGCTGTGATCCACACAAAGGCTTTAGCATAGTCAATGAAGTAGATGTTTTTCTGGAATTCCTTTGCTCTCTGTGTGATACAGTGAATGTTGCCAATCTGTTTTTTCCATGTTTGATTCTAATGTTGCATTTTGACCTGCATATAGGTTTTTCAGGAGACAGGTAAGGTAATCTGGTATTCCCATCTCTTTAAGAATTTTCCAGTTTGCTGTGATCCACACAAAGGCTTTAGCATAGTCAATGAAGTAGATGTTTTTCTGGAATTCCTTTGCTCTCTGTGTGATACAGTGAATGTTGCCAATCTGTTTTTTCCATGTTTGATTCTAATGTTGCATTTTGACCTGCATATAGGTTTTTCAGGAGACAGGTAAGGTAATCTGGTATTCCCATCTCTTTAAGAATTTTCCAGTTTGCTGTGATCCACACAAAGGCTTTAGCATAGTCAATGAAGTAGATGTTTTTCTGGAATTCCTTTGCTCTCTGTGTGATACAGTGAATGTTGCCAATCTGTTTTTTCCATGTTTGATTCTAATGTTGCATTTTGACCTGCATATAGGTTTTTCAGGAGACAGGTAAGGTAATCTGGTATTCCCATCTCTTTAAGAATTTTCCAGTTTGCTGTGATCCACACAAAGGCTTTAGCATAGTCAATGAAGTAGATGTTTTTCTGGAATTCCTTTGCTCTCTGTGTGATACAGTGAATGTTGCCAATTTGATCTGCTCCTCTGCCTCTTTGCAACCCAGCTAGTACATCTGGAAGTTACTGATTCATATACTGCTGAAGTCTAGCTTGAGGGATTTTGAGCATACCTTGGTACCATGTGAAATGAACACAATTAATTGTACAGTAGTTAGAACATTCTTTGGCATTGGAATGAAAACTATCCCTTTCCCGTCCTCTGGCCACTGCTGAGTTTTCAAAATTTGCTGACATACTGAGAACAGCATGTTAACAGCATCATTTTAAATAGCTCAGCTGTCACCTCCGCTAGCTTTGTTCACTGTAATGCTTCCTAAGGCCCACTTGACTTCACACTCCAGGATGTCTGGCTGTAGGTGAGTGACCACACCATCATGCTTATCTGGGTCTTTAAGATCTTTCTTGGATAGTTCTTTCTTCTGTTAGGTCTTCATTGTTTCTGTCCTTTGTTGTGCTCATCGTATGAAGTGTTCCCTCAATATCTCCAATTTTCTTGAAAAGATCTTGTCTTTGCAATTCTATTTATTTCTTTGCAATGTTCAATTAAGGCCTTCTTCTTGCTATTCTGTGAAACTACATTGAATAGAGTATTATCTTTCCCTTTTTCCCTTGCCTTTAGCTTCTCAGCTATTTGTGAGGCCTCCTAAGACAATCACTTTGAATTCTTGCATTTATTTTTCTTTGGGATGGTTTTGGTCTTTGCCTACTGTACAATATTTTGAACCTCTGTCCATAGTTCAGGCACTCTTAGATTTAATCCCTTTACCCATCACCTCAACTGTATAGTCATAAGGGGTTTGACATAGGTCATATCTAAGTGGCCTAGTGACTTTCCCTACTTCCTTCAATTTAAGCCTGAGTTTTGCAATAAGGAGCTCATGATCTGAGCCATAGTTGGCTCCATGTCCTGTTTTTGCTGATTGTATAGACCGTCTCCATCTTTGGCTACAAAGAACATAACCTGATTTCAGTATTGATCATCTGATGATGTCCATGTATATAGTCGTCTCGGGTTATTGGAAAAGTGTTAATGAACACTCCGCATGTTCTCTTGACAAAACTCTGTTAGCCTTTGCCCTGCTTCGTTTAGTACTCAAAGGTCAAACTTGCTGTTGTCTGGGTATCTGTTGACTTCTTACTTTTGCATTCCAATCACCTGTGATGAGAAGGACGTTCTGTGTGTGTGCGTGTGTGTTCTAGTTCTTCAACTGCTTGGCTTCAGCTTTGTCATCAGTGGCTGGGCATAGACTTGGATTACTGTGATGTTGAATGGTTTGCCTTGGAAATGAACCGGGGTCATTCTGTCGTTTTTGAGGTTGCACCCACATACTCCATTTCGGACTCAACATTGTTGACTATGAGGGCTACTCTGTTTCTTGGGATTCTCGCCTGCAGTAGTAGATACAGTGGTTATCTAAATTAAATTGGCTCATTCCTGTCCATGTTAGTTCACTGATTCCTAAGATGTTGGTGTTCACTCTTACCATCACCTGCTTGACAATGTCCAATTTACCTTGATTCATGGACCTAATATTCCAGATTCCCATGCAATATTATTTTTTGCAGCATTGGACTTTACTTTCACCATCAGACACATAACTGAGAGTCATTTCTGCTTTGGCCCAGCTACTTCATTCTTTCTGGAGCTATAAGTAATTGCCCTGCATTTTTCCCCAGTTGGAGAAGGAAAGGCCAACACACTCCAGTATTCTTGCCTGGAGAGCCGCATGGACAGAGAAGCCTGGCAGGCTACAGTCCACAGGGTCAAAAGAGCTGGACACGACTTAGCGACTAAACCACCACCTTTCCCGATAGCATGTCGGATACCTTCCGACCTGGCAGGCGGGCGGGGGCCGCTCACCTTCAGCATGTCGGATACCTTCCGACCTGCGGGGAGCTCACCTTCCAGTGTCATATCTTTTTACATTTTCATACTGCCCATGGGGTTTGAACGGCAAAAATAATGAAGTGGTTTGCCGTTTCCTCCTCCAGTGGACCATGATTTGTCAGAACTCTTCACTATGACTGGTCTATCATGAGAGGCCCTGCACAGCATGGCTCATAGCTTCATGAGTTACACCAACCCCTTCACCAGGACAAGGCTGTTACAGGAAATGGCAGAGCCTGGAATTGGGTCTGGGTTTGATCCTATGTCTGGCTCCTAGTTTATCTTCCATATTGCAAATTGACATTTTCTACTTAAACATTTATAGTTTATTTTGTACCTCATTCACATGAAAAAGATGTTATGGAAAGCTAAAGGTAATATACAAAGCATGGAAATTAAAGACTTTTTTATTGTCTGTATTATTTGTTGATGGAGTCAGAAATGGCAACCCACTTTGTATTCATGGCTGGAAAAAATCCCATGGGCAGAGGAGCCAGCAGGCTACAGTCCGTGGGGTCACAGAGATAGACTGAGCGACTGAACATTATTTGTTGATCACAGTTTTTAGTAGGAAAGGTAATAGAGAAGGTAATGGCTACTATTCTGGAGTCTCAGTGAATTTCTTACATATTTCAGTGGGCAACATGAATAGATGCTTTATTTAAAATTAAATCTTGGATTTAAAGAAACATTTTACTTTTTGTTTGCCTGTCCTGTACCAAATCATTTAGCCAGAAGTAAAAGGAGACCTAAGAATTAACAAGTAGTAATGGTCATGAAGCTAACTTGGGGAAACATGAGCAGTTACAACAAGTTAAAACCCCATTCATAATTTCAGATAGAGCCAGTTTGTGAATGAGTGACTTAATCCTCAGTATTGGGGTCTAAAGTGAACCTCCAGTAAGCCACACCAAAATAACTATGTGAAGAGTTCAGGATAATCTTACGTTTTAGTCACAGTGAAATTGTCAAATTTCAATATTCAGGTAAAGTATAATTCAAATAATACATAAAACTAAGAATTTTTACAGTGTGGGAAAATTAAAAATTTAAGCCTTAAAATTCTTTCTGTAGTTGTGATTCTTGAGGAAATGCCTCAGCATCGTGTCTGGCATGTGGTGGGTGTAGGCACTCAGTAAATCTCAGATGAATGTGCACAATAATCACGAAATGATTTGAAAGAAAGTCTTAGAATTGAGCTTTATAAAATTCATACTTCATACTAGAGATATGACAATATGGTATAAGGGTTATATATATATATATATTTTTTTATAAATGAAATCACTTGACCTTTGATTTTTAACTAGGTAAAAAGTGGGAAATGCAGATCAACTGCTGGGTTGCTCCAGATGGTATTAAATGCTTATTTTTCCCCTCTTGACTCAACGTCCTATAGAAAAAAAAACAGACTAGTGATCTAAAAACTCATGAGCCCACTTAGAGCTAATGAGGTGCAGGAATTTAGGCCCAAGTTTCTGAGTCCAAAACCCGTGCTTCCAGCGAGTGTTCATATGTCCTCAGTTGTTTCAGCAGGCAGTGGACAGAACTTCATGGATTTGGATCTGAAAGGTGATTGTTTTGGTGAGTATTTTGGTGAGTTTGTTTTGGATTCTTCTGAAAGTGTTCTGTGGAGAATCTGATGTTGTGAAACTTCTATAGATCCTATAGAAGATCCTATAGATCCTATAGAAACTTCTATAGATCCTTCTATTGAGAAAAATTGGTGATTATCAACTGCATATCACTGTGTGTGGTATATGTGACTTATTTTTGTCTATAATAAGTTTATAGAACCGATGTATCCATATCTGTAGAATTAATCTTTTATTTCCTGCCTGATGCGATATCCTCTGTATTTAAAAAGATAGCCACTGGACTGATTTTATTTTATTTTATGGAATAGAATTGTAAGCGGAAAGAGAAAACTTACTAAAGGGCGTGGAGCTGAGTGAGGAATAGGCCTGCATTTTGTTGCAGTGCAGCTCTAGCAGTCAGCAGCCAGCGTATGTCACTAGAGACTGTCAAAAGCTTATTGCAACTTCTACATCGGACAAGGCCCTTAAGAAAGTCTATAAATACTATGTTTATAGTATCACTTAAAAAAAAAATTCCCCCTTAGGCATTTTACAGTACTCATAAGAAGAACATTCTTATTATTCTTTGACCGAAATTGGTATTATCGAAATTTGTATTAAGGCATCTAATTCACCAAACTGACTTGAGCTAATTAAAAAATAATTCAATCCATTCTCAGAAGAGGGAAAGGTTGCAGCAGTAGCTTTTAAAAGCGGTTCCAGAAGAGTAATGACAACTGCTTCACTGTTAAAGCCTGACTGCTCACCATAGTTTCTTAGGGGAGCTTTAAACAAAGCAAAAACATAACGCCTCTTGTATATTATGACTCGGTAGGCCTGAGGTGATTCTTCAATGCAGCTAAATTTGGGAATCATTGCTTTAGATTGCATGTGTTACAATAAAGCATATAATCTCCCAGTTTTACTACTTGGAGAAAACACTCCCTTGATAATGTTATGCAAATTATGAGATGTTCTTACACATCTTTCAAGCATTTATTGAGCCTCAGCTGATTATGGCAGCATGTTGGTCAAGTCAAGAGATTTAATTACCAAGTGAGCCAGTTCATTTCAAGCTATGCATGCTCACAGATCACAGTATTAATTGCAACCAATCAGTTAGTGAATCCTCATAATTGCAGGGGGGGACATGGAGATGCATCAGTAATAGTGTCCTCATAGTCAAAGGGAAGGCTGTCGTCTTAAAAAATTTTTTTAATTAGGCCTTTCTGCTGGGAGAAATTAAACTTAGAAACCAAACCTTTAAAGCCCAGTGACCTCTGTCCCATTAGTATGAGTTTAGATACCAAGAAAAAAGTCAGTGCCTACTGAACCTATCTGAATTTTTTTCTGCATAAAGATTGATTGGTTGTGAATCAGTTTAATGAGATCTGGGTGACAAAGAATTGGTACATTTATGTTTTCAGCCTTGTAAAATCACATGCAAGGGTAAACCATAGTCTGGCCATCATCAGCATAATCCCAATGGCGCCAAGTATTTCCAGGGAGAGTTACTCTTTGGTTTGAGGAACATCCACTTAGTCTGATTGAGGTGCCTCCCTTAAGGCCACAGGAATTGCTCCTTCAACCCCAGCATGGATACACAGCCTGTTAATGTTTATTAATATTTATAATGTTTACTTCTCCACTGGCCTCAACTGTGAATCCAGTGGTAGAACAGGGTGCCAAATGGCATTATTTCTCCTGAGGGAGATTTTCCCCTCTGTAGCTTCACTTAGAGTATTTGGAGCTTGAATTTAACAAAGGCATGCTCACTGTCACTGTAATACCTCATAGCATGATACCTGCCAGTTAGTTCTCAAATTCTAACTTCATTCCACCCCTTAATAGCAGCGTTCACTTATGAGGCAATGGGCTTCCCAGGTGGCGCTAGTGGTAAAGAATCTATCTGCCAATTCAGGAGATGCAGGAGACTCAGGTTCAGTCCCTGGGTCGGGAAAATCCCCTGGAGGAGGGCATGGCAACCCACTACAGTATTCTTGCCTGAGAATCCCATGGACAGAGGAGCCTAGCTGGCCACACTCTATGGGGTCACAAAGAGTCAGACATGACTAAGTGACTGACACACAACTTCCTTCTTTGGTAAAAAAAAAAAAGTACACACTAGAAAAGCAAAAACATAAAAATATGTCTGCATATATACAAAAATGCTGCATCAATCCCAAACAGCCCAAGATTTACAAGATTTGTATTTTTTTCATAATTTCTGGTGTCCGTTTTCTGTAACTGTGCTTCACGCATGTCTATGCCTTTCTGAGACGTGAGTGTATGCATAGTCTGACCTGTCTCTGATGATTCTGGGTCAATGGACAGCTGTAGTAAAGTTTTGTGCCTTTTGTCTGGGGCTTTGTTATAGCCTCCCTCCAGCTCTGGCGGAGTCTACCTGCAAGTTGCTTCCTTGTTCAGTGGGCTTGGCCTGTTAACAGCTTCCTTGCTTCTCCTGTGCTAGAGATGGGAAAAAAAATAACTGCAGTGGCACAATTGCTGTTCAGAAGTAAATGAGGCTAAGACACTAGAAGGGAAGGAATCAAGAGCCTGGCTTTGCTAGAGTTTGCCAGGCAATTTGGGTTTGGACTCCTGTTGGTTCAGACGGTAAAGAATCTGCCTGCAATGCAGGAGACATGAGTTCGATCCCTGGGTCAGAAAGATCCCCTGGAGAAGGGAATGGCAACCCACTCCAGTGTTCTTGCCTGGAGAATCCCTATGGACAGAGGAGCCTAGCGGGGTACAGTCCATGGGGTCACAAAGAGTTGGACACGACTGAGTGACTTAACACTTTCGCTTCTAAAGTGAGGAAATCTAGCCTCCATAATGTGTATGTGTGTCTGTGCTCACTCAATCGTGTCTGACTCTGCGAGCCTGTGGACTGTAGCCCTCCAGGCCCCTCTGTCCATGGAATTCCCCAGGCAAGAAAACGAGTGGGTTGCCATTTCCTACTCCAGGGGATCTTCCCGACCCAGGGATCCCTGTCTCTTGAATTGCAGGCGTCCCAGGTGGTGCAGGAGTAAAGAATTTTCTGCCATAATAATGGTGTGTAATTGCATAATATGAAATTGCCTCTATATTCTAATTGTTTAAAAGTTTGTCAGTCCAGGTTTACTAAAAATAAAAAANCCCAGGGATCCCTGTCTCTTGAATTGCAGGCGTCCCAGGTGGTGCAGGAGTAAAGAATTTTCTGCCATAATAATGGTGTGTAATTGCATAATATGAAATTGCCTCTGTATTCTAATTGTTTAAAAGTTTGTCAGTCCAGGTTTACTAAAAATAAAAAATTTTTTAAAAAAACCTTTAAAAAGTAGTGAAGGAGTTAAAAGGGGACTGTGGAGGATAAGGTAACAATAGCAAATCTCAGAGATTCATTATTGAATTTATTCAAGACAGGGTATATGCAGACAATTTATAAGATGTGCATATTTTCAGAAGTTCCCAATATTCTCAATGAGAACTCCCCTTCATCCACAGGTGGAATTTGGTATTGCTGTTAGATAAACATTCCCAATGTGTTACCTAGTTTGTGTATCACATAACTTACTAATTTAAGAATGTCAATGTAATGAAATATATTTAAATTAATTGAATAATGTTTTGCGCAGAATTAATTTTTTTATATTATGTGTCTGTACATAGTTAACCATATTTAATATGTATCTTCATTCACATTTAGGTGTATATCTTCTATATGCCGGGTAGAGTTTTATTTAGGCCCTTGAGACTCAGAAGTGAACAAAATAGACAAGTTGTGCCCTCAAGAAAAAATGCACTTGGGACTTCCTGGCAGTCCAGAGGTTAGGGTTCCACACTTCCACTGCAGGGAGCACGGCTTCCCCAATTGGAGAACTAAGATGCTGCATATGGCATGACATGGCCAAAAAAAGGAAAAAAAAAAAACAACACCGGAGTACACTGAGGAGAATTGTCACATGAAGTTATATAACATGCATAATGTGATAAGCACTGTGAGGAAAAATAAAAGCAGCTCGAGGGCATGAAGAGGGCATGATGGAAGAGAGTTCTAGTTCTGAATAGAATGATCAACGTAGGACTGTCTTGCTGAGAAGCTCGCGTTTGAGCTAGATACGATTTGGAAGAAGTGAAGGAGCAAGCCTGCCATGCCACTATTTAGAAAGAATGATCCAGGCAGAGAAATAAGACAGTTCACAGACTGGATTAAAGTGTCAAAGCAACAGACATGGGGCTGACTTCACTGTGCAGAGTCTCAGGGAGGGAAAGAGAGAAGTGAGAAGTAAGAAGGGGCCAGATGGCGGAGGGCTTTGCAGGCATCAAAAAGACTGGCTTTTACTTCAGGTGGAATGGAGAACCACTGCAGGGGGTGCTAAGCAGAGGAATGACACCCTCACTCATCCTTTAGAAAGATCACTCTAGCTGCTATGTTCTCTGACTACCCTAGTAATCTGATGGCTTTACAAGTAGCATCTGATGGATAGGATGTGGGCAGAGAGAGAGATGACACCAAGGCTTTTGGTCTGAGGCACTGAAAACAGACTTGCCATTCGCACTAGTGGTCAAACAAACAAACAAACAAAC
>SJYX01001753.1:7165-60983 GCA_006410675.1 Oreotragus oreotragus | reverse complement strand
AGAAGCTACTTGGACCAATCAGCTTTAGCAGTGGAGCCCGCGGACTCCCAATGACCTACTGTCTTGTTGGGCGGTTGGCTTTGGGCGGAAGCGGCTGTGAAGCCTAAGAGGAGGAACATGGGGGTGAAGCTTGAGGTGTTTCGGGTCAGTGAGCAACGGAGCGGTCGGAAGGCTGGGCGCGGGGTTCTTCCTGGATGAGGAGAAGGGTCTGAAAAGGGAGGCCTCGGAGAGAGGGGCTCTGGGGCGAAAGCTCCATTGATTTGAAAGGGACCTTTACGGTTGGAGACGTAGAGGAGGGGGCGCTGGGTTGGGGGCTTTGGGAGGGCAGGTGTGAGGAAAGCCCTCTGAGAGATGTGACCTGGGAAGGAGGCTCTAAGAAGGAAGACCTCAGGCTCTGGCGGAGCTCTCGGGTTTACAGTGGGTGTGCGTCTTTCTCCTAGACTCTGAAGATTGGGTTCTGGATCTGAGGGTGCTCTGAAATCTAGCTGGGGGTGGTTTGAGGTCTCAAAGAGATGCCTTTATTGTAGTACGAGCTCTTCTGCTCCTGGGACCAATATGTCTGTGTTTCTTTGAGAAAGAGTCCTTTAGACTCGGAGGGGGCTTTCGGGGTTGGGGGGGGTGACTCTTGAATTCTGGGGACTAGACTTCAAGGTGTGTGACTTCTGTACCCTTGCTGGGAGTTTGGGGGTTCTGGAGGGTCCTGAGGAAACACCTCTGGTCTCGGCCAGAGGATGGTTTTCCCGACTCTGAGCAGCCTCTGTACAGTAGGGGTGGAGGCGGGGATGGTAATTCCTGACTACTCATCCCTCCCCTTCCCTTCCAGATGACCATCTACCTCACCTTCCCTGTGGCCATGTTCTGGATTGCCAATCAGGCCGAGTGGTTTGAGGACTATGTCATACAGCGCAAGGTGGGCACCGGTTCATTCCAGGGGGTGGGGATCGGTATGAGGGAGCAGGGTCAGCCTCCCCTGAACCGACCCTGCCCTGGATGCGGGGCTCTGGAGGCTTCTGGCTTTTGACTCTATCTGTGACTTTGTTCCTACAGAGGGAGCTGTGGCCCCCTGAGAAGGAGGACCAGGTAGGCCATGTAATTTTCCTCCCACCGGAGCGGGGAGGGGCCTGGATTCCTGTGGCCCTGATGGGACCCTCAGTCTTGGGCAGGGAACCTAGAGTGGAGGGACATATGATTTCCTTAACTGCCCTCTCCCTGAAAGTGAAAGTGAAAGTCACTCAGTCGTGTCTGACTCTTTGCGGATCCCATGGGCTATACAGTCCATGGAATTCTCTGGGCCAGAATACTGGAGTGGGTAGCCTTTCCCTTCTCCAGGGCATCTTCCCAACCCAGGGATCAAACCCAGGTCCCCTGCATTGCAGACGGATTCTTTGCCACCTGAGCCACAAAGGAAGCCCAAGAATACTGTAGTGGGTAGCCTGTCCTTTCTCCAGCAGATCTTCCCAACCCAGGAATTGAACTGGGGTCTCCTACATTGCAGGTGGATTCTTTACCAACTGAGCTATCAGGGAACTCCCTGAAGATTGAAGCTAATCTGGGGTTGTAATTGGCACAGGCTTCATTGTAGACAGGAACTCTGAAGCCACAGTCTGGGGGGTTAAGGGGAGGTGGGCAGGGAACAAGATCCAGGCCCTGAGGTGCATTTGCCTCTCCTTCCTTCCCATCTCACCTCCCCAGCGCCGGGAGCTAGAAGAATTCAAAGAGAGGATACGGAAGCAGCGGGAGGAGAAACTCCTTCGTGCTGCCCAGCAGAGCCCCTGAGGTCTCTACGTGCCGGAATTCCAGTCTGCCCAGCAGAATAACACACACACGGTTCTTTGTTGCTCATGGAAGTGCTTTATTGTCGGCTCTCAGGGGCCAAGTGGGGCCCAGGACACCTCAGGCCCTCAGGGGGCTTGTGTCTGGGGCTGGGGGCTGCTGTTCCGACGGAAGCTGAGAGCAGCTGGGTCCTGGGGGGTGAGGAGGGGTTGGGGACTGAGGGTCCCAGCTCGTTTCTGCACTCCGTCCTGTTGATACAAAGGGGTCAACCAGAGAGAGGGGCCGAGGGTAGTGCCAACCAGAGGGGGACACAGACACTGGAGGGAGGCGGCATATGGCAACTGGGTCACACCTCCCCCCTCCTCTTACCTGCTCCCACCATCCCTGAGCCTCTGTGCTCCTCGGTTACTCAACATTAAGGGTAGTATTTGGGGGCTGGTGGGTCTTGGGGGCCTCACTGGGGTCCTGATCAGAACCCAAGCTGTGGGCAAGTGTGTGTGATGTGGACATGTGGGGGTCTGGATGCATCCTGTGCACAAGCTCACCTGTCCTCCACCCTCGGGGTGCCTTCCCAGGAAGGGGTCTATTCTCTGTCACCTCCTCATAGCTCTCAGACACTCCGGCTCAGGAGCTGTGAGTTCCCGCCATGTCTCTGACTTGAACATGCCCCGGACATGACCTCGATCCCTTTTCAGCCCTGTCTGGGCCCCTGCCCTCCCTCTGAACTGGGGTATTGGATCCTCAGCGGGGTCTTGTGACTGGCAGGGACTCAAGATGGGTCCTACCAGACGATGGACGGACAGAGGTGGGGGTGGGGCCCCTTGCACTGCTGGCTGGGGTGGAAGGCAGGGTTAAAGGCCTCGGCCTGGTCGGTCTCTCCTCAGTCCAGGCAGAACATAACCTACCTTGGGGCCCAAAGGCTGGAAGCCAGGCAGGGCGCTGACCGTCACTCGCTGGTCATCCATGCGGCGGCCCTGGGTATTGGCCAGCATGTCCATGAGGCTGTCCATCTCGGGTGCAGGGGCGCTCTCTGCGTGGAGCCAAGGCCGTGGGGAGCTCAGACAGCCCAGCTGGAGCCCCCCAGCCCACCCTGCCACCCCCTACTCACATCCTCCAAGAAGCATGCTGGTATCTGCCCCCAACCCATGGGCATCTCTGTCCCGTCACCAGCTCACTTTCTCAGACTCTTGCCCGCAGGCCTCCCAGGTGGCCACTTGCCCCATTCATGCCTGGCCACCCACATCACAGCCACTTCTGCACACCCTGCTGCCCACTCACGGCTGTCAGAAGCTGGGCCCGGCCCCGCCTGCAGCGAGCAGCGCTGCTCCTCCATCCGGCCGCCCTGCACGTGGCTCAGCAGGTTGAAGAAGCCCTCCTGGTCTGGGGAGCCAGCCTGGGGAACAGATATGCTCAGTCCAGCCGGCCTCAGCCAGGAGACCCGTCAACCCAGCCAGCCAGCTTCCACCTGGCTCCCAGGCCCGCCCTGAACTCCGTGGCTCTCACCATGGTCCCCGCCGATGTGCTGCTTTGCAGAGCTGCTCCAAATGAGACATGAGTCTCCTCAATCTCGCCCTGGCCCCTGCCCCAGGGGGCCCCACCAGCAGTGCCACGTGACCGCGGCGCTGCCCCGAGAGAGGGCTGTCGTCCTACATAGGGGCCTGACTGCAGGGCGGCCTGGGACTGGAACACTAGCCAGGGGACCATCCCGGGGGCCGTTCCCTTATCCCAACCCCCTCCCCCCATAGGGTCATCACTGAGAGCCCTGACCTCGCTGGGGGCTGGATTAGGCACTCAGAACCTCAAGTGCCCTCCTGCACCTTCTTAGGTGGCAACTGGGTCAGGGGTCCCAGAAGACTCCTTGCTAATTAGGTGCCCTACAAATGAATTAGTCTTGTCATTCACAGGCCCTTGAGTGGGGGGTGGGGGGGTGGGGCCTGCTCACCTTGTCGCAGGCCGAGCCCACATCCTCTTCCTGGTCCATCGTTGTCCCTGCTGCCCTCCTCTGGATCCCGTCCACCTTCCGCTGGCCTCTGCCCCGGCCCCAGGCCAGAGAAGGCTTTTTAAGAGACTGGGATATGGGAGGGGCAGGGTGTGTGTAGTGAATACCCAGCCCCAAATCCCCAGCTCATGCCCCATCTGCTCCCACCCAAGCTTAAGCCCCATAAAGATGATCCAGATAATTGTTTTTGCAGCGTGAGGCCGGGGCTGCTGTGGGGGCAGGAGGCAGGGTGACCTGGGTTTAGGACCCGCTGGGCCTCAAGGACTCAGATGGAGTGCCAGGTCCCCGCAGTGGAGAACTTGAGCTGACTGGACCCCCTTGGGAGAGGACTGGGCCATGGGACAGCTCAGGCGAGATCTGCATCCACCTTGCCCACCCGCATCTGCTGGAAAGGCAGTTGCCATCCACAGGTGGTGGGAGGAGAGGAAGCTCAAGGACACCTGAGCCACCACCAGCTAGCCTGGCTCCACCTCTGTCTCCTGGCCATCCCGTCTACTACTGTCCAGAGGCCTGGTTGTCCCCATCCCATGCCCCCCCAAAACTGGAAGTTATGGGAGCACTTGTCTCCCCATCACCAATGCCAAGTTGGCCTGTCTCCTCCCATTTGACCCCCCCCTCCCCCAGTCCCAATTAGGGATGAGAGGCTAGCGTCCTGGTGAGGGAGGCAAGAAGGAAACCCCACCCCCTCCCCTGAGCAGCTGTGGCTCCCCATCAGTGCCCCGGGAGAGGGTGCTGTTGGGAGGACCCCATGTGCACCCCACCCCCTCCCCAGGATGCCTTTCTGGAAACCAGTTAAAGTTTCTTCTCAGGATAAAGGGGCCGCACCATGACCACCTCTGCCCGATTGTAAAGCTCGGTCCTCCTACCCCGACAGCCCACTGCCCTCTGGAGCCCCTGTCCACATCCTCTCCGTGGCCCCATGACCCCAAATGCAAACGTGCTGTCCTGCTCCTCCCCAGACGTATTAGTTCCCAGGCTGCCTTAATGAAGTATGCCAAACGAGGCAGCTTAGAGCAGCAGACATTTATTGTCATACAGTTCTGGAGGCCAGAAGTCCAAAACCCAGGTGTTGGCAGGGCCATGCGGAGGAGAGACTCTTTCCTTGCCTCTCCCTGGGTTTGAGAGGCTGCCAGCAGTCCTTAGTGTCCTGTGCCTTGTCGCTGCAGGACTTCGTCCTTGCCTTTGTCATCAGACATCCCCGTCATGTACTTGTTTTCACGCGGCTGTCCTAAGACATGGACGCTAGTCACACTGGTTTGGGGACTAACCCTACAACCTCATCTTTTACTAACTGCACCTGCAAAAACCAGATATCCAAAACGGCACATTCTAAGGTGCTGGGAGTGACGGCTGTAATGTACTTTTTTTTTTCCTTCAAGGGGGTGGTTAGCACACCCTTGAGCCCATAGCAGCAGCAGACCTGGTTATCCTCACCTGATAGAGTGAAGCCAGACCCTACAGAGTCTCACCACCAGGGGACAGACTGAGACGCTAGAGGTGGTCCCAGCATCCTCCAGGTTTTCCAGCTTCCTCCCCACTCCCCATTGCCCCTACAATCCATCCTTCCTCCCAGGAACCACAGGGGTTTCCTCCCTCCCCGACTCAGAACTCTCCCTTGGCCCCCATTGTCCTCAGGAGAAAACCCGAATACCATTAGATCGTGGAGATGTTCTAAACTTGACTGGTGATGCCGGTCAGGATGGCCATCATTTTAAAATCTTATAAATGCTGGAGAGGATGTGGAGGAAAGGGAACCATCCTACACTGTGGGTGGGTATGTAAGATAGTGCAGTCACTATGGAGAACAGTATTGGAGGTTCCTCAAAAACTGAAAATGGAGCTACCATGTGATTCAGCAATCCCACTTTCAGGCATACATCTGGACAAAACTGTAGTTTGTAAAGATACATGCACCCCAGTGTTCACTGCAGCACTATTCACAATAGCTAAGACACAGAAGCAACAGATGAATGGATAACAGATGGAGAAGCAACAGACGGATGGATAAAGATGTGGCACGTATACACAATGGAGTATTACTCAACCATTAAAAAGAATGAGGTAATGCCATCTGCAGCAGCACGGACCCAGAGGTTATTATACTCGGTGAAGTAAGTTAGACAAAGAGAAAGAGCATCTGATTTCACTCGTATGGAACCTAAACTACAGCACAAATTATTCACATGACAGAAACAGACTAACAGACGTAGAAAAGAGACTTGTGGTTGTCAGGTGCGAGGAGGCGTGGAGGAGGGGTGGATTAAGAGTTTGCAAATGCAAACTTCTATATAGAGTATAGCACAAACCTGTATTTAATATCCTGTGATAAACCATAATGGGAAAGAACATGAAAAAGAACATCATGTATACCTGAATCATTTGCTATAAAGTAGAAATTGACATTGTAAATCAACGCTACTTCAGTACATAACTTTAAATTGACAGGTAATGGATACACAACCGTGAATATGGCAAAAGCCATTGATTGTCCCTTCTCTGTGGTTAAATCGTACTGTATGTGAATTATATTGTAATAAAGCTAAGAAACAAAAAGGGGGGGAAAAGGATGGTAGAGACGGGGAGAGAGAGAAGATGAGAGAGAAACGAAAGAAAAACCCAAGCTCCTTTGTAGAGAGGCAGCCCTCCTGGTTTGGCCAGGACTGTCCCAGTTTTATCACTGAAAGCCCTGGGTCCCGAAAACCTCTCAGTCCCATGCAAACTGGGCTGTTAGTCCTGCCATGTCCCACTGGGGTCTGGTCTCTGTGGCCCCTCCAACCTCAGCTTCCGTCGGGGAGGGGGGCATCCCCACTCTCATCTCACTCTAGCCACTCCTCCAATCTCACCTCCTGCTTCTCTATGCACGGCTGCTCTCTAATATCGCTCAGGGTTAAAAGATCACCCCCTCAGGATACCCCTCTGGCACCACCCCCAATAGAGTGCCCCCACCCCACCCCCCTCGACCCCGTGTCCCCACTGCTGCATGAGCTCACCTTCCAGGCCATGGCGTATGACCTGCTGGACATCGAGCAGGACACCTACAGGTGGGCAGACCCTGGAACTCGCCCTCTGCCATCACTGCAGACCCAGGTCCCTGGTCTTCAGCGAGTGCTCGTGACGCTGTCTCTTATACACATTAGATGTGTATAAGAGACAGAGAGTGCCCCCACCCCACCCCCCAATTTGCTATCATGTCACTTTCTTTCCTTAAGGCATGATTGATCATTTTCTCGCCCCTCCTCCTCCATTCAACTTTAAGTGTGCCTGGCAGGCTTTCTGGTCTTACTCATTATGGTCGGTCCCATGCCCGTCCTGTGAAAGTAGCAGAGGGCTTGGCATTCGGCTAAACTCTTAAAAAACCATGGCCAGATAAAAGCACGCATTCAGGACTGAGCCAGCTCAGGAGTCTGCATCCACACACAAATGTCACACCTCAAATCCTCATCGAAAGGAGAAGGTGATGCTGGACTGTGCCTGCTGTGTGATAAGGTGTCAGCCCTTGGCTGGCACACAGCCAGGGCAGGCCCCAATACTTCAAGTCGAGTGTAAACTGAGATGTGTGTGTATGTATGTGTGCAAGCGGCTGAACATGCTGCTGAGTCACGTGTCCATCAGCAAGTCTGTGACTAGCATACCTCCTGGGACCGACTCGTGCTTCAGACTGCAATAGGCCTATTCATCACCGGACCTTGGACAAGGGTCAGTCCGAGCTGCGGTTTCGTTGTCCAACCCGCGCTGCCCATCGGGGCCTCTGCAGGGTCGACTGAGAACCTGTGTGTGCAAGTTAGCTGCTCAGTCGTGTCAGACTCTGTGATCCCGTGGACTGTAGCCCGCCAGGCTCCTCTGTCCGTGAAATTCTCCAGGCAAGAATGCTGGAGTGGGTTTGCTATTTCCTTCTTCAGGAGATCTTCCCGACCCAGGAATCGAACCCCTGCATTGCAGGCAGATTCTTTATCATCTGAGCCACCAGAGAAGCCCCGACTGAGAACCTAGCACCCAATAATTGCTGGCTTAGCTCGAACCTTCCCCCCAGGCCTCCTTATCAAGTGTTGCCCAAGCCCATTGCTGCTACTAAACTCGGGAACAGAAGGTAACTGGATCACGGTCCCGTAGCTCCAGGTAAGCATACACAGTATCCTTTAGACACGGGAGAAATTTCTGCCAGGGAGGAACTATGCCTGGGGAAGATAAAGGGGTTATTATTGCCTTGCGATCCCGCTTTCTCGCTGCACACAAGCTAGGGAAGTGTGTCTGAGCTCACGTCTATGAACGTGTCGTCGGGCCGTGCTCCTCCGGCGACTTTGAAGATGTCTGCAGGGACGCTTTCGTCTGTCATTTCAGCAGGGAACGCAACTTCTCCGAGAACCGGCGGAGGGGCGGGGCCAGGTGGACAGGGGGCGTGTCCCGGACCCGCGGGGCGGGGTCCACGTGGATGACGCGCGGGGCCACGCCCCCACCTTGGGACAGACCCGGAAGCGGCGGCGCCCCTAGGGAAAGATGGCGCCCTCGGGGCTGAAGGCGGTGGTAGGAGAAAGTGAGTGCCGCCCCCTGGGGGCGGGGGGCCGGGGGCGCACGGACTCTGGGAGTCTAGCGGCGGGGAGTTGGGGACCTGGCAGGGCGTCGAGCACCTACCCTCGAGGGGCTGGGCGGGGACTTGGCTCTCCCTTGAGGGAGCGGAACAAAGTTGGGAGACTAAACTCCGCGGACCCAAAGGAATCAGACTAAGGGTGGCGTAGACAGGCGCTGGGCATGGACTCCTGGACCCCCTAGAGAATGCGCGTGGGGAGGGCACCGCTGGACAGCCAGGCTCCCGGGTCTCTGAGCCTGGCAAAGTCCGGCGGGCTGGACTCTTGGGGCCCCATGGTGCGGACCGCGGCCGGGCTTGGGTGCGCTAGTCAGCGACCCCAGCTGGTGAGAGTGCTCAGGATGCGCGTCCAGGCTCCAATGCAGATCCAAGGGCGGGGGACGCCTTACTCTTTGCCCGGCCCCCAAGGGTCCCTTGCAGCCTGAGGACCCTGGCATCCAGGCCTCCCGGGCCGGGTTCTTGGGTGGGGGGGTGGGGGTGGGGCAGAGGGGTGGAGGTCGTCCCCTCCCCCACCTCCGGTAGTTCCGGCCTCAGAGTCCCCTTCCGCCCTGGCAGTGCTGATAACTGTGGACAAGCCACTCTTGCTGGGCGGGGCCGCCCTGGCCCTTTTGCCCACTCCCTCCACTAGGCAGAGCCGAGTGTGGCTCAAACTCCTCAAACCCCAACTGAAAAAGGAGCCTCCTCCTATGAAGGGGTTGATGGAAAGACAGGAGAGCCATTGATTCCATTTTACAAATGAGGAAACTGAAGCTGGATATTGGGTAATGGGATAACCACAGCCAGGCATGTTTCAGACAGGGATCCAGGGGTCCTGCGTTCTGATTCAGGGTAAACGATGGAGGTGGAATGAGGGTGTGGCTGAAATCTACATGCCAGGAGTACTCCAGTAGATAGGGGGATGGAGAGCCCAGTTCTGGAGGCAGGTAGACCTGTTATGTGAGTCGTGGCTTTCCAGTTATTCGTTTATCTAAAGCATATTTATCTACTACTTATGCTCCAGGCACTTGCCACTTAGGTGCTGAGGGTCCTTAGGCAACTTACTTCTCCTCTCTGAACCTCAGTGGCCCTGACTATAATTTGGGGGTGACCAGGAGCTACCTCAAAGGACTGAGGGGGAGGAGTAAATGGGAGTTCCAATGGAAGTTCAGCCCAGGACCCAGAATGTTGGGGGGCACCGTGGGGCCAGAGGACCCCACATACTGAGCCTGCCCCTCGTTTCTCTGCAGAAATTTTGAGCGGAGTCATTCGGAGCGTCAAGAAAGATGGGGAGTGGAAGGTAGGAGTGAGATAGAATGCCTTGTCTAAACCCATGTCAGGGGGCCCTGAATGTGGGACAGCCCCCCTCCAGCTCCCTGAGGAGGCTGCTGGTCCACAGAGGTCATGTTGGGTGGGTCTGGGATGGGCTTGGGTGGGGTCCTGGGTCCTCTTGTTCAATCAGCTCATGAAGCTGAGAGACTTGCCCGCGGCTCTAGCCCCTCCTCAGGGACAGCTTCAGCCTCTCCCACCCTCTTTTCTGTCCATTCCATCCATCTGGACAGGTGCTCATCATGGACCACCCGAGCATGCGCATCTTGTCGTCCTGCTGCAAGATGTCAGACATCTTGGCCGAGGGCATCACCAGTGAGTGGCTACCCCAACCCCAGGCTTCCCAGCTGGGACCAGAGTGTGGAATCCCCTGAAATTGTCCAAGACTTCCAAGAAGGCAGTTTCCTGTACAGACAGCCCTGATACGGCAACCCCTAGATAGGCAGGCTTCCCACGCAAGGGGCTCCCCAGCTGCAACCCTTAAGGGGTCAGCCTTCCCAGCTGTGCAACCCCTTTGTTGGAACTGCATGTGGGGCTCTCAGCATGTGACCCCGAGAATGTGTAACTTTCTAAGGTCGATCCCCGGGAGGCGATGACTGTGTGATCCTGCATGTGCAGAGCCTTGCCCATGTAGCTCTTGGCCCTGTGATCCATGGATGTGTACCCTGAAGCTCAGGACCCTCAGGGAGTGTTCATATCCCCTGCTGCCTCTGCAACCCAAGTGTCCAGCTCCCTGAGTGTGCAGCTCTGCATGTGCCCTGGCCCCAGTGCCATCCACACATGTCCCCTTTCTCTGTTCCTACTAGTTGTGGAGGACATCAACAAAAGGCGAGAACCCATCCCCAGCCTGGAGGCTATTTATCTGCTGAGCCCCACGGAGAAGGTGCCTATGATAGTGGGTGTGTGTGTGCATGCGTGTGTGCAGTCGCGCATGTCTGTGTGTGTATGAGGAGCAGGCAGTGGCTGGGAGGCTGGGTCAGGGGATGGTCTGTCTAAGGGTACTGGGCCAAGCCTGGAGAGTGATCCACCTTCCCCAGTCGGTACAGGCCCTGATCGCAGATTTCCGGGGGACCCCGACCTTCACCTACAAAGCAGCACACGTCTTCTTCACCGACAGTAAGTGAGGAGAGCCGGGTAAGGTTGCGGTGTGGGGGTCAGGGTAAGGGGGTGTGAGGGCTGCCCTGACCTGATTCCCCATGTTGCCCATTCCCAGCCTGCCCTGAGCCCCTGTTCAGTGAGCTGGGTCGTTCCCGTCTGGCAAAGGTGGTGAAGACGCTGAAAGAGATCCACCTTGCCTTCCTCCCATACGAAGCTCAGGTATAGCCCAGCCTAGTTCTGGGTAGGAAGTGGGGCTTCGTCACCAAATATCCCAGGTTCCCTTGGAAATAGCCAAGGCGATAAATAAAGGGGGTACTGAATCAGAAAGGAAAGCAGGTAGCAACCGGTGGAATGAGCTCTTAGCAGGAGTCACCTGGAGTTCTGTCTCCCTGGGCAATAGCAGGGGGTAGCATCCCACCCAGGGTGGAGGGGGCTGGGGCATTCCACAAAACAGTAGTTAGGGGGCTGCCCCAGGCCTGCAAAGCAGGCTCCAGAGACCAGAGGAAGCCCCAGGGAGTGGCACATGGCCGTGGCTGCAGCTGGGGGCGCACCTCCAGCGGTGGCGGCTCTGCGCTCTCGCAGGTGTTCTCCCTGGATGCCCCCCACAGCACCTACAACCTCTACTGCCCCTTCCGGGCGGGCGAGCGAGCACAGCAGCTGGAGGTGCTGGCCCAGCAGATCGCCACCCTGTGCGCCACACTGCAAGAGTACCCGGCCATCCGCTACCGCAGGTGGGTCCCCGGCCAGGTGCCGCCCTGACCTGGACCCCATCCTGCTTCCAACCCCGCACCTCTCTTCCAACCCCAGCTCCAGACCTCACCCTGACCCCTGACTCCCATCCCTAACCCCATCCCTGGCTCCCAGTCTGTGCTGACTGGCCCTCCCCAACCCCACACCCTGAGGCACCCACCCCATGTCTGCCCACCCCACCCGCAGGGGCCCAGAGGACACGGCACAGCTGGCCCAAGCCGTCCTAACCAAGCTGAACGCCTTTAAGGCAGACACTCCCAACCTGGGCGAGGTGAGGGGCTTTCTGGGGAGGTGGAGGGAGGCCCCAGCCAGGATCAGGGTCAATGGCTTCATCCCCCTGCCCACCCCTTGCACTCCAGGGCCCTGAGAAGACTCGCTCACAGCTGCTCATCATGGACCGGGCGGCCGACCCCGTGTCCCCACTGCTGCATGAGCTCACCTTCCAGGCCATGGCGTATGACCTGCTGGACATCGAGCAGGACACCTACAGGTGGGCAGACCCTGGAACTCGCCCTCTGCCATCACTGCAGACCCAGGTCCCTGGTCTTCAGCGAGTGCTCGTGACGTTCATGTCTCTGGCTTTCCCAGGTACGAGACCACCGGGCTCAGTGAGGCTCGGGAGAAGGCGGTGCTGCTGGACGAGGATGATGACCTGTGGGTGGAGCTTCGGCACATGCACATCGCGGACGTGTCCAAGTACGTGCGCGCGTGCATGTGCTCGCGGTGGGCACTGGGGTTGTGGGCCCTCAGGCACGCGTTCCCCACCCCTCCATCCCATTGTGGACCTGTACTCTGTGAATGCCTGTCAACAAGCCACACCCCTCTGCTGGCCTCCCCACGCCTCTCCAGTGTGGGCCTGTGTCCCCTGGCTGGCATCCCCGGGCCATGTGACTCCCCCACCCCCCAACTCTGCCCTCAAATGACCGTCTCGGCACCAGTCCTAACCTACCCCCTGCCCACTCTCACCACCAGGAAGGTCACAGAGCTCCTAAAGAATTTCTGTGAGAGCAAGAGGCTGACCACAGACAAGGTAGGCTGTAGGGTGTAGGGTGCAGGCCTGGGGCAGGGTGGGCCACTTGGCGGGGCGGGGCCTCAGTCTGGAGCCCCAACCTGGACTAGGGGCCTCAGGTAGGCAGGGCCTGGCCTCACGCTCAGCCTTGTTCCCAGGCCAACATCAAAGACCTGTCCCAAATCCTGAAAAAGATGCCACAGTACCAGAAGGAGCTGAACAAGGTGAGCGGTAAGCAGGGACCAGGAACCTGCCGCCTCCAACTGTCACCCCGTCTGCACCCTTACTGAGTCTCTGTTACCCCTGATTCCCACACCTACCCTGCAGTACTCGACGCACCTGCATTTAGCCGATGACTGCATGAAGCATTTCAAGGGCTGCGTGGAGAAGCTGTGCAGTGTGGAGCAGGTGGGTGGGCCCTGCGGGTGGGGTCTGTATGGGCTGGGCTGGGAGTCGGGGGGCAGGGCCTGTGGAAAGGCATTTCTGGGGCAGTCTGTGGCTTGTGGGGGGTGGCCCAGCCTGGAAAAAGGCAGGACCTGGGTAAGGGCTGGGGCCCCTGGAGAGATGTGGCCTGTGTGAGGGGTAGGATCTGTGGAGAGGAGACTTGGAGTGTGGGCGTGGTGGCCTGTGGGGGCCAGCCCCTTGGAGAGGCAGTTTCTTGTGGGGAAGGCAGGCCCAAGGAGCTCAGATGGTAATCTGCCTGCAATGAGGGAGACCCAGGTTCAATCCCTGGGTCAGGAAGATCCCCTGGAAAAGGAAATGGCAACCCACTCCAGTATTCTTACCTGGAGAATTCTGTGGACAAAGGAGCCTGGCGGTCTACAGACCATGGAGTTATGAAGAGTCCGACACCACTGAGCAATTAACACACTGCTGCTGATGCTAAGTCGCATCAGTCACGTCTGACTCTGTGCAACCCCATAGATGGCAGCCCACCAGGCTCCCCCGTCCCTGGGATTCTCCAGGCAAGAACACTGGAGTGGGCTGCTATTTCCTTCTCCAGTGCATGAACGTGAAAAGTGAAAGGGAAGTCGCTCAGTCGTGTCCAACTCTTAGTGACCCCATGGATTGTAGCCTACCAGGCTCCTCCGTCCATGGGATTCTCCAGGCAAGAGTACTGGAGTGGGGTGCCATTACTTTCTCTGAATTAACACACAGACCGTTGGAAATGTGGGGCCTATGGAGAGGTGTGGCCTGTGCGAGGGCTGTGGCCTGAAGGGGAAGAGGCTGAACCTCGGAGAGGGTGAAGCCTATGGCTAGGAGGGGCCTGTGTGAGGGGTGGGGCCTCATGGCGAACAGGTGTAGAACCTTCAGAGACTGGTAGAGCAAAATGAAGCCCAGAGGTCTTGCCGAGGCCCATGGGGACGTCCCTGCCCTGCCCTGTCCCCCCACGGGGTGGCTAACCCCCATGTCCCCCCAGGACTTAGCCATGGGCTCGGACGCAGAGGGCGAGAAGATCAAGGACGCCATGAAGCTGATTGTGCCAGTGCTGCTGGACGCTGCAGTGCCAGCCTACGACAAGATCCGGGTTCTGTTGCTCTACATCCTGCTACGGAATGGTAGGTAGGGTTCCTGGCGTTGAATAGGGGGAGGAGGTTGCTATACCATCATTCACTCCGGTCTCCGGTGACTGTGGGAGGCTTTCACTCCCGCAGATGCCCCCACACATTGGGTACGCCAAACCCCACAGATACCCCTCTGGACCTTGGGCCACCCTCCATTGGCCTCCGTTGGCATGGAGACCCTCTGAATCTATTTTTAGGACTCCTCCAAATTTGGCCCCCCAACTGATTCCAGAGGCTCCCCCAATCTACCACCCGCTCTGGGATTCCCATCCAGACTTCTAACATGAGGAATCCGCCCTCTCTGCGAGCATAGGTGGCTCCCCTGGTCCCCAGGATGTCCCGACTGCTGGATGCCCCCACCCCAAGCCCCACAACGCAGAAGCCTGCGTCGCCACCTCTGCACCCGCCCCCTTGCCCACCACTACCCTGTGAGCCTCCACATAAGCCCCACCCTCTGGCCGCCTCCAGGTGTGAGTGAGGAGAACCTGGCCAAGCTGATTCAGCACGCCAATGTGCAGGCGCACAGCAACCTCATCAGGAACCTGGAGCAGCTGGGGGGCACTGTCACCAACCCTGGGGTACTCTGGGCAGGGAGAGGGCACTGAGTCAGAGGGGACTGACTGGGGTCAGAGGGCACATCACCAGGGCGGGGACATGCCAGGCGTGCTGTGGCTCTCGGAGCACGGGGAGCCCTGAGTAGGGTCTGGGGATTGGGGCGCTGCAGGGCTGTACCCAGTCTCAGAGTCATGGGAGGAGTGGGGCCCATGAGGCACAGAGGCCGGGTCCTAGTGGTGCTGCCGGGTGGGGCACGCAGTCCAAGTCCCACAGGCTGATGGCTGGGTCCCCAGCGTGGGGCACGTGGGCGACCCTGAGCTCCCGGAGGCCGCAGGGCCACCAGTCCACCCGGAACACACGCAGCAGCTTCCTGGGCTCGGCTCTCGGCACGCCCCTCCTCCCTGGATCTTGCCCTCCGCTGCCGCTCGACTGCGGGCACCTCTCATGTTCTCCCCCTGTCTGTCCTCTGCCTCTCTCGCAGGCCCCCGTCTGTCACCCTGTCCCCCGCCTCTCAGTTCCCATTTCTACGTCCTCCATCGTCTGTCCCCATCTCTCTCTCAGTCCTGATCTTTGTCTCATCTTGGTTTCATAACCTTGTATTTCTTCCTCCCTCTCTCTTGTTTTCCCTTCCTCGCTCTGACTGCAATCTCCCCCAGCCCGACAAGCCCCATCTGTGACCTGCCTCCTTCTCCCTAATTCCCCCACCGACCCCACCCGCCCCACCTGTAGAGCTCTGGGACCACCAGCCGACTGGAGCGGAGGGAGCGCTCAGAGCCCACCTATCAGCTGTCTCGCTGGACCCCCATCATCAAGGACGTGATGGAGGTACCCACTGGTAGGGGTGGGACCTGACCTCCCCCATCCAGGCCACGCTCAGCCCCCTCCCTGCTCACTGTCCTAAGCCCCAGGGCTTAAGAGAAAATCCCTCATGGGCATCCCCGTGGCTCTGCCTGGGTTCTGGGGGCAACCCCATCCCACACTGGAGAAACTGGGGTGCAGAGAGAGAGAAGAGCTTCATCTTCTCTCCACTTGCTGGTCCTCTCTTCTGTCCTCCTCTATTCACTCCTGCCCCCCAGGATGCCGCCTGGGCCCCCCTTTGCCCTGCCCATACCAGCCCCAGCCCCACTGGGGGAGCCAAAAGCAGCGGCAGCCTAAAAGGCCAGGCCAGGGACCTGGCTTCCTGCCTCCTGCCATCTGTATGGAGCCCTGGCATCTCTGCCTGCTTAGGGGCCTGTTATCCCTGTGGATCCTGGGTGCCTAGAGCTCTGGGTTCCTGAGGGGTGGGGGGCTCAGAGTCTGGGCTTCTCCAGGGGCTGGAGGCCCACACTCCTGAGTCCCTGAGGAACTGAGCAGGAGCAGGGTCCGTAAGAAGCTAAGAGCCCCGGGTCCTGGGTCATTAAGGGGCCGGAGGTACAAGTGGCAGCCCCTGTCTGCCTGGATCTTGGCCTGTGAACATACCCGATGGAGGACGCTCCAGACCTCGGGCCTTATTGCCCCGGCCCCTCTCCTCAGCTTCCCTCTCTGGTCCTAGGATGCTGTGGAAGACCGGCTGGACCGAAAGCTGTGGCCCTTTGTGTCTGACCCTGCCCCCACACCCAGCTCCCAGGCTGCCGTCAGGTGAGGCCAGGGACATGCCCAGACCTACAGGAAGTGAGGCTTGGGTGGGGGGTGATCTGCTACCCAGTCTGACCTATGCCTACCTTCCTCGCACAGTGCCCGCTTCGGCCACTGGCACAAGAACAAGGCGGGCATGGAGGCCCGGGCAGGGCCCCGGCTTATTGTCTACATTGTGGGTGGTGTGGCCATGTCAGAGATGCGGGCCGCCTATGAAGTGACCAGGGCCACTGATGGCAAGTGGGAGGTGCTCATCGGTGAGTGGCCAAGACTGGGGTCTCCCGGCTGGGCAGGGGCTGGGAGCCCGACTCTCCCGCCTGTGGGTTCCTAGGGAACTGACAGCTGTGCACCTTCTGGGTCCCCAAACCCTGGAGCCTCTGCAGGGCTGGCGTCTGGGAGCCCTAGGTGAGAGGGATTAGGGCCTGGCTTCCCAGGGATGGGGTCCCCTGGGAGTGGACCCTTCCCTTCCCAAGAGGTGAGCCTCCTGAGTTCTGAGAGCCAGGGTTTTCCTGAATGACCCTCTGGGTGGAAGGGTCAGGGGCAAGGCCACTCCCGCAGCCCTTCCCTCCTGCCCAGGGTCCTCGCACATCCTCACCCCGACCCGCTTCCTGGATGATCTGAAGACTCTGGACCAGAAGCTAGAGGATGTCTCCCTGCCCTGACCCCCGCCTGACCTGCTGCGAACCTTTCCAGAGAAATAAACTTCCATCTTTCCGCCAGCTGACACCCACCTTGCTTGCTTTTCAAGGGAGCCATGTGGGGCCCACCTCCCTTGGGTCCCATCCCTTGACTTTGTGCCTCAGGCCCCACCCAACCCTGTTCTTCCGGAGGGCATTCCACACTCTAAGGTGAACACGGACTCCAAAATCTACTAGTTTCCAGGTTCCAGCCAACATCTTGGGTTGGCCTTTCCAGAACCTGGGAACCAGTGATGGTTCTCCTGGCCACTCTGATGGGACCGTCAGTAGTAGAGTATCAAGAGACCAGACAGACTTCCCCAGCCCTTCTGGCACTGTCTCCTTGGGACTTGCAGCCACACGGATCAGGAGTCTTTTCCTCTTCCTAAGATCAGAACTGGCACTTGTGTGAGGATAGGAGCACGGCAAACGATGCCCGCCCAGCTCCCATCCCAGAGTTGGAGCTCCTCCTGCTTCTTCCTCTCCATTTCCGGTAGGGTATTCACAGGGCTTCCTAACTGCAGGACTTATCAGGGCCTTTACTGGGTGGATTAGTATGCCGGGGCTGCCATCAACCCAGTCCCACATTCCAAGTGACCTATACAACAGAAATTATTCTCTCCCATTTGTGGAGAGCAGGAGTCCAAGATGAAGGTGTCAGCAGGGTTGATTTCTTCAAAGGCCCCTCTCCTTGGCCCATAGATGGCTGTCTTCTCTTTGTGTCCTCATGTGCTCTTGCCTCTGTGTGTATCTGTGTCCTAATCTCCTCTTAAGGACACCAGTCGTATTGGCTTAGAGTCTACACTACTGACCTCATTTGGACTTAATTATCTTTTTTTTTTTTTTTTAATCACTTCTCTCCATTCTGGATCATCCCTTTGATTTATTCTCCCCGACTGATACTGTCAAAGAAAAACTGCACCAACTCTTAATTCGGAGAAGGCAATGGCACCCCACTCCAGTACTATTGCTTGGAAAATCCCATGGACAGAGGAGCCTGGAAGGCTGCAGTCCATGGGGTCACTAGGAGTCGGACACGACTGAGCGACTTCACTTTCACTTTTCACTTTCATGCATTGGAGAAGGAAATGGCAACCCACTCCAGTGTTCTTGCCAGGAGAATCCCAGGGATGGGGGAGCCTGGTGGGCTGCTGTCTGTGGGTCGCACAGAGTCGGATATGACTGAAGTGACTTAGCAGCAGCGCCTCTTAATTGCAGCACACAGGATCTTTTGTTGCAGTATGTGGGATCTAGTTCCCCAACCAGGGATGGAACCTGTGCCCCCTGCATTGAGAGCATGGAGTCTTAGCCACTGAACCACCAGGGAACTCCCAACTTAATGATCTTTCTGAAAGTCTCATCTCTGAATAGAGTCACATTCTGAGGCATAGGGCTTAGGACTCCAGCATATGAATTTTCTGGGGACACAGTTCAGTCCATAACCCTCAGCTAAAATGAGATGTGAATTTTACAGCCTGAATAAGAGCTATGAAGGCCTTTTCCTCTGGGGGCACAGACACATAGCCTGGTCAGAAGCCTGTACCACATGGGGCTAAGAGCCCTGAGGACACCATAATCCACTCAGCCTGGGGCAGTCAGGGAAGGCTTCCTGGAGGAGGGGGCACTTAATATGAAGAGAAAGGAGTCAGGTCTAATAGCCACCTGCGGCCTGAGTGAGAATATGACCCCTGGATATGACCCCTGCTGGAGTGATGGGAAACTGCAGAAGGGATCTCAGCAGGGTCAGGTGGGGTCCAAGTGTAATGTGGGTGATGGGGCTCAGCTGGGATGGGTGCCTGGGGAGGGGACCCTGATGGGAGGATAAGCTGAATCTCGTGACCACCCCCTTCCAAGTAGAGCACTACCCCACCTGTAATCGGAGTTGTGGCCCATCTAAGGTTGGGACCAAGAAAGTGTGGGCGGAAACGGGACACCTAGGCCCTTCCTTTCCCACCCACCAAAGACTTGGCCCTGATTTTGAGGTCACATCCTTTTTGGTTTTTTTTTTTTTTTTGGTGGGGGCAGGCTGTGCAGCATGCGGGATCCCAGTCTCCCCAAGTGGGAATCGAAGTCCTGCTCCCTGCATAGGGAGCATCCTAACCACTGGACCACGAGGGGCGTCCTGAGGCCACCTCTCCCTTTGAGAACTTGGAGAACTCTAAAGACACCCTAACCAGAAAAAGCACGCACACAGTTTTGCAGGTGGGGCCTTGGAGAAGCAAAAACCCCTCCAATGCAGCATTTCTTCTGAGATGTACAGGGCTTCTCTGGCGGCTAAGTGGGAAAGAATCTGCCTGCCAATGCAGGAGGTGCAGGAGGGCATGGCACCCCCTCCAGTACTCCTGTCTGGAGAATCCCATGGACAGAGGAGCCTGGCAGCCTTAGAGTCCATGGGGTCGCAAAAGCTCGGACATGACTGACTAAACAACAACAGTAGCAACAACTAAGACTCACGCGAAACTCCTAACAGGGCAGAGAGATGGATGTGCAAGGCCCTCAAGTAGACAGGATGCAGGGAAGAAAGTGGGTCATCTCGGACCCCCGAGACATCCCGCCCTGGATGCGAGGCTCCCTTCACAGACTCGGCAGGCAGGCCTTTCAACTCGTGGGAGACGCAATGGGAGGGAGATGGTTTTAAAAGTTTAACTTTAAAAAAGCTTGTTTATTTTCGGCCGCGGGGCACCTTAGTTCCCGACCAGCGATGGAACCCACGTCTTCCTGCAATGGAAGAGTGGGTTCTAACTACTTCACCAGGGAAGTCCCCTTAATTTAACATTTAAACCTTGCTCTGGGAAGCCAGAGAAATATCAATAACCTCAGATATGGAGATAACACCAACTTTATGGCAGAAAGTGAAGAACTAGAGACCCTCTTGATGATGAACCCACGTCTTCCTGCAATGGAAGAGTGGGTTCTAACTACTTCACCAGGGAAGTCCCCTTAATTTAACATTTAAACCTTGCTCTGGGAAGCCAGAGAAATATCAATAACCTCAGATATGGAGATAACACCAACTTTATGGCAGAAAGTGAAGAACTAGAGACCCTCTTGATGAAAAAGTGAAAGAGGAGAGTGAAAAAGTTGGCTTAAAACTCAACATTCAGAAAACTAAGATCATGGCATCCATTCCAATCACTTCATGACGAATAGATGGGGAAATAATGGAAACAGTGAGAGGCTTTATTTTGAGGGGCTCCAAAATCACTGCAGATGGTGACTGCAGTCATGAAATTTGAAAGATGCCTGCTCCTTGGAAGAAAGGCTATGATCAACCTAGACAGCATATTAAACAAAAGTCCATCTAGTCAAAGCTATGGTTTTTCCAGTAGTCATGTATAATGTGAGAGCTGGACTATAAAGAAAGCTGAGCGCTGAATAATTGATGCTTTTGAACTGTGGTGTTGAAGACTCTTGAGAGTCCCTTGAACTGCAAAGAGATCCAACCAGTCCATCCTAAAGGAGACCAGTCCTGGCTGTTCATTGGAAGGACTGATGTTGAAGCTGAAAATCCAATACTTTGGCCACCTTATGTGAAGAGTTGACTCACTGGAAAAGACCCTGATGCTGGGAGGGATTGGGGGCAAGAGGAGAAGGGGACGACAGAGGATGAGATGGCTCGATGGCATCACCAACTCGATGGACATGGGTTTGGGTAGACTCCGGGAGTTGGTGATGGACAGGGAGGCCTGGCGTGCTGGGATTCATGGGGTCTCAAAGAGCTGGACACGACTGAGCGACTGAATTGAACTGAACTGAGCTGGGAAGTCACGGTGTTCCCTCCGGGGCCCGCTTAGGCAGGTAAGCGCTCTGAGCGCAAGGGGGCGCTGTGGCTCAACTTGCCGGTTGCTTTGATCGCAAGATCAAAAAGCGAATGTAACCGGGAATTTGGGTGACCCTAATTAGAGACCTCGCCGGTGGCGGGGCGGGGGGAGGGGGGTTGGAGGATGTCCATCCTAAAGGAGACCAGTCCTGGCTGTTCATTGGAAGGACTGATGTTGAAGCTGAAAATCCAATACTTTGGCCACCTTATGTGAAGAGTTGACTCACTGGAAAAGACCCTGATGCTGGGAGGGATTGGGGGCAAGAGGAGAAGGGGACGACAGAGGATGAGATGGCTGGATGGCATCACCAACTCGATGGACATGGGTTTGGGTAGACTCCGGGAGTTGGTGATGGACAGGGAGGCCTGGCGTGCTGGGATTCATGGGGTCTCAAAGAGCTGGACACGACTGAGCGACTGAATTGAACTGAACTGAGCTGGGAAGTCACGGTGTTCCCTCCGGGGCCCGCTTAGGCAGGTAAGCGCTCTGAGCGCAAGGGGGCGCTGTGGCTCAACTTGCCGGTTGCTTTGATCGCAAGATCAAAAAGCGAATGTAACCGGGAATTTGGGTGACCCTAATTAGAGACCTCGCCGGTGGCGGGGCGGGGGGAGGGGGGTTGGAGGAGGGAGAGTAGGTCATGAGTTATTCCGTAGTGCTCAACCCCAAAGAAACTCTGTTTAAATCGCCTCGGCCTTGGCCACTTATTTGTACGTAAATGATGTAAAATCTCCCACCTAAGGGCACTTTATTCTAAGAATATTCACGGACCCCACCCACCATGGACCAGAGCAGACAGTAGTGTCAGTCCTGACCACGCCCCCAGGTATCAAGCCAAGTGCCCCACACGCCTTGCACAGAATTCTCAAAACCCTCTCAGGAGGGTAAACTCCAACCTCTCTGCGCTCCATGATGCATTACGTCAGGGTCTCCATGATGTCATGTCCCTACGGTTAGTCGGTGGCTGGGGTGAGGGCAAGGGGGTAGGTCTCTGATTCCCAACAACTCTCCGCATAAATGTTTTTTAGCAGTCGTGGATTCCTGCCAGTTTACACCTTAAAAAAAAATTTTTTTTTTTTCATCTGTCTGGGGACGTTCAGGATTCTAGTTCCCCTACCAGGGAATGAAACTTGCCGCCTGCACCTTGGACCCGCAGGGAATTCCTTCCATCTCCCTTTTTTATTTTTTTTATTTTTTATTTTTTTGTGGCGGTGTCTGGAGGTTTGCAGGATCTTAGCTCCCCTACCAGGATTTCCCTGAACCCAGGCCACAGGGAAAGCAAGGAGTCCTAACCACTGGATAGCCAGGTGAAGTCACTCAGTTGTGTCCGACTCTTTGTGACCCCGTGGACTGTAACCTACTAGGCTTCTCCGTCCATGGGATTCTCCAGGCAAGAATACTGGAGTGGATTGCCATTTCCTTCTCCACGGGATCTTCCCGACCCAGGGATCGAACCTGGGTCTCCCGCATTGGAGGCAGACGCTTTAACTGCTGAGCCACCAGGGATAGCCAGGGAATTCCTAAATCTTCTTTTCCCCCAGTATTAAAACTTCTTTGGTGGCTCAGACCGTCACGAATCTGGCTGCAATGCAGGAGACCTGGGTTTGATTCCTGGGTCGGGAAGGTCCCCTGGAGGAGAAAATGGCAGCCCTTTCCAGTATTCTTGCCTGGAGAATCCCATGGACAGAGGGGCCTGGTGGGCTACAGTCCATGAGGTCGCAAAAGAGTTGGACACAACTGAGCGATGTAAGTGTGTGTGTGCATGCTCAGTCATGTCAGACTCTGCAACCCCATGGACCATAGCCGCCAGCTTCCTCTGTCCATGGAATTTTCCAGGCAAGAATACTGAAGTGAGTTGCCAGTTCCTACTCCAATCTATATACCTATCTATTGCCAATAACTCTTGAGGATTATTTTCATCCCTGTCATTCCTCACACTGGAATCAGCTGGAATCCTTCTTTTTAATTTTTTAATATGTATTTATTTGGCCACACCAGGTCTTTAGGTGCAGCATATGAGATCTGGTTCCCTGACCAGGGATTGAACCCAGACCCCCTGCACTGGGAGCATGGAGTGTTAGCCACTGAACCACCAGGGAAGTCCCTGGAACCCTTCTTGAAAGGACTGTCCCTCAGAAACAACTGTAGTTGGTTTGTAGGGAAAGTAGCAGCCTAAGGCTTTTTTACCTATTACTTGTGGGTGTGGCTTAGGTTCCCAGGATCCTCAGGAGACAACTGACCATGTGAGCTCATCAGGGAGGCCTGGGGTGCAAACAGACGCCAGAGTCACTGTTGGGTCACAACCTTAGAGGCAACATTTAGGAACTCCTGGCTGCCACAGTGATAATAATATATGGATGTAATATTAATATATACTCTAATAATATAGTCTCGATGTAATAATACATTATTATCATTATTGAATACCCAAAAGGGTTTTGGCTCTGGGCTGGGCGGTGTAGTTCCCAGGATGTACTAAAGAGAGCCCCACAAAGTGAGAAAGGAATTCCTCAGGTGAGCAGCAGGGCTTGGGAAGGTCAGGAGGGCACCCCTGGGGTGGTGAGCACTGATGTTCTGGAGCGGGGGGTTAGGAACACATCACAGCAGGGGTTGGTTCTCAGTCCATGCTATGCAGGGCAGGGGGCTTTTCTAAAGTATTATCTCCCCCAAGCGACAGGAGGGAAAGGTTTGTGGTCTTGAATTTGTTCTACTTAAAAAAAAAGTGTGCTCAATTGCTAAGTCGTGTCTGACTCTGTGACCCCATGGACTGCAGCATGCCAGGCTCCTCTGTCCATGGAATTCTCCAGGCAAGAATACTGGAATGGGTGGTTGCCGGGGTCCAGCCCACGCAGGATCCAGGGAAACCCGAAGGAGGAATGGTGTCGGCGATTGCGATTGATTTAGAGAGACAGATAGATAAGAATGTTGTAGATAAGAAAATAGAGGAGAGAAAGAGGCTGATATTTTTTGATTTACATAGAAAGCCAATAAAACTCCGAGACAAGAAGTTTGCCCTGTTCACGGAGGCCACAGGTGCCCTCCAGTCTCCCCAGGGAGTGAAGACACAGAACGTCTTCTCGTTCAGGTCTTAGAAACCCAGGCAGATAAGTGAACGCAGGGAGCCCCTATGCTCTAAGGAATCAGCCTGAAAAAGAGAGGGAGAGGGAGAGAGAGAGAGAAAGAAAGACAGAGAGAAGAAAAGACACGGGGTAACCAAGCTTCTTTGGTGAGCGAGGCCCAAAAGCTTTATTTTTCAAAAGGTACTTTTATACCTTGCCTTATACATAGAAGGAAATGAAAGATGCAAGGTTATACAGAGTCAGCCCAAACATTCTAGCAGTTCTGCCCTTATCAAAACCAGGATTTTTTCTGCATAACTTTCCCACAAATGATGTTGTGTACAGTATCTTCTGGCCTTGGAGGCCTGTGAACATTTTATGACCCTCTTTTGATAAAGGCTGCTCAACCAGAAAACTTATTTTCCCTCAAAGTGTGTTTTCTTTATATTTCTAATCTATGTCAGCCTCAGAAAATGCCAAACAGAGTTACGTTTTTCACAGAGCAAAGGTGCAGTGAGTTACAAGAAAGAACCAGTTAGCTCAAAAGTCTGATATGGTTCAATTCAAGGCTACACTTGTTTTTCTTACATTCTCACTATGTTAACTAATGCATTCCCAGGTGCACAGTGGATAAGAGCTATGGGAACTTAGCAACAAGCACTGGCCCAATAATGAAATCCTGCGCCAGCACTAGCACGGCTCTAATAACTTTTAGCTCTTTCAGAGGCTCTATGTTTTAGGCTTTCTGTGCCTCTCACAGTCGGGAGGCTGTAAACAATCACATGCGTAGCTGTAAGAGTCCGGATATACCTGCCGAGCAAGCTAGAATGCTAACAGAGGGAGTTTGATTTGAAATATTCTGCTCATGTCCCGGAGACTTATTAGCTGTAGCCCTAAGTTGATTTTCTCCAGAGAAAGGGGGGTCAGGGTTAGCTCCCTGTTAATGTCAGAGGAGTTGGTGAAAGTCATGAAATAGTAAAACAGACAGATTCTGGTTCTGGGGTAGATGCTCAAGAAAGCCTAGGGAGCCCCTTGAGTCCTGAAGCCTTGCTTAACAGTTTTCTTCCACATGACCTTATCATGGGTGGGATCTCCCGTGGTGACTCCCGGCAGGTGGCCATTTCCTTCTCCAGGAGATCTTCCCAAGCCAGGGATCAAACCCAGGTCTCCAGCGTTGCAGGCAGATTCTTTACCACCTGAGCCACCGGAGAAGCCCAAGATACTTGTTACAACATAAATAAACCTCAAACACACTATGCTAAGTGAAAGAAGCTTGATGCAAAAGAGCACATATGGGGGACTTGCCTGGTGGTCCCGTGATTGCGATTTTGCTTTCTAACGGAGGGGTGACAGTTCCATCCCTGGTCAGGAAGCTAAGATCCCATTTGCCTCAGAGTCAAAAAACCAAAGACATGAAAAACAGAAGTAATATTGCAACAAATTCAATAAAAACTTTCAAAATGGTCCACATCAAAAAATCTTAAAAAAAAAACAAACAAAACACACCACCACATAGTGTATGATTCTATTTCTATGGAATGTCCAGAATAAGCAAATCCACAGAGGGAAAGTGGTTGCCTAGGGATGGGAGTGGGAATAGACAGGGACCGAAAAGCAGCACAGGATTCCTTTTAAAGGCAATGAAAATGTTCCAGAATTGGATTGCAGTGATGGCTGCACAACCCTGTGAAATTTTACTGCAGATCATCGATTCTTGTACTTGAAATGGATAAATGTTGTAGCATGTAAATTATACTTCAATAAAGCTGCTTCCCAAAGCTATGTTTTTTTGTTTGTTTTTTTTCCAGTAGTCATGTAGGGATGCAAGAGTTCGACCATAACGAAGGCTGAGTGCTGAAGAATCGATGCTTTCCAACTGTGGTATTGGGAGAAGACTCTTAAGAATCCCTTGGACAGCAAGGAGATCAAACCAGTCAATCCTAAAGGAAATAAATCCTGAATATTCACTGGAAGGACTGATGCTGAAGCTGAAGCTCCCATACTTTGGCCACCTGATGTGAAGAGCCGACTCATTGCAAAAGACCCTTAGGCTGGGAAAGATTGAGGGCAGGAGAAGGGAGCAGCAGAGTGTGAGATAGTTGGATGGCATCACCGACTCGATGGACATGAGTCTGTGCAAACTCTGGGAGATAGTGAAGGACAAGGGAGCCTCGTGGGCTGCAATCCATGGCGTGGCAAAGAGTCAGACATGACTTAGTGACTGAACAACAAAAGCTGCTTTTAAAAAGAACAAAAAAGTGAGGGTCTGGGACACACTGGAGCTGCCAGCTGAGCCAGGATGGTGGAGGTGGGACGGTGACCCTCTGCCCCCTGCCAGGGACCCTGGCAGAGCAAGAAGTGCCCAAGGCCTCCCGGGGAGGAGCTGAGGGCTTCTGAGGAACCCAGTAGACATCAAGGAAGCAAAGCAAGCTTCCTTATTTTTTTTTCTGTAAAGTTGCTCAAAATCCGAAAACAGAAATTAACCAACAGCTCCTGCTAAGAATATTGTGAAAAGGCTCCTGGGGGTGTGGAAATAGCCCCAAGAGTGGGAAAGTTCCATTCCTGTGGGGCCAGGATGGAGTCCCCAGGGCTGAGGAGGTTGAGGGATTGGGACAGGAAGAGGAAGTCCGGGTTGGGGGCCCCTCCACCTTCAGTGACCACTCGGAGCTTCAATCCCTGTCAGCAACTGGGGAAATTCTGGGGAAATAATGAACAAAAAAAGATGTTTATAAAACATGCATCATGCATTGTCTACGTAGATTCACATAAATTACACACTGGGTGAAATAAGTCAGAGGGAGACAGACAAATACTGTCTGATCTCACTTAACTGTGGAATCTACTTTTTTCCCCTAGCTGTGTTGAGATAAGCTTATGGTGTACAAAGTAGTGATTTAATACACATATACGGATAAAGGAAATCTTCGCATTATTGAGGTTTGGGGAAGTCATTCTGGCTTCTACGTGTGTGCTCTGTTGTGTCCAGCTCTTTGCGACCCCATGGACTGCAGCCTGCCAGGCTCCTCTATCCATGAAACTCTCCAGGCAAAGAATACTGGAGCAGGTTGCCATTTCCTTCTCCAGGGCATCTTCCTGACCCAGGGATTGAACTTGTGTCTCCTGTATTGGCCGGCGGAACTCTTTACCATTGGGCCACCTGGGTTAACTTGAACTTGATGCTAACTAGAACAGCCTGTTGGTAGCCTACCAAAGCTACATTGTACTTCTGCTTTAATCAATTACTAAAGAAAAGGGCACATTGACCAGAAGTCAAGCATGTCCATGTTCAAAATAAAAATTAAATGCCGTACTTCCTGGGACACCAGCGCTGGTCCTCCTTCAGTAATAAGACTCCCTTCCCAGGTGCCAAGTCAGTCTGACCTGCTGTGCAGGTGCCAATCTGTTTCTTTGAAACTTTGAAGCAGCGTCCCCCTGACTTGTTTGATGTTCGTTGTTTTAACAAGACATACAACAGCTAAAATCATGCTTCTCTGAGGCAGTTCCTCAGAGTCATCAGAGAGGCTCTCCTCTGGGCTATATTCCTCAGTTTGGTGCAAATAAAACTCTTCTCTTGGACTTCCGTACCGGTCAAGTAATGAGGAGACTGCGCTCTCACAGCTGTGGGCCCAGGTTCGATTCCTGGTCAGGGAACTAATGCCATCCCACAAGCTGAGTGGCATTAGCAAAAAAAAAAGAAAAGAAAAGAAAAAAAAAAGCTCTTTTCTATTTCTATTAGAGATGGTTTGGGCTTCCCAGGTGGCACTAGTGGTTAAAGAACCTGCCTGCCAGTGCAGGAGATGTAAGAGATGGAGGTTTGATCCCTGGGTGAAGAAGATCCCTGGAGTAGGAAACCCACCCAGTATTCTTTCTGGAGAATCCCATGGAGAGAGGAACCCAGCAGACTATAGTCCACAGAGTTGCAAAGAGTCAGGTACAACTGAAGCGACTTGGCATGCACACAGATGATTTATTGACTATTTGTGTTGACAATGCTTTGCAAGATGATAAGGTTGCCTACAATAAGGTTAGGCAGTAGACCCACCTCCTCACATAGTTTTCCTGTGTGTTGTGAGGAATTTTTAGTTTTATTTCTTTTTTTGGCCACACTGCCCAGCTCCTGGGCTCTTAGTTCCCAGATCAGGGATTGAATCAGCACCTTTGGCAGTGAAAGGGTGGAGCCCAAACCACTGGACTGCCAGGGAGTTTCCAAGAACTCTTCAGTTCTCCTTTCTTAGCAACCTTTCAATACACAATATGCAGTATTGTTAACCAGCATCCGTATGTTGTACATTACACCCCCAGACAGAATTTATTCCTCTTATAACTGGAAGTTTGTACCTTTCAACAAGCCTTAACCCATTTCTCTTACGTCCCAGGCCCTGGCAAACGCCAATCTCTTTCTATGAGTTTGATTTTGTTTTTAAAGGTTTATTTGTGAAATCTAAGAAAGCTGAGCCAGAACAACAGAGAACAGAATAGTGGTGACCAAGGGCTGGGTGGACGGGGACAGGGGGAGATGTTTGTCGAAGGGGACAGGCTTTCAGTTAGAAGATGAATAAATTCTGGGGACCTAACATACAGCACAGCGATTACAAGTGACACTGTACTGTGCACTGGAAAGTTGCTAAGAGAGTAGGTCTTACGTGTTCTCACCACATACGCAGAAAGATAATTATGGGAGATGACAGAGGTGTTAACTAATCTTATGTGGTAGTCGTTTTGCAACATACACGTGTCACATCATCACGTCATACACCTTAAACCCACGCAATGCCACATGTCAGTTTTATCTTGGTAAAGCTGCGGGAGGAGTACTCAATCGTCACCCCGGCCATGTGAGGTAGTCACTGAGAATACTCTCATTTTACGAATGTGAAAACAGAGGCCCAGAGGTGTTTTAGCCACTTTCTCAAAGCCATGCAGCTAGTTAATGGCTGAGCTGGGATTCCCAGGAAGGGGGCTGGACATCACCACCCCAGCATCCTTAAAACTCCTTGGCATCTGCTCTTGTTGTTTGGATATGCTGGGCAGGGTGGGTGCGGGGTTGGGGAGCTCAGCAGAAAGGGGCTGGAGAGTCAGCTCATCCTGGGCCAGCAGGGCCCCAAGAGCTGGGCTGCCTCTTACTTTGTCCTCCATGTGTTCCCCCCACCTCATGGTATGGGGGGAAATGCCTTGGTTAAAAGTAAGGACTTTGAGGGTTCTCCCTGGTGGTTCAGTGGTTAAGACACTGTGCTTCCACTGCAGGGGGCATGAGTTCAATCCTTGGTCTGGGAACTAAGATCCCGCAAGACCCACACTGCAGCCAAAAAACAGACTAAGCACCTTGGCACCTAACAAATCTGCATCTGAAACCTTCCCTTTGAAAGTGACTCAGTCTCACCCAACATCAGTTTTCCCATCTGTGAAATGGGGCACATGGTTGAGGCTCTCAGGAAGCTTTGGCCAGGCTTTCCTTTCTGCCCCCACACCATTATCTTTTATTCTTTTAAAATTATATTATTTTTTATTATTCAAGTATAGTTGATTTACAATGTTGTGTTAGTTTCAGGTGTACAGAACAATCATTCAGTTAGATATATAACATATGTATATGCTGCTGCTGCTGCTAAGTCGCTTCAGTCGTGTCTGACTCTGTGCGACGCCACAGACGGCATCCCACCAGGCTCCCCCGTCCCTGGGATTCTCCAGGCAAGAACACTGGAGTGGGTTGCTATTTCCTTCTCCAATGCATAAAAGTGAAAAGTCAAAGTGAAGTTGCTCAGTTGTGTCCAACTCTTAGCAACCTCATGGACTGCAGCCTACCAGGCTCCTCCATCCATGGGATTTTCCAGGCAAGAGTACCATAGTGAGGTGCCATTGCCTTCTCTGAACATATGTATATACACACATATATATTTCAGATTCATTTATCTTATAACTTATTATAAAATACTGAGTACAGTTCCCTGTGCTATACAGGAGGTCCTTGTTGGTCATCTAGTTTATAATAGTACTGTGTGTATACTAGGGAGAAGGCAATGGCACCCCACTCCAGTACTCTTGCCTGGAAAATCCCATGGTTGGAGGAGCCTGGCAGGCTGCAGTCCATGGGGTTGCAGAGTTGGACACGACTGAAGTGACTTAGCAGCAGCAGCAGCAGTGTGTATATTAAGTCTAATCTCCTAATTAATCCTTCCCCGATTTCCCCTTTGGTAGCCATAATTTCATCTTCTGTGCCTGTGGATCTGTTTCTGTTTTGTAAACAAGTTCATTTGTATCTTTTTTTAGATTCCATGTATAAGCCATATCGAATAGTATTTGTCTTGCTTTGTCTGACTTACTTCATCTAGTATGATAATCTCTAGGTCCATCCCTGTTGCTGCAAACGGCATTATTTTATCCTTTTTTTAATCGCTAATTAATATTCAATTGACATATATATATGTCAACAGAATATATATTCCCCATCTTCTTTACCCATCATCTGTTGATGGATAGACATTGAGATTGTTTCTGGAGTATTGTGAATAGTGCTTCTATGAACACAGGGGTGCATGTATCCTTCTGAATTCTAGTTTTCTCCAGATATATGCCCAGGACTGGGATTTCTGGATTGTGATGGCAACTCTATTTTTAGTTTTTTGAGGAAGCTCCATCCTGTTCTCCATAGGAACGGCACCAGCTTACATTCCCACCAATAGGGTAGGAGGGCTCCATTTTCTCCACGCTCTCTTCAACATTTAATATTTGTAGACTTGATGATGGCCATTCTGACCAGCATGAGGTATCTCACTACGGTTTTGATTTGCATTTCTCTAGTAATTATCAAGACTTTTACTTTTATCTTCCGTCATTCATTTGGGACAGGAAGCAAGTGTGAATGATTCTTTTCTGATTGGCAGGGCCACCTGTCATTGCTACATAGGCATTAGTCAAGTTATGTAGCAGGGGAGTAACCAGTCAGAATCGCGGGTTGCCTCTGCAAGTCACTTTCACAGGAAGTGGCAACGTCGGTTGCCTCTGCAAGTCACTTTCACAGGAAGTGGCAACAGTTTCCAGTCTTCCAAGTGATACAGGCCTCTGTGTTCAAAACTACTTCAAGGGCAGATGTATATTAACAGAGGCAAGAACAAGCTAGTAACAAATATTCAGGGGATCTGCAGAGCACAAAAAAACAGTTGTTTGGGCAGAAAAATCCTTCCTTTCTGTGACTTCAGGACACACATTACCTTCAGCTCTTTGGGAGACTCTTTTTTTTTCCAATTATAATTTGAATTATAAATATTCGGTGGTGATGGTTACACAACTGTACACATTTGTCAAAACTCATAGAACTCATTAAAAAGAGTGAATTTTGCTGTATGTCAATTATACACAATTAAAAATAAAACCCAATACTTGGGAAAAACAAAACATTGATGCAGTATGCAGGTATACAGACTTGTCAAAATGCATCTAACTGAACACTTAAGATAGACATATTTTTGTTTATGAAATTACACACAAAATCTATTTTTAAAAATTATAGGTGGGTGATTGTCCTCTTGTACTTTTAAAAGACCTGGTTCTAGAATTTTATTAGGTAGTATTAGATGTAAAATTACAGCCACTAGAGCTCAGGTTTTTTTTTTTATGTCAGAGGAGTTGGTGAAAGTCATGAAATAGTAAAACAGACAGATTCTGGTTCTGGGGTAGATGCTCAAGAAAGCCTAGGGAGCCCCTTGAGTCCTGAAGCCTTGCTTAACAGTTTTCTTCCACATGACCTTATCATGGGTGGGATCTCCCGTGGTGACTCCCGGCAGGTGGCCATTTCCTTCTCCAGGAGATCTTCCCAAGCCAGGGATCAAACCCAGGTCTCCAGCGTTGCAGGCAGATTCTTTACCACCTGAGCCACCGGAGAAGCCCAAGATACTTGTTACAACATAAATAAACCTCAAACACACTATGCTAAGTGAAAGAAGCTTGATGCAAAAGAGCACATATGGGGGACTTGCCTGGTGGTCCCGTGATTGCGATTTTGCTTTCTAACGGAGGGGTGACAGTTCCATCCCTGGTCAGGAAGCTAAGATCCCATTTGCCTCAGAGTCAAAAAACCAAAGACATGAAAAACAGAAGTAATATTGCAACAAATTCAATAAAAACTTTCAAAATGGTCCACATCAAAAAATCTTAAAAAAAAAACAAACAAAACACACCACCACATAGTGTATGATTCTATTTCTATGGAATGTCCAGAATAAGCAAATCCACAGAGGGAAAGTGGTTGCCTAGGGATGGGAGTGGGAATAGACAGGGACCGAAAAGCAGCACAGGATTCCTTTTAAAGGCAATGAAAATGTTCCAGAATTGGATTGCAGTGATGGCTGCACAACCCTGTGAAATTTTACTGCAGATCATCGATTCTTGTACTTGAAATGGATAAATGTTGTAGCATGTAAATTATACTTCAATAAAGCTGCTTCCCAAAGCTATGTTTTTTTGTTTGTTTTTTTTCCAGTAGTCATGTAGGGATGCAAGAGTTCGACCATAACGAAGGCTGAGTGCTGAAGAATCGATGCTTTCCAACTGTGGTATTGGGAGAAGACTCTTAAGAATCCCTTGGACAGCAAGGAGATCAAACCAGTCAATCCTAAAGGAAATAAATCCTGAATATTCACTGGAAGGACTGATGCTGAAGCTGAAGCTCCCATACTTTGGCCACCTGATGTGAAGAGCCGACTCATTGCAAAAGACCCTTAGGCTGGGAAAGATTGAGGGCAGGAGAAGGGAGCAGCAGAGTGTGAGATAGTTGGATGGCATCACCGACTCGATGGACATGAGTCTGTGCAAACTCTGGGAGATAGTGAAGGACAAGGGAGCCTTGTGGGCTGCAATCCATGGCGTGGCAAAGAGTCAGACATGACTTAGTGACTGAACAACAAAAGCTGCTTTTAAAAAGAACAAAAAAGTGAGGGTCTGGGACACACTGGAGCTGCCAGCTGAGCCAGGATGGTGGAGGTGGGACGGTGACCCTCTGCCCCCTGCCAGGGACCCTGGCAGAGCAAGAAGTGCCCAAGGCCTCCCGGGGAGGAGCTGAGGGCTTCTGAGGAACCCAGTAGACATCAAGGAAGCAAAGCAAGCTTCCTTATTTTTTTTTCTGTAAAGTTGCTCAAAATCCGAAAACAGAAATTAACCAACAGCTCCTGCTAAGAATATTGTGAAAAGGCTCCTGGGGGTGTGGAAATAGCCCCAAGAGTGGGAAAGTTCCATTCCTGTGGGGCCAGGATGGAGTCCCCAGGGCTGAGGAGGTTGAGGGATTGGGACAGGAAGAGGAAGTCCGGGTTGGGGGCCCCTCCACCTTCAGTGACCACTCGGAGCTTCAATCCCTGTCAGCAACTGGGGAAATTCTGGGGAAATAATGAACAAAAAAAGATGTTTATAAAACATGCATCATGCATTGTCTACGTAGATTCACATAAATTACACACTGGGTGAAATAAGTCAGAGGGAGACAGACAAATACTGTCTGATCTCACTTAACTGTGGAATCTACTTTTTTCCCCTAGCTGTGTTGAGATAAGCTTATGGTGTACAAAGTAGTGATTTAATACACATATACGGATAAAGGAAATCTTCGCATTATTGAGGTTTGGGGAAGTCATTCTGGCTTCTACGTGTGTGCTCTGTTGTGTCCAGCTCTTTGCGACCCCATGGACTGCAGCCTGCCAGGCTCCTCTATCCATGAAACTCTCCAGGCAAAGAATACTGGAGCAGGTTGCCATTTCCTTCTCCAGGGCATCTTCCTGACCCAGGGATNGGGGAAGTCATTCTGGCTTCTACGTGTGTGCTCTGTTGTGTCCAGCTCTTTGCGACCCCATGGACTGCAGCCTGCCAGGCTCCTCTATCCATGAAACTCTCCAGGCAAAGAATACTGGAGCAGGTTGCCATTTCCTTCTCCAGGGCATCTTCCTGACCCAGGGATTGAACTTGTGTCTCCTGTATTGGCCGGCGGAACTCTTTACCATTGGGCCACCTGGGTTAACTTGAACTTGATGCTAACTAGAACAGCCTGTTGGTAGCCTACCAAAGCTACATTGTACTTCTGCTTTAATCAATTACTAAAGAAAAGGGCACATTGACCAGAAGTCAAGCATGTCCATGTTCAAAATAAAAATTAAATGCCGTACTTCCTGGGACACCAGCGCTGGTCCTCCTTCAGTAATAAGACTCCCTTCCCAGGTGCCAAGTCAGTCTGACCTGCTGTGCAGGTGCCAATCTGTTTCTTTGAAACTTTGAAGCAGCGTCCCCCTGACTTGTTTGATGTTCGTTGTTTTAACAAGACATACAACAGCTAAAATCATGCTTCTCTGAGGCAGTTCCTCAGAGTCATCAGAGAGGCTCTCCTCTGGGCTATATTCCTCAGTTTGGTGCAAATAAAACTCTTCTCTTGGACTTCCGTACCGGTCAAGTAATGAGGAGACTGCGCTCTCACAGCTGTGGGCCCAGGTTCGATTCCTGGTCAGGGAACTAATGCCATCCCACAAGCTGAGTGGCATTAGCAAAAAAAAAAGAAAAGAAAAGAAAAAAAAAAGCTCTTTTCTATTTCTATTAGAGATGGTTTGGGCTTCCCAGGTGGCACTAGTGGTTAAAGAACCTGCCTGCCAGTGCAGGAGATGTAAGAGATGGAGGTTTGATCCCTGGGTGAAGAAGATCCCTGGAGTAGGAAACCCACCCAGTATTCTTTCTGGAGAATCCCATGGAGAGAGGAACCCAGCAGACTATAGTCCACAGAGTTGCAAAGAGTCAGGTACAACTGAAGCGACTTGGCATGCACACAGATGATTTATTGACTATTTGTGTTGACAATGCTTTGCAAGATGATAAGGTTGCCTACAATAAGGTTAGGCAGTAGACCCACCTCCTCACATAGTTGTCCTGTGTGTTGTGAGGAATTTTTAGTTTTATTGCTTTTTTTGGCCACACTGCCCAGCTCCTGGGCTCTTAGTTCCCAGATCAGGGATTGAATCAGCACCTTTGGCAGTGAAAGGGTGGAGCCCAAACCACTGGACTGCCAGGGAGTTTCCAAGAACTCTTCAGTTCTCCTTTCTTAGCAACCTTTCAATACACAATATGCAGTATTGTTAACCAGCATCCGTATGTTGTACATTACACCCCCAGACAGAATTTATTCCTCTTATAACTGGAAGTTTGTACCTTTCAACAAGCCTTAACCCATTTCTCTTACGTCCCAGGCCCTGGCAAACGCCAATCTCTTTCTATGAGTTTGATTTTGTTTTTAAAGGTTTATTTGTGAAATCTAAGAAAGCTGAGCCAGAGCAACAGAGAACAGAATAGTGGTGACCAAGGGCTGGGTGGACGGGGACAGGGGGAGATGTTTGTCGAAGGGGACAGGCTTTCAGTTAGAAGATGAATAAATTCTGGGGACCTAACATACAGCACAGCGATTACAAGTGACACTGTACTGTGCACTGGAAAGTTGCTAAGAGAGTAGGTCTTACGTGTTCTCACTACATACGCAGAAAGATAATTATGGGAGATGACAGAGGTGTTAACTAACCTTATGTGGTAGTCGTTTTGCAACATACACGTGTCACATCATCACATCATACACCTTAAACCCACGCAATGCCACATGTCAGTTTTATCTTGGTAAAGCTGCGGGAGGAGTACTCAATCGTCACCCCGGCCGTGTGAGGTAGTCACTGAGAATACTCCCATTTTACGAATGGGAAAACAGAGGCCCAGAGGTGTTTCAGCCACTTTCTCAAAGCCATGCAGCTAGTTAATGGCTGAGCTGGGATTCCCAGGAAGGGGGCTGGACATCACCACCCCAGCATCCTTAAAACTCCTTGGCATCTGCTCTTGTTGTTTGGATATGCTGGGCAGGGTGGGTGCGGGGTTGGGGAGCTCAGCAGAAAGGGGCTGGAGAGTCAGCTCATCCTGGGCCAGCAGGGCCCCAAGAGCTGGGCTGCCTCTTACTTTGTCCTCCATGTGTTCCCCCCACCTCATGGTATGGGGGGAAATGCCTTGGTTAAAAGTAAGGACTTTGAGGGTTCTCCCTGGTGGTTCAGTGGTTAAGACGCTGTGCTTCCACTGCAGGGGGCATGAGTTCAATCCTTGGTCTGGGAACTAAGATCCCGCAAGACCCACACTGCAGCCAAAAAACAGACTAAGCACCTTGGCACCTAACAAATCTGCATCTGAAACCTTCCCTTTGAAAGTGACTCAGTCTCACCCAACATCAGTTTTCCCATCTGTGAAATGGGGCACATGGTTGAGGCTCTCAGGAAGCTTTGGCCAGGCTTTCCTTTCTGCCCCCACACCATTATCTTTTATTCTTTTAAAATTATATTATTTTTTATTATTCAAGTATAGTTGATTTACAATGTTGTGTTAGTTTCAGGTGTACAGAACAATCATTCAGTTAGATATATAACATATGTATATGCTGCTGCTGCTGCTAAGTCGCTTCAGTCGTGTCTGACTCTGTGCGACGCCACAGACGGCATCCCACCAGGCTCCCCCGTCCCTGGGATTCTCCAGGCAAGAACACTGGAGTGGGTTGCTATTTCCTTCTCCAATGCATAAAAGTGAAAAGTCAAAGTGAAGTTGCTCAGTTGTGTCCAACTCTTAGCAACCTCATGGACTGCAGCCTACCAGGCTCCTCCATCCATGGGATTTTCCAGGCAAGAGTACCATAGTGAGGTGCCATTGCCTTCTCTGAACATATGTATATACACACATATATATTTCAGATTCATTTATCTTATAACTTATTATAAAATACTGAGTACAGTTCCCTGTGCTATACAGGAGGTCCTTGTTGGTCATCTAGTTTATAATAGTACTGTGTGTATACTAGGGAGAAGGCAATGGCACCCCACTCCAGTACTCTTGCCTGGAAAATCCCATGGTTGGAGGAGCCTGGCAGGCTGCAGTCCATGGGGTTGCAGAGTTGGACACGACTGAAGTGACTTAGCAGCAGCAGCAGCAGTGTGTATATTAAGTCTAATCTCCTAATTAATCCTTCCCCGATTTCCCCTTTGGTAGCCATAATTTCATCTTCTGTGCCTGTGGATCTGTTTCTGTTTTGTAAACAAGTTCATTTGTATCTTTTTTTAGATTCCATGTATAAGCCATATCGTATAGTATTTGTCTTGCTTTGTCTGACTTACTTCATCTAGTATGAGAATCTCTAGGTCCATCCCTGTTGCTGCAAACGGCATTATTTTATCCTTTTTTTAATCGCTAATTAATATTCAATTGACATATATATATGTCAACAGAATATATATTCCCCATCTTCTTTACCCATCATCTGTTGATGGATAGACATTGAGATTGTTTCTGGAGTATTGTGAATAGTGCTTCTATGAACACAGGGGTGCATGTATCCTTCTGAATTCTAGTTTTCTCCAGATATATGCCCAGGACTGGGATTTCTGGATTGTGATGGCAACTCTATTTTTAGTTTTTTGAGGAAGCTCCATCCTGTTCTCCATAGGAACGGCACCAGCTTACATTCCCACCAATAGGGTAGGAGGGCTCCATTTTCTCCACGCTCTCTTCAACATTTAATATTTGTAGACTTGATGATGGCCATTCTGACCAGCATGAGGTATCTCACTACGGTTTTGATTTGCATTTCTCTAGTAATTATCAAGACTTTTACTTTTATCTTCCGTCATTCATTTGGGACAGGAAGCAAGTGTGAATGATTCTTTTCTGATTGGCAGGGCCACCTGTCATTGCTACATAGGCATTAGTCAAGTTATGTAGCAGGGGAGTAACCAGTCAGAATCGCGGGTTGCCTCTGCAAGTCACTTTCACAGGAAGTGGCAACGTCGGTTGCCTCTGCAAGTCACTTTCACAGGAAGTGGCAACAGTTTCCAGTCTTCCAAGTGATACAGGCCTCTGTGTTCAAAACTACTTCAAGGGCAGATGTATATTAACAGAGGCAAGAACAAGCTAGTAACAAATATTCAGGGGATCTGCAGAGCACAAAAAAACAGTTGTTTGGGCAGAAAAATCCTTCCTTTCTGTGACTTCAGGACACACATTACCTTCAGCTCTTTGGGAGACTCTTTTTTTTTCCAATTATAATTTGAATTATAAATATTCGGTGGTGATGGTTACACAACTGTACACATTTGTCAAAACTCATAGAACTCATTAAAAAGAGTGAATTTTGCTGTATGTCAATTATACACAATTAAAAATAAAACCCAATACTTGGGAAAAACAAAACATTGATGCAGTATGCAGGTATACAGACTTGTCAAAATGCATCTAACTGAACACTCAAGATAGACATATTTTTGTTTATGAAATTACACACAAAATCTATTTTTAAAAATTATAGGTGGGTGATTGTCCTCTTGTACTTTTAAAAGACCTGGTTCTAGAATTTTATTAGGTAGTATTAGATGTAAAATTACAGCCACTAGAGCTCAGGTTTTTTTTTTGGCAGAAATCAGGGAGAATGAAAGGGTTTTTAAAAAAGAGGATTAAGTGGGACTTTCCTGGTGGTCCAGTGGCTTAATGTGAATTTAGGGGGCCAGGCTTTGATCTCTGGTCAGAGATCAAAGAGTTAGCCTGACCTAACTAAAGATCCTGCACGCTGCAACCAAGACCCAATGCAGCCAAATAAGATAAATAAATAAAATATATTTAAAAGAGAAGATAATTAAGGGACTGTCGATGACAATAATCAATAAACATCTATAATAGGAATAGAATAGGGTTTTACTGGAGCCAAACTGAGGACTATAACTCAGAAGACAGCCTCTCGGATTACTCTGAGGAAGTGCTCTGGAGAGGTCTGGCTTTTCAGTGCAGTTTGAGTCTTCTCAGGGCTTCCCTCATAGCTCAGCTGGGAAAGAATCTGCCTGCAATGCGGGAGACTCCCCTGGGTTGGGAAGATCCACTGGAGAAGGGATAGGCTACCCACTCCAGTATTCTTGGGCTTCCCTTGTGACTCAGCTGGTAAAGAATCCACCTGCAATGACGGAGACCTGGGTTTGGTTCCTGGGTTGGGAAGATCACCTGGAGAAGGGAAAGGATACCCACTCCAGTATTCTGGCCTGGAGAATTCCACGAAGTTGAAGAAAGTGGAGAAAACCACTAGACCATTCAGGTATGACCTAAATCAAATCCTTTATGACTATACAGTGGAAGTGAGAAATAGATTTAAGGAACTAGATCTGCCAGACAGAGTGCCTGATGAATTATGGACGGAGGTTCGTGACATTGTACTGGAGGCAGGAATCAAGACCATCCCCAAGAAAAATAAATGCAAAAAAGCAAAATGGCTGCCTGAGGAGGCCTTAGAAATAGCTGTGAAATGAAGGGAAGCGAAAAGCAAAGGAGAAAAGGAAAGATATACCCATTTGAATGCAGANCGAAAACGCCCACCCAGGACGGAATCCTCAGAGGTGGGGTGTTCCCCACCTACTGGGCCTTCCCCAGGGGCGTTTCCTTGACCCTCTGCCCATCTCCAAGCCACCAGGGCCTAGGCAGCACGAGAAGGGGGTTGGGGCAGCTTGGTCTCACAGTTACTTTGCATCACCCCTTTCCGCAGTTCTTGAGGCAGTAAGGAACACTGGCCTGGACTGCCGGAGTGTTTCCTCCAGGGGGTCCCTGGTCACCTGCCCTTCAGGTAGGTACAGAACTCCGTTGTCCAGTCTCCCGGCTCTATTCTCAGCACCCCATACCCGCCTCCACTGTGTTTAGGTTCCATTTCTCTAGAACCACAGAGTCCCAGCCTCTAATTCCTTAATATCCTGGTCTGCACTCCTGGCCTTGTCCCTTCCCTCAACTCCCGGGCCCCATTTCCTCAGGACACTGGTGTCCAGGCCCCCAGCCTCCCGGCCACCCAGGCTGCCAGCCCCCTGGAAGCCCAAACTCGAAGCTTCTGGCTCGGGGTCCAAGCTCTCTCCTCCTTGCTCCCCCTGGCAGGCTTCGCCGTCACTGGCTGCACGTGTGGCTCTGCCTGCGGCTCGTGGGACGTGCGTGCTGAGACCACGTGCCACTGCCAGTGTGCAGACATGGACTGGACCGGAGCCCGCTGCTGCCGCCTGCGGATCCAGTAGCCTAATACTGCGCTTGCGCGGTGCAGGCCTGGGGGGCGCGGCCAGGCATTTGGGAGTGGGTCATATGCTGGACCAGGCCCCTGATGGAAATAAACCTCCCTGAGAAGATGATGGCGAGGGCCCAGGCCCTGAGCTGTGTCTTCTGTGGGGTGTGGGTGACTGAGCTGACGTCTCCAAAAAGAGCAAGGTGCATCAGCACCGGAGGGGTTGGGGGGGCAACCGCAACTTTTCTTCTCCCTATTCCCCTCTCCTGCCTTGTCCACAACTTCTGTTTTTGAAAATGGGGCCCTAACTTCCTTTAATGACATGCACACTCAAGGCTCATGGTCTTCGTCAAAGGAGAAGCGAGTGTTAGGCTATTTTTGGGGGGGCCTCTCTGCACGGCATGTGGGATCTTAGTTCCCTGAATGACCAGGTATGGAACCTGTGCCTTTTGCAGTGGAAGCTCCGGAGTCTTAACCACTGGGCCGTAAGGGAAGTACCATACTGTTACCTTTGAGGCCACCTTGACAGCCACGCGAGGGTCCTAGGCCTCCTGGGAAGTTGCTGGGTTATTCTCCCCCACAGTGATGCCTCTTCGGGGATCTGGGTCTGGACAGGACAGGAACCACCCCACCCCCACCAACCCCTACCCCACACACACTCCAGAGCCTTGTCATGAGCAGCCTCAGGGTCAGGGTGCACCCCTATTCATCGCTGTACCCAGAGACCTGAGCTCCATCCCTCACTCCCCACGTGCAACAAGGACACATTCCTATTCCTCACGAACACTCCAATATGACAACACGGGCAGGGGGCTTGTTGGCTCCTTGGTATATCCTGCTTAGAAGAGAGAATGGCACATTGAAGGTGTTCAGGAAATGTCCACTGAATAAATAACCAGACACACAGGTGAATACACCACCTAGGTACAACATGCTACACCTATATACACAGTGACACATGGCCTTGTGCACACAAAATACACAACCCAGTTACCACGGTCATGCAAGGGCACCACGCCCTGTAGACACACACATGCCAACTGTGGGGAGGGAGCCGGGGACACAGGAACTCTTGTGTGCCTTGGATGGACTCTCGTGCCTTCAACATCAAGTCCCCATCCCAGCCTGGATGACGCTGGTCTCAGTCTGGAGTCAATGCCCAGAAGAGAAATACCCAGCATCACTGGGGGCACAGATGCAGGTGATCCCAGGTCCAGTTTCCTGAGAACCCTAACCCAGGAGTCTTAAAATCCAGTCCCTGAGAGATGCAGACAGACTTCAGAACACTTGGTGCCCAGGTTTAAGAGGGACTCCATACTTAAATAGCACAGTCCCCAGCAGCACACTCCAGAGGCGGAAGAATGGGTGACAGGGTGGGTTTCCGGTTTTCAGGATGATCTGCGCTCTTTCACTCTTCTGACAACCACCCCCCATGGTGGTACACCACCCCCTCAAGTCGGGTCGCAGTGATCGTGAACTGAGATCACAGACACTCCTGGTGCCCATGGAAGCCACTACATGCCAATCCAGGGATTCCCCTCCCAGGTCCTCCCTCTTAAAACACTTTGGCTTTGGGGTTGGAGTGGGATCACAGAGTCAGAAATGTGTTAAGGACCAGAGAGGGCAAGCACAGTACCTTGCCCATCCTGCCCCCTCACTGTTCCCAGACTCTCATGTGGATGCCTCTGTCTTCAAGACCCACAGTTGTCCCCTTGTATCTGGACCCCAAGAAGGGCCTCTTTTGAACTCTCAGTTCCAACAGTCTTCCTCCTGTCCCAGAGTGAATACTTCGAAAGGCAAAGTCCTTACTTAAGTCTCTTTCCTCATTTGCTAACTGCCCAGCCCCCTGTGAGAGGTGAACTGTGGTGCCGGAGAATATTCTTGAGAGTCCCTTGGACAGCAAGGAGCTCAAACCAGTCAATCCTAAAGGAAATCAACCCTGAATATTCACTGGAAAGACTGATGCTGAAGCTGAAGCTCCAATCCTTTGGCCTCCTGATATGAAGAGCTAACTCATTAGAAGAGACCCTGATGCCAGGAAAGATCGAGGGCAGGAGGAGAAGGGGGCGAAAGAGGATGAGATGGTTGGATGGCATCATTGACTCAATGGATATGAGTGTAGGCAAACTGCTGGAGATAGGGAAGGACAGGGAAGCCTGGCATGCTGCAGTCCATGGGGTTGCAGAGTCGGCTATGCCTGAGCGACTGAACAACAGCCCCCTATAGTAGCCAAGACTGTTGGTTGCCAGCCCCACAGACCCCACCTCAACCCAGTTCGAGCTAAAATGAAAGGATATTTTCTGGATTACCTAAATGAGAGGCTCAGGTTCAGAACAACAGACTCAGGAATGACTGAATCCAGGGTTTCAGACAATGTCTCCAGGACTCGACTCCTTGTCACGTCAGCTTTCTAGTGCTGACCTCACTTTTAAGCAAGTTCTCCTCTGTCATGGCTCCAGGCTTATATCCTGGCAGTCTGACAGAAGTGGGAAAGAGAGAATGCCCCTTCACCTGGTTAACCCAACAAAAGCACCGGGCCTGGGGTTCATTGGTTGAGTCTGGTTCATTTGCCCACCTGCTCTGTGCCAAATCTTGGTCTTTGATTGGCTGGACCTGGATTATTCTTTAAAGAAAATTCAGACTGTTGCCCCATGAAAGCATCGGGTCAGCCAACCCCATGGAGTCCTCTTAGGCCACCATGACACCGTTGCTTGTGGGTCTTTAGTTCCGGGGCTACCTTTTTCTCCAAGTCCAGAGGGCTGTACCCTGGTTTTGGCCTCCTTTTAGTCAAGGAAATGTGCAGTGCTGCAGACCCGCCCCCTATACCTGTCCATCAGAGCAGAGTCAGTTCCCCATTGGTCCATCTTTTCTGTGGCTATTGTATCATCAGTGGAGGCGAGGCCACGTCTCTCAATGACTGCCTTCTTTGTAAGAGGAGATGGAAGAGCTGGCATCTAATTATTGTTAAACTGATCTTCCTTGAGCAGACAAGACTGGCAGTACTTTTTGTTTATTTATACTGCACTATGTGGAATGTGGGATTTTAGTTCACCAACTAGGGATCTACTACAGCCCCTGCAGTGGAAGCTCAGAGTCTTAATCACTTGACTGTCAGGAAGTCCCAAGATTGGCAATACTTCAGGAAAGAGAACCTTATCCTCACCAGCCAGATCTCGGGGGTAATTCCAAACTTGCATGCATGCTAAGTCACTTCAGTTGTGACCTACTCTTTGTGACCCTATGGACTCTAGCCTGCCAGGCTCCTCTGTCCATGGGATTCTCCAGGCAAGAGTACTGAAGTGGGTTGCCATGCCCTCCTCCAGGGGATCTTCCTGACCCAGGGACTGAACACGTGTGTCTTACATCTCCTGTGTTAGCAAGCAGGTTCTTTACCACTAGCACCACCTGGGAAGCCCAAAGTTACTTAAAATTTAATCACATATTTTAAACCTAAAACATACTCACTTCTCACACATAGGAAGTTTTAATCCAATTTTTTCCAAAGGGAGTGTAACAGAGTGGGACCCTATGGGCCTTCCCAGGACAGACGCCAACTCTCCCCATGTCTCTGCCTGTCTCTTGTCTACAGAAAAATTTTATCTAAAGAATAAATTTAATCAAAGAAAATTTAAAAGTGCAGAAACAAAGAAAAATGATCAAACAGAATAAAATAATAATAAACCATTAAACCAAGTCAAGGACATTTAGTCCCTCCTCAAGGGCTATAGATGATACTGTGTCATATGCTTGGAGCTGTTTCGCAGGTACCAAACCCCCCGGGTGGGGGAAACTAACTACATGATGAGCAGACTGTAGCCATGACCTAAGCTGCCACATCTTACACAATGTCAAGAACTGGCCTCAAGGAAATGGGAACAATCCAACCCTGGAACTGAAGATTAAGTGCACTTAAAACAATCAAGATGACACTGATCAGACCACTGCATAAGCAACTTCAGGATGACTGTGAGAGCTGAGGTACTGTTTCTGCACACAGCCCCCTCCCTCGACCTATACACTCCTAAAATTCCCCTTACAGCTCTTGCCCCCTGATCGACAGCTGGGAGATGCCTTTTGGACATGCCATATGCACACACGAGCAGACGTGCAACTGGAAGTATTCAGGTATGTACACACACACACACATATATACACACACAATGGAATATTACTCAGCCATCAAAAAGGATAAAGTTCTGCCATTTGCAGCAACATGGATGGACTCAGAGGGTGTTACGCTTAGTGTGGGATTCCCAGGCAGCTCAGTAGGTAAAGAATCCACCCACAGTGCAGGAGACGTGGGCTTGATCCCTGGATCAGGAAGATGCCCTGGAGGAAGGCATGGCAGCCCTCTCCAGTATTCTTGACTGGAGAATCCCATGGACAGAGGAGCTTGGTGTGCTACATCCATAGGGATAGAAAGAATAGGACTTGGCTGAAGCACCTGAGCATGTACACACACACATGCTTAGTGAAGTAACTCAGATAGAGATACAAATAGTTGTATGTCATGTTAGTGTATGTTATCACTAGTGTGGACTCTAAAAACAATTTTTAAAGGAATGTAAGTAACAAAATGGAAACGGACTCACAGACAGGACAAACTAGTGGTTACCAGTGGAGAGAGGCGAGAGACGGGCAATATAAGGGCAAGAGATTAAGAGATACAAGCTAATATGTATATAGGAGATTAGCAACAAGGATATATTTTACAGTACATGGAAATATAGCCATTATTTTGTAATAACTTTAAATGGAGTATAATCTACAAAAATATTGACCCACTATGCTATACACCTGGAGCTAACATAATATGATAAGTCAACTACATCTCAATTTTTAAGAACCCTGCCAGGGACTTCCCTGGTGGTCCAATGGTTAGGACTCCGTGCTCCCAATGCAGGGAGCATGGGTTTTGTTTTTTTTTTTAAGGTTTTTAAAATAACATTTATTTCTTGAAAGTTAACACGTGCATAACAGGAAACCAAAAAGCACAAGAAGCAAAAAACGATGTCATTCATAACCACAAGCCGTTCACCGTCTGACAGGTCCTTCTAGGTCTCGTTTGTGTATTTTCACAACTAGGCATCCCTTTTTATGTGATTAAGACCGTACAGTTATGTATCATGCTGTTTCACACATCATGAATATTTACCGTTTCAAAGTCCCAAAGCTATGAGTATTTTGATAGCCAAGAATACACTACACCAACTCAATCTGGAAGGAAGGAAGGGAGCATGGGTTTTATCCCTGGTCAGGAGCTAGGAAAAAAATCTGCCAAAAACCCACATGTGTTTCACATTATATTTACCTCTAACAGAAGGCAACTGCTCTAGACTGAAAAAGAAAATTCCTTGTATGCTTAGCCTCATTTTCAATCCCCAGTTTTCAAGGTCAGATAGACACAGGAAAGCTTTAAAGATACCTAGACAGAGTAGAGACAGGATGCAGACATGAATATGTATAAGCATGCAAATGACCACGCCATATGTACACATGTACAGATGTGCGATTGGGGGTATTCAGAAGTGTGAGTGTGCAACAGTGTGTGTGTGTGGGTCTGGGTAGGTGAGCTGATGCGTGGATGAGTGTGAATGTGTTTCTGAGTGTTCCTTTGCCTGGGGTCTCCAGGTGGAAGGGGAACTGCTTTGGGGTTAGGTCAAGGTGACATCTGGCCTCAGTCCCAGATGTGGGAGTGGACTTCCAGTGGTTAGCCCCATTGCCTCATATCCGTTCTTCTCCTCCAAAGGGCCTTGGAGAAGTAGAACTTCTCTGGGTGGAGCTGAGGGGGTGGGACTAGGGCAGAGGGAAGGTAGTGAGGGGACCTAGGAATCTTGCCCCAAAAGGTGGGGTGTCATAATATCTACCACGAGAGCAAGAGGCGAGAGGATGAGGTTCATCCAGGTGGACACAGATACACAGAGAGAGCTTCCTGTAAAGTTCCTGACTATCCTATTTCAAAATCATTTTATTGAATATAATCGACCCATGACTTTATGTAAGTTTATGATGTTCAATATGTTGATTTGACACATTTTTCGATTGCAGTTTGACGATCCCCATGGAACTCAGGTCTCCTACGTTGCAGGCAGAATCTTTCTCATCTGAACTACCAACAGGGCGTTAGTTAACACCTCTACCACAAATTGCTGACCATCTTGCTCTGTTTCTGGGTCTGTGTGCATCTCTCCCTCTCCCTCCTGAGACCTCTGGTCTCCTTAGACTGCGGTGGGGGCTACTCTCCAGCTGCGGTGGGAGGGCTTCTCATGGCGGTGGCTTCTCTTGTGGGCTCAGTAGTTGTGGCTCCTGGGCTCTAGCGCACAGGCTCAATAGTTGTGGTGCAGGGGCTTAACTACCGGATCTTCCCGGATCAGGGACCCAACCTGTGTCTCCTGCATTGGCAGGTGGATGCCTAAGACTCCTGTTGAGCCGGGGTTTGGGTGAGGATGCCCCAAGGGTGGGGGGTTCCTGGATCCCTGAAAGCAGGAAGACTACATTCTCCTTCCTCTCCTCTACCTCAACCCAGAGATTTCCTCATCTCCCCAGACACTTTCCTGTGGGTGGGGCTGTGTGAAGACAAATTTGCTGCCAGGGGCCATAGAGACTGAGGGAATCTACATAAACCAGAAGGTCAAGATGCAGGCGGTAGCCTTCAAAGACAAGAGACGGGGATCCACAGGCAATAAAGAAGGTTAGGCATCTCGGGCGAGGTGGGGAGAGGTTGGGATGGGAGGAGCGAGGAGCTGAAAGTGAAGGCTGGAGGGCTCCTCCCCCGCTCCCCAAAATGTGTGTGTGTCACCGAAAGGCTCACATGCATTAAGATGAAGATCAGAGTTCCCTACTCCTTATCTTTGCCCCGAGAAATCTGTTGTGTGGAGGATTCAGTAAACCAAGATGTCTGAGCTCCCTCTCCCATACTTACCCCTGCCCCAGAGCTCCGAGCAGGTTTCCTCAAGCCTCTCAATGACTTGCCCACAGCTGCAGATGACCCTAACTATGAGAACATCACCTTTACCTTCAAAAACCAGAACCAGCCAAAGGGCAGTCATTCACCACCCAAGAATAAGGGTAAGCAGCCGCCCCCCGCCCCCCAGCCCCTATCACACGGCCCTGGGAGAGGTCTGTGGGAGGGCCCTGCAGGGACAAAGGGCAGTGTGTGAAGCTCAGGGTCAATGGTGTGGGGGTGTGGTGGTGTCGAGGCTTTGTGTGACAGTGGTGGGGGGTAGCTGTGTAGGCGATGATGAAGAGGTCAATGTGATTGTGTTGGTGGAGGTGTTGGTGAAGGTCTGGGTGTCAGTGATGCTGGTGGATTGGGACGGGATCATCTAGACAGAGCTGATGAAAGTATTGATGAGGGACCTGATGACCTGTCGATAGGGACAGTGCTGGCAAGGACAAGTACTGATGCTGGTGATGGGGATCATAAGAGGGCATCATGGGGACAGTGCTTTAGGGACCACCGCTGGCGGTGCTGGCCGGGATGCATGCTAGGGGCAGTGTGTTCGATGGTCACAGCTGCTGATGGTATTGAGAACAGTAGGTATAGGTGAAGAGCTGTCAGTGGTGTGAGAGTCAGTGCCGATGGGCTGAGCAGCGGTGTTGGGCCCTGGAGATGAGCTGTCCTACCTCTATCCCAGTGCCAGCCGAGTCCAGGCCACCCTCAGACACTGCCCAGGGACACCACTGGTTGCCTAAAGCCATGATGAGTCTGAACACCTTCTTGACTCTGTCCTGCATGGTCCTCTTAACCGTGGTCCTGGTGAAGAGTGAGTGGGGTGTTTCTGCTGGCGGAGGAAGGGGCTGGGGGCAGTGTGGAGGGGTCCCCAGAAGCTGGGGAGGTCCAGTGCTGCTCCTGACTGCAGAACTAGGGTGATTCCAAAGTTTTTCTAAGGTTTTCTTGCCCCCTGCCCCACACATCCTGAACAGATTCCGAGATGTCCAGGGAGCTGGTGGTCTTGAAAGAGGAGCTCTGGAACGGTGAGGGGAAGAGCTGGGTCGGGGCTGGGGGAGTAGGGGGCGCGAAGGTGACTCTGATGACTCCAATCCACACTCTTAGTCTCCAGTTCGGTGCAAGAGTACCAGGAAGAGCAAAAGGCTCGGTGGGGCAATGTGAAGCAGCATGTCGCGGCAGCCAAGCAGAGCATCGACGCAGTCATGAGGAACATCCAGGAAGGGAACCCGAAACGCAGGCAGCTGGCCACAGGTGCCCTGGCAGCCCTCCCTGGGGCGAATGTGCCTCTGCGCCCAGTACTGGGTTGGGTGCTGGGGAATCTGGGGAGGGGACAGCAGGGGTCCTGCCCTCCTCGAGCACAAGGTTTGGAGGGGTGATGGATGTCACCCCCCACAAACACACCCCGAGTCACTCAGGGAGTATATAAATGCTGCTGGGAACTCCAAGTACTTTGGGATTGTGTGACATCTTTTTCGGGTTGGGGGTCAGGCAGGGAAAAAGCTTCCAATAAAGCTAAGAGTGTCCCATCTCAGCTTTTTCCTGTCTCCCCACCACTCCAGTGCCAAACATAGACGAAGTCAAGAAAACATTACAGGAAATCCTCAATATACTGAAGACATCAAAACCAAGTAAGCTGGGGCCAGGGGCAGCAAATGAGGGGGCCCCCGATTTTGGCTCCAGGTTCTCTTCCAAGAATGGGATCTGTCTGATCTCGGGTCTCCATCCTTCACCCCCGCCCCTACTCTGCAGGTCCCACACCTCAATGAGTGAGAAAATCTCACAGCCCTGGCTGCACTGTGGAGGAAAGACAGTACTTCTTCCGTGAAGAAGGCACATGGGGACCCACGCTGGTCTGAAGCTGCCCTTCATCCCACATGTAGAAAATCACATGTCTTACGCATGAGTGCTGTGCATGTGTGCATGTGCGTGCGTGCGTCAGGGTAAGCTCTTCAAGGAGGGTGGGTATTTCAGTGTGTCGCACAGGAAGGTGTTGTGGGTGAATGTTGATGGTGAGTGTGGTGTGCTTCCGGGTCACTCTGCATGGGCATACATACACGTGTGGGCTGTGGCGTGAGTGTAGTTCGTGTCACTGTGTGCGGCTGTGGGGACCACAAAGGCGTGTCACTCTAGGTGTGGGTGTCGGTGACACATGTTGCAGGCGCCCACTTTACCGTCAGCGTAAACACATGCATGTGTCCTGCTGGGTGTTGTGTGATGCACGTGTGAGGGGGTGGGGTGGTGGGTATGCCGTGGGAAGGTATCACTGTAATTGTGGATGAGTGTCCTGTCACGCTATGCCGGCGTGAACAGGTGCGTGTCAACACGAGTGTGCCTGATTGCGCCGCTGAGGGTTCAGCGCAGTCCCCGCATGTGTCCATTTGTTTCTGCACTCACACTTTGTGATTCACGATGATAAAGCCCAAAAGGAGACCACATGGCTTTCCCGTCTGTTTGGGGCAGCTGGGGGGCTTTGGGACCTGGTCGGGGAGGGTGCGTAAGTGTGCAGAATGGAGAATGGGAAAGGTCATGTGGGGAACACGGGGACCTGATGCCAGGAGCCCTGGGGGCAGAAGCGGGTGTGAGAACCAATGCACCCAGTGGATCACTGTGTGTCCATGAACCTGTACCCAGGGGTGACCAAGTGTGGACTGAGAGGTCCAATGCTCTTGGACCAAAACAGAAATGAAGGTTTTCTTCTGATAACAAGGAAAATATAGGGGGAAATGAACAGACTAGAAAAGTAGCGTACACGGGCCTGAAAGAGTTAATTAATCCTAGCTTTATTTTAAATGTTACTAATCTGTAGTGTCTGTAACTCTGTCCTTCACAAGGCTAACCTCTAACACTCTCTGAATCTGTGAATTGCACCCAGCATCTAACACAGTCTAATTCTGTGTGAATCACATCCTGTTCCTGTTGTTTTACACTCCCTTGTAGCAAATCACCGCTTATAGCATTCTGCATTTCAGAAAGCAGGTCGCCGGTAAATAACCAGGAGAGCAACAGACCCAATTATTGGGTTGCCTGACACTGTGTACTTAGTCGCTCAGTCATGTCCGACTCTTTGCGACTCCATGGACTCCATGGCTCCTCTGTCCACGGGGATTCTCCAGGCAAGAATACTGGAGTGGGTTGCCATGCCCTCCTCTGGGGGAATCTTCCCAACCCAGGGATTGAACCCAGGTCTCCCGCATTGCAGGCGGATCCTTTACCTTCTGAGCCACCTGACACTAGCTCTGACTGTTTTGAAATAATGCAGGAAGAAGAAAATCGCAAGNGGGTTGCCATGCCCTCCTCCGGGGGAATCTTCCCAACCCAGGGATTGAACCCAGGTCTCCCGCATTGCAGGCGGATCCTTTACCTTCTGAGCCACCTGACACTAGCTCTGACTGTTTTCAAATAATGCAGGAAGAAGAAAATCGCAAGACCTTCACCATTTTGATCCTTGCCACCAACCCGCACCCGGACTTGAAGCCCCACCTATTAGACTTCTGATTCCCCAGGGCGCGGGATGGGGCTGGGGGCTGGGGAATGGTCTTGAGGCTCCAGGCAGGTGCACTCCCTCTTTGCCTGGCAAAAAGTAAAACTCCTCTTTCTTTTCTCCTCCAAACGTAGTCTCCGTGCTTCTGTTAGACATCGGTGCACAGAGAATCAAGATACTGACATTACCGTCTCCCTAAGTGTGCATGGCCTCACGGATATATGAGCCCCTGAGTGCGGTACTGTGCTGCGGCACGTTATCTGTCCACAAAGCAAGTATTCAGGGGCGCAAGTTCCCTCCCTCAGAGAACTTGTGCCCACGGACACGCACATGGACATGTTTGTCCGGAAGGCGAGCGTACGTGTGACCCAAGCCGAGCAGACGCACAAGTGCCTGACACAGAGCCCCTTGTTTATCATCAGACGTGCACTCCTGAGCAGGGGATGGTCCATGCCCCTGTCCTCTTGATTGTGGGCCAACCGAGGCCAGCGAGGCCCCTGCCCGGGTACCTGCGCCCTTAAGTCGGGTTCCACGGACACGTGCGCCCCCATGGCTTCCCGCTCTGAAGTGGGAGGATCACGGCGCCCCCTCCTGGCTCCGCTAACACCCCGGGTCCGATAGTCCGCCCCCTCCGTCTTGTTTCCCTCAGTGCAGCTAGTTTTCTGGAAAGCACGAGGGTCGGGGGCTCTCAGCGCCTTCCCTGGCCAGCCCTCCCCTCTTTTTACCAACGCGGGTCTACTCCAAGAGGCATGCTTCGTGCCTGACAAATTCGGTGTGCCCGAGGGTGCGGGTTTAGAAGGGTTGCCAGCATCCTCTCCTGGCTCGCTCCATGTGCCTTGCTTGTTCCCCAAGGCCCCAAACCCTCCTGGCCCTGGGTCTCGCCCCACCCCCTTACTTCTGTCTTCTGACTTCACGCTGGGAAGTCGGTGCTGTTGCTGCTGGAGCGCCTGAGGTGGGGGAGGGATTACTGCCTGTCCTCTCACACTCCTCACCCTCGTCCCCTCCTTGCCCTAGGTCTGACGCCCCGGCCCTCCCCACACACATGGCACCATCTTCTCGTTACTGGCACCGGCTTGAAGGGTTCAGGACGATGCTTTTAATGCACAAAGATCACCTGGAACTCACGGGTTGGGGTGGTTTCGAGTGCCTCCTGGGTATCTCTCCTCCCTCTCCATCAGAAAATAGAAGTGTTACTTGCTGAGAAGTGTCATGATTCTGCGACCCCATGGATGGTAGCCAACCAGGCTCCTCTGTCCATGGGATTCTCCAGGCAGAATATTAGAGTGGGTTGCCATTCCTTTCTCTAGGGAATCTTCCCTCCTCAGGGATCGAGCTCAGGTCTCCCACATTGCAGGCAGAGTCTTTACCATCTGAGCCACCAGGGAAGCCCTCCACCCGCCTCCCTCCCAAACCCTCTCCTGGACAAGGGTATAAGCCTCATAAGGGAGGTATGCTTTATACGCAGGTGGATTCNACACTAATTCCACACCTCTGCCTCTGCTCCCTCTTTAAGGCTGCCGGGTGTGCAGCTTCCTGTCTTGGCTAAGACCCTTGGCATCCTGGGCCTCCCTTCCCACATCCGGGGCTAAGAGGAAGCCCCCAGGGTAGAGTCCAGGGACCTAGTAATGCCACAGTCTCCGCCTTCCAGAGCCTTCCCTGCCCACATCTAGGCTGGGGGGCTGGTCCAGAAGATCGTACCTGGTGGAATAATTCCAGGAACCATAGTCAGAAGAGCAGGGAGAGAAACCAGCTTATGTGGAGCAGTGGGAAGGCACACACACGTGACCAGAGTCGTGTCCTTGTGTAAGAACGGCATGCTGGGCTTCCCTGGTTCTCCAGTCATTAAGGACCTGCCGTGCAATGCAGGAGACACCAGATCAATCGCTGATCCTGGAAGACCCCACATGCCTCAAAGCAACTATGCCCGTGCGCCACATCCCCAGAATTCACATTCTCCAAACACTGAGCCCTCGAACGTAGAGCCTGTGCTCCGCGATGAGAGAAGCCACTCTAGTGAGAAGCCCAAGCACTGCAACCAGAGAGTCGCCCCCACCTCCCTGCAACTGGACAAAGTCCAAGTGCAGCAACGAAGACCCAGCCCAGCCCATAAACAAACAAATAATTCTTTTAAAAAAGAGAACTACATGCCGTGTTCATTCCCAAATGCCTATCACAATAGAAAATAAAACCATGATTTATTTCTTCAAAGGCATAATGGGCAACTGAAGTTGTCGAGCTATGGCCCATGGGCTAGATCTAGCCCACCATCTTTTTTTCCTTTTTGGCTACACCACGCATCATGCAGAGCGTAGTTCCCCAACCAGGGATGGAATACCTGTACCCTCTGCAGTGGAAGCTGGGACTCTTAATCACTGGACCACCAGGGAGCTTTGCCCACCATCTATTTTTGTACAACCCGTCAGCTAAGAATGGTTTTTACATTATTTTGGTTTGTTTTTGTTTCCAATATGGATGTTTTAAATACTGTGGTAAAACACACATAACATAAAATGTACCATTTTCAAGTGTACAGTTCATCAGCACTAAGATGGAGTAACCACCAAGGCAGACACTGGACTGTTGTGGCCACAAGCAAAAGGATGCCAGCAGCCACGAGAAGCTGGAAGAACTCAAGAACTGATTCTTTCCTAGAGTCTTTAAAGGGAGTGCGGCTTGATTTCAGCCACACACAGTGCTGTGTGATCATCTCCTCTGTCCATTTCCACAATTTTTTTTTTAATCATTCTAGACTGACTTTACCCATAAACACTAACTCCCACTTCCTCTTCCTGAAGCCCCTGGTAACCTCTAATCTACTTTCTGCTTCTATGAACTTGCCTATTTATACCACAAATAAGTGGAACCTAGGACAGTTCCCCTTCACTAGCATAACCCTTCACTAGCATAACATTTAAACATTCAGCCATGTTGTAGCATGGATCAAAACCTCGTTCCTTTCTCAGGCTAATATTCAATTTCATGTACATTCTGCATTTTGTGTGTCATCCATCTGTTGATGGACAGTTAGGTTGTTTCCACCTTTGAAAAAAAACATTTCAAAGAAAAAAATTTTTTTTTTGGCTGCATGGGATCTTTGTCGCCCCATGGGATCTTTGTTGCCACACGCAGGCTTTCTCTAGTTTTGGTGAGCGGGGGCTGCTCTCCAGCTGCAGTGTGTGGGCTTCTCATTGCAGTGGCTTCTCTTGTGGAGCGTGGACTCTAGGCGTGTGGGCTTCAGTACTTGCGGCACATGGACTTCACTGCTCCATGGCATGTGGGATCTTCCCCGACCAGGGATCGAACCTGCGTCACCTGCGTCAGCAGGCAGATGCTTAACCACTGGACTGTAGGGAAGTCCTGTTTCTACCTTCTGGCTGTTGCCAAAGATACTGCTCTGAACTTGGGACCACACGTATCCTTCAAGTGACTGCTTTCAGTTATTTTAGCCTTAAACCCAAGAGTGGAATTGCTGGGTCCTTAAACCCAGGAGTGGAATTGCTGGGTCCTTAAACCCAGGAGTGGAATTG
>SJYX01001751.1:64872-75521 GCA_006410675.1 Oreotragus oreotragus | reverse complement strand
GACAATATACAGCCTTGACGTACTCCTTTTCCTATTTGGAACCAGTCTGTTGTTCCATGTGCAGTTCTAACTGTTGCTTCCTGACCTGCATACAGATTTCTCAAGAGGCAGGTTAGGTGGTCTGGTATTCCCATCTCTTTCAGAATTCTCCACAGTTTATTGTGATCCACACAGTCAAAGGCTTTGGCATAGTCAATAAAGCAGAAATAGATGTTTTTCTGGAACTCTCTTGCTTTTTCCATGATTCAGCAGATGTTGGCAATTTGATCTCTGGTTCCTCTGCCTTTTCTAAAACCAGCTTGAACATCAGGGAGTTCACGGTTCATGTACTGCTGAAGCCTGGCTTGGAGAATTTTGAGCATTACTTTACTAGTATGTGAGATGAGTGCAACTGTGTGGTACTTTGAGCATTCTTTGGCATTGCCTTTCTTTGGGATTGGAAGGAAAACTGACCTTTAGGAAGAGATCTTGAGGCCGTATTCCAGTGAAGCCAGTGCTTCCAGTTGGCAGTAGAAGATGGAATCCCAGCCAATGGATGTGTTGCTTGTCTTTAATATGTGGAAGTGCCTCACAGTTCTCCATCTAAACACATTCCCCAGTTAAACTGTGATGCATCACAACAGGCTTTGCATACCTGAAGGGAGAAAAGGACTAACTCCAAAAACAGGCAGAGAATATGATCTATGGAGGATTAAGCAGTATCTCTTGGGGACATGGAAACCCACTCCAGTACCTTTGCCTGGAAAATCCCATGATGGAGAAGCCTGGTAGGCTACAGTCCATGGGGTCACAAAGAGCCAGAGACAACTGAGCAAATGAGTCTGAGTCTTAGGACCATTAGTACTGGAAGAATACCATCGTGTAATGCATGAATTTGCTAAATTAGCCCCAAGATTTGCTCAGCTTCATTACAAGAACAAACTGCTCTGCAATAAGGGAATCCCTCTGGTGCAGTTTTTACAAGGCCCCATTTAGTAAGACCTCAGTGTGGAAGATTTGAGACTATGCGAGTGGAGGAATTGTTTCCAAATTGAGTTTCACTGGGTGGGAGGTAACTTAATGAAAACAACCCTTTGAAAGTCAGCTGCTCTGTCTGTCAGCTGTTGGAGAAAACAGTAACATCATCGGGTTATAGTTTTCTACCCGGTGATTTGGCTGCCTGTGTGAGAGTTTCTTATACATTTTGAATTCTCAACACAACCCTAGAATCCTGTAAAATCTAGGCTAGGAGCCAAAGAGCCCACAAAAGTCCTTGGCTTGCCCTGGATAAGAAAATAAAGTCTTTTTGAGTAACAACACAAAACAGCGGGTAATCGCCTGTGACAATGGATGTGTCCAGCCTTTTCATGTGTATGAAGGCAGTCACTACAGTTTTCCCTGTGCCACAAACTCTGCCTATGGTTGTCCCCTTCTGCTAAATGACATACTTTTGTAGCAGCAATTTTGCATTTTAATATAAAGGCAAACAGTATTTTTATAAAACACTCCTAATAGAGGGGGAAAAATGGTTTTAATCTGTATTATTTATTGCTTATTTTTTGGGGGGGGGAAATAGCAGTAAACTGCAGGACTCCACATAACAACTGCATTTTACTATTGCAGATACTGTTGGAAACCATCCAGCTATCTTGATCTAGCTTCTGGCTTTCGTAGTCCCATCCTTTATTTATAATTGTATCACACTCATGGCCAAATAGACTTAAGGCCGCTTAATCAACTGCTTGTAATGTGAAATGAAACATCTTGGTGAGGATGATTACATGAATTTCAGGTCTTCTCTCCTCCAGGACTCTTTATATTACTAAAATATAGTATCTGGGCAAAGAGGACCAGTCAGACATGGATAAGGATGGCTAGTAACTTGACCTGTGGCTAAAGGTCAGTCATGAATCCACTCCAGACATCAGTTTCTTCAAAAAGAACATGAACAGGATGGAGTAGATTATACCTAACACTCATCACACTTGGAATTGCACCATGTTAAATTTGGGTATCCAACTCTAGACCTTGTTCCTGCATTAGAGTGTATATTTTCTCTTTCAAAGACATTCTGGACTATAACAGTTAGCAAAGTTCATTCCCACCATTCTTAGACTCTCAGATGTGGCCGTGTTCAAAGGCTATTGATAAACCCTAAACTTCCAAATCTCAAACATCAGAAGGAAGGAACTGAAAACTGCCCTGATTTCTGTTCCCCAGCCCAAATCACTAAATGAGATGACTCAGCTTCTGAAATCCAGGAATGCAGGAGGGTACTCTTCAATATTTGATTGTTGTTGTCATTCTTTAGTTGCTAAGTCATCTCCAACACTTTTGATTATAGCCTGCCAGGCTTCTCTGTCCATGGGATTCTCCAAGCAAGAACTGGAGTGAGTTACCATTCCCTCCTCCAGGAGATGTCCCAACCCAGGGACCAAACTCATGTCTTCTGTAGATCCTACATTGCAGGCAGATTCTTTACTGCTGAGCCACCAAGGAAGAGCCAATATTTTGTACTTAATTCTTTAATGGAATATTTGTAAGGAGAGTTTAAGAATGAACCCCCATTTCATATAATAAAAAAGCATTTAAAAAAAAAAAATTAAGTGCTTTTTACTATTCATGAAATGCTGATAATACAGGTCTTTTCGACATATTTGTAGTCAATGTGTGTGTGTGTGTGTGTGTGTGTGTATTTTGCCTTCCTACATGACTAGGGAAAAGTCAAAACTAGTTTAAAACTTTCAAGTTTAACCATATAGTCAAAAAATATTTGGAAATTTATTATTAAAAATGTTCAGTATTTTACCTTTGTCATTAATCCTTAGGCTTCTTGATGTACAAAATTCCTATACTAAAGAAAATAATTTGGTAAGCTGAATTATTCAGTTAGTTGAGTGAAAGGTGCATTCTAAATGCTAGACAATTGTGAAGCTCCCATTGGTTTTCTGAAATACATGTGGTATTTAACATTATTAAAGATTATGTGGTGCTTATGACCAACGTAGACAGCATATTAAAAAGCAGAGAAATTACTTTACCAACAAAGTTCCATCTAGTCAAGGCTATGGTTTTTCCAGCGGTCCCGTATGGAGGTGAGAGTTGGACTATAAAGAAAGCTGAGAGCTGAAGAATTGATGAGAATTGATGTTTTTGAACTGTGGTGTTGGAGAAGACTCTTGAGAATCGCTTGGACTGCAAGGAGATCCAACCAGTCCATCCTAAAGGAGACCAGTCCTGGGTATTCATTGGAAGGACTGATGCTGAGGCTGAAACTCCAATACTTTGGCCACCTGATGCAAAGAGCTGATTCACTGGAAAAGACCCTGACGCTGGGAAAGATTAAGGGCTGGAGGAGAAGGGGACGACAGAGGATGAGATGGTTGGATGGCATCACCGACCCGATGGACATGAGTTTGGGTGAATTCTGGGAGTTGGTGATGGACAGGGAGGCCTGATGTGCTGTGCTTCATGGGGTCGCAAAGAGTTGGAGATGACTGAGCGACTGAACTGAACTGAATTGAACTTCTAAATCTCAATAAGTAATATTTTGAACCCCTCTTCCAACTCAGAAATATAGATAGTAAATAAATGCCAACAAATAATGTTTTCATTTGTTGCTAATTTTATGGGTAAATAAAAGAATTTCCCAAAAAGGGAAAAAAAATTTGGCCATGTACATTGTTATTTAAAGTTAAGCAGTTCATCAAGAGTTAAGCAGTTCATTCATGCATGAGTGAAAGTGGAAAGTGTAGGAGACATGGGTTCCATCCCTGAGTTGGACAATCTCCTGGAGAAGAGAATGGCTACCCACTCCAGGATTCTTGCCTGGAAAATTCCATGGGTAGAGGAGCCTGGCAGGGTAGAGTCCATGGAGTTGCAAAGAGCTGGAGACGACTGAGAAACTAACCTTTTCACTTTTCAATTACATATATATGATTACCTAGAATCAGAATTCTAAAAAAAAGAAAAAAAAACTATGAATATTCCATTTGACCTTATCACTAAGCCCTAAAATATAACTAGTACTGTACAAATGTATCCAATTTGATACAGGAGACAAGCTATATCTAATTCTGTTACATCTCCAAAGTTTGTTTCAGCAATTAATTTATGAAAGGAAAAAATTCTGCTCCATTTCTCAGTGAAGACTTTAACACAAGTCTCTACCTGCTAATTTTGTGTGTGTGTATATTAGACAGTAATAAAATGAATTTATAGAATGTTCTGAGACGATATAACATTTCTTGCACACATACACACAAAAGAGTAAAATGTTGATGACCATGTGCTGATGTTTGCTGTCTCCTCCTGGATGCATTTCTATCATACTCCTTAATTTTTAGACTTAAAATGAAGCTTACAGTGTGTGAGGTCACAAATATGGTAAAGGACACCAAAATACTATGGTCACCCAAGAAAAGTAGTATGTTTTGCATCACATAATGACATTTTTAAAAGATCAAACAGTGATGGGATAGAGAGACAGCCAGACAGACACACACAGAAGAGGAGTAATGAAGAGAGAAGGAAAGGAGATGAGGAGAAGGAACGTTGGAGATACAAAAATTGAAAGTGAAATGAAAGTGTTAGGCACCCAGTCTTGGCCACCTCTTCGCAACCCCATGGGCTGTAGTCCGTCAGGCTCCTCTGTCCACGGAATTCTCCAGGCCAGAATCCTGGAGTGGGTAGCCATTCCCTTCTCCAGGGGATCTTCCCAAGCCAGGAATGGAACCTGGGTCTCCTGCACTGCACGCAGATTCTTTAGCGTCTGAGCCACCGGAGAAGCCCAGAGATAGAAGCGGAGAGCACACAGGCAAAGAGAATTGCAATCCTGCTCATCTTTTCAGCTCCATTTTCTGAGGCCTGTGACTGATTAAACCTGGCCACCATAATGAATTTAGTATCAGCGAAAGACTCGACTTTTGTTTTTCGTTTGGCATCTTTGTTGTCCCTTGAAATGCTATCACCTTAGAAAGCCCAAGGTCGAGATTTCTCATGTGTTCCCTCTGGCTCCTCTCAAACGGTGATCCTTAAAAAGGAAGAAAAAAAGCACATGATTTAAAAGATTGTTCACCCAGTAGTAAAGTAGTTTGAAACTTCAAATAGTTAAAGTACATATAACTTTTAGGAAAGTAGAAGTCTTCCCATTAGTGTCAGTGACGGGTTTGTTCTAATAATTCACCTTGAATTAATGAATTTTTATGTTTACAGGATAAAATAAATTTTGGTTTAACATGAACTGTTTCCTCTTTCTTTTATACTCTGATGTCTAATGCTACTGAGCATCACTATGCTCTTTCATTCTAATTAAAGAGAGTCCTCCCCTTAATGGTATGTCCCAATTCTTAATGTTTCTATAAGACAATGACATATTCTCTCTGGCTGTGTCTCAAGCCAGAAATAAAGCCTGTGCTTCACAGCCTTGGTTCCACACATATTTTTCTTTATAGCTATTTATACCCTCATGTCAATCATCAGTTACAATAGGTATTAAATTGCAAGATGTTTATAACAACACCATACAGCTTTTTATAGTTAATGAAAAAGTATTTCAATAGCTTATTAAAATATAGTTTATGAGGTTGGTTTTAAAACATTTCCAGAATCACTTTGAAACTTTATTTTCACATATGCTAGGATACATATTTTTAAAGAGTCTATGTGAAATGGTTTTTAGGTATGCTTGTAAGCATAGCCATATATGTGAGACAAGGAAAAGAAATCAAACTATTTTCCAACTCAATTGACCATCTGACCACTTATATTTCATGTCATTCCTGTATTGATTATATATCTATATATGTAGAGGCATGCATATGTATTCATCTATTTATGCTCATTTAAAGAATGGATCAATAACTCCTTTGTTCTATGTACTCTTTTGAGTCAAGTATTTATATATTCAAGATTATTTGGATTTGCTTTTTAAAATGCTTTGCTATTTTTAATATTCAATGTGTCCTGTTAAAACAAAGTTTGTTTACAAGGCCATCTTATATCTTAAAAAAAAAAAAACAAAAATATACATAAACTTATTTACAAATCAGAAACAGACTCACAGACTTAGAGAATGAACTTTTGGTTCCTGTAGGATGTGGTGCAGGGGAGAGATAGCTAGGGAGTGTGAGACTAGCATGTACACAGTGCTATATTCAAAATGGATAAACACCATGGACCTACTGTTTATCACAGGGAAGTGTGTGCAGTGTTCTGTAACAGCCTAATTGGGAAAAGAATACTGAATCACTTTGTTGTACAGCTGAAACAAAAAACATTTTTAATCAACTGCACTCCAAAACAAAATAAAAGATTAAATAAAACATTTTATTCTTAAATTTTTTCAGATACATTGAATGGCCTAGTAAAAAATCATCTTCTGAGTGTTCCAGGTACTTTTTCAAAATAGAAATTACAAAGATGTTCAGACACATGCACATTTCTTAGCATTGACCATCAGTCAAAGATTCAATAACAAATTCCTCTCTGTCTTAAATTTTCCAGAGAATTTCCTTCCTGTGTTGGATTTACTTGCTTTTTTTTCTTCTTGCTTCTATAATAGGTATTGCTGTGACTTAGGTTTCCCTTTAGCANAAAAAAAAAAAAACACCAATATACATAAACTTATTTACAAATCAGAAACAGACTCACAGACTTAGAGAATGAACTTTTGGTTCCTGTAGGATGTGGTGCAGGGGAGAGATAGCTAGGGAGTGTGAGACTAGCATGTACACAGTGCTATATTCAAAATGGATAAACACCATGGACCTACTGTTTATCACAGGGAAGTGTGTGCAGTGTTCTGTAACAGCCTAATTGGGAAAAGAATACTGAATCACTTTGTTGTACAGCTGAAACAAAAAACATTTTTAATCAACTGCACTCCAAAACAAAATAAAAGATTAAATAAAACATTTTATTCTTAAATTTTTTCAGATACATTGAATAGCCTAGTAAAAAATCATCTTCTGAGTGTTCCAGGTACTTTTTCAAAATAGAAATTACAAAGATGTTCAGACACATGCACATTTCTTAGCATTGACCATCAGTCAAAGATTCAATAACAAATTCCTCTCTGTCTTAAATTTTCCAGAGAATTTCCTTCCTGTGTTGGATTTACTTGCTTTTTTTTCTTCTTGCTTCTATAATAGGTATTGCTGTGACTTAGGTTTCCCTTTAGCAGCACCTAGAAACAAAGTGAGGGAAAGCTATTAAGCAGAAATCTGGATCTGGAATATCTTTGATGCTGAGAGGGGCACAGTGGGGCACAGGAGATGCTTATTAAGTAAAATATCCAAAATACGTTGGTGCTTTCAGAGTATTTCCCTGGTGGCTCAGATGGTAAAGAATCTGTCTGCAATGCAGGAGACCAGGTTCTATCCCTGTGTCGGGAAGATCTCTTGGAGAAGGAAATGGTTACTCACTCCAGTATTCTTGTCTGGAGAATTCCATGGACAGAGGAGCCTCATGCTAAAGTCCATGGGGTCTCAAAGAGTCAAACACGACTGAGTGACTAACATACTTCTAGCCCATTAAAAAAAAAAAAAAAGACACTATAACATCTAATTTATTGTCATCTTAAAAATTTTCACAGCATTCCATATACCCCAAACTGATAGTCTTTGGCTTTTTCAATATTAACTGGTCTTTCAAATCCTAAAAGATGGTGCTGTTAAAGCATGCAATCAATATGCTATCAAATTTGGAAAACTCAGCAGTGACCAAAGGCCTGGAAAAGGTCAGTTTTCATTCCAATCCAAAAGAATGGCAATGCCAAAAAATGTTCAAACTAATGCACAATTGTACTTATCTCACACGCTAACAAAATAATGCTCAAAATTCTCCAAACTAGGCTTCAGCAGTACATAATCCATGAATTTACAGATGTTCAAGCTGGATTTAGAAAAGGCAGAAGAACCAGAGATCAAATTGCCAACATCCGCTGGATCATCGAATAAGCAAGAGAGTTCCAGAAAATCATCTACTTCTTTTTCACTGACTATGCTAAAGTGTTTGACTATGTGAATCACAACAAAATGTGCAAAATTCTTAGAGATGGGAATACAAAACCACCTTACATGCCTCCTGAGAAATCTGTATGCATCAAGAAGCAAGAGTTAGAACTGAACATGAAACAACAGACTGGTTCCAAATTTGGAACAGAGTACGTCAAGGCTGTATATTGTCACACTGCTTATTTAACTTTCATGCAGAGTACATCATGAGAAACGCTGGGCTGGAAGAAGCACAAGCTGGAATCAAGATTGCTTGGAGAAATATCAATAACCTTAGGTATGCAGATGACATCACCCTTATGACAGAAAGTGAAGAGGAACTAAAAAGCCTCTTGATGAAAGTGAAAGAGGAGAGTGAAAAAGCTGGCTTAAAACTCAACATTCAGAAAACTAAGAACATGGCATCTGGTCCCATCACTTCATGGCAAATAGATGGGGAAACAATGGAAACAGAGACAGACTTTATTTTTTGTGGTTCCAATCACTGCAGATGGTGATTGCAGCCATGAAATTATAAGACTTGCTCCTTGGAAGAAAAGCTGTGACCAATCTAGACAGCATATTAAAAAGCAGAGACATTACTTTGCCAATCAAGGTCCATCTAGTCAAAGCTACGGTTTTTCCAAGAGTCATGTATGGATGTGAGAGTGGGACCATTAAGAAAGCTGAGCACTGAAGAATAAAGAATTAATGCTTTTTGAACTGTGGTGTTGGAGAAGATTCTTAAGAGTTCCTTGGACTGCAAGGTGATCAAGCTATTCAATCCTAAAGAAATCAGTCCTGAATATTCATTGGGAGAGCTGATGCTGAAGCTGAAGCTCCAATTCTTTGGTCACCTGATGTGAAGAACTGACTCATGGGAAAGACCCTGATGCTGGGAAAGATAGAAAGCAGGAAGAGAAGGGGATGACAGAGGATGAGATGGTTGGATGGCATCACTGACTCAATGGACATAAGTTTGAACAAGCTTTGGGAGTTGGTGATGGACAGGGAAGCCTGGTTGTGCTGAAGTCCACAGGGTTGCAAAGAGTTGGACACGACAGAATGACTGAACTGAGCTGATGCTATGGTTAACTTTCCATGCTATCTACCAATTTTATACAAAGAACCGGGGCCAAGTGAGCAAGCAATGAGACTTCAACATATTGATTTTTTATTTATCTTTATTGTTTACCCTTTAAAACCCCCTTATACAAATTCATTTGATTGTCAAGATTTATTCAAGCTGGAAATACTGCACTAATTCCAAGAAGGTGTAGATAAGAAAATATAATGCACAGAATGGAAATATTAAGAAATGAAGGACAAAACAGAAAAATGACAGCTATTAATCAACAATACTGAAAAATTGTTCTTTAAAACTATCAACAAAGTTGATAAATCTTTAGATTAACTACAATGAAAAAAGAGAGATTTCATAAATTAATAAAATCAAGAATGAATGAGGATGCAATACTGCAGACTTTAGGGAAATATATGGCAAGCCACTCCAGTACTCTTGCCTAGTAAATCCCATGGACAGAGGAGCTTGGTAGGCTGCAGTCCATGGGGTCGCTACGAGTCGGACACGACTGGGCGACTTCACTTTCACTTTTCACTTTCATGCATTGGAGGAGGAAATGGCAACCCACTCCAGTGTTCTTGCCTGGAGAATCCCAGGGACGGGGGAGCCTGGTGGGCTGCTGTCTATGGGGTCACACAGAGTCGGACACAACTGAAGCGACTTAGCAGCAGCAGCAGCAGCAGCAGCATCAGCAGAACCTTTTAAGGAAATATTATGAATAAACATGTGCCAGAAAATTAAACTAGAGGAAACTTATTAATTTTTTGAAAGACACGTAGAACCACATGAAATGGCAACCCACTCCAGCGTTCTTGCCTGGAGAATCCCAGGGACAGGGGAGCCTGGTGGGCTGCCGTCTATGGGGTCACACAGAGTCGGACACAACTGAAGCGACTTAGCAGCAGCAGCAGCAGCAGCAGCATCAGCAGAACCTTTTAAGGAAATATTATGAATAAACATGTGCCAGAAAATTAAACTAGAGGAAACTTATTAATTTTTTGAAAGACACGTAGAACCACAACTCATTCAAGAATAAGTTTAAATAAAGACATAAAAAAACTAAAAAATATATAAATTACTATTCAATAAATTTTACTCAAAGAAAAGTTCAGGCTCACATAAGTCTTCTAAGAAAAGTCACAACAACCCTTTAAGGAAAAACTAACATCAATTATTTATAAGAATATATATTATATAGACATAAATTCTTTGACAAATACTGGTGAACTAAATATAAATACAGCAATATACAAAAAAGATCATACCAAAACCAACTGAGATTTATCCCAGGAATGCAGTTGGTTCAACATTTAAAAATCAACATAAGACATATTAATATAATAAACGGCAAAGCCAGGTGACAATCTCAATAGATGCAGAAAATTCACCTTTCAAGCATTAATGACTTTTCATGATAAAAAATAAATAAAAACTAGAAAGGAATATTCTCGCTGATAAAGGCAATCTATGAAAAACTCACAGGTTTCATCATAATCATAAAAGACGGACAGCTGTCTTTTGATGCTCAGGAATAAGACAAAGATGTCCATTCTCAACACTTTGTAAAATCATACTGGAAGATGTAGCCAGGA
>SJYX01001751.1:33802-56512 GCA_006410675.1 Oreotragus oreotragus | reverse complement strand
CAGCAGTCACCAGAAGCTATGCTGGGGTGGGGTGGGGGGGGATGGAAGGGATGTCAATGGCTTCATCCACAGTTTCAAATATTGATATGATGTTTCCACCTGGAAACAACTTTTTCTAAACAGGAAAATCTCAGTATGAGTCTGAGGAAACAAAATCCTGTCTCCCATTGTCATTTTATATGGCATGGCATTTAAAAATTCTGAAGTTAGATTAAGTGTAAAAATATATTATTTGAAAAAAAAAATAACCTGCAAAGTTAACAATTTTTGATAGGAAGAGATACATTTAGCAGTCAATATTTTTCTATATAAAGTTGCTGAATAATATACTGAATTAATAAATCCTTCCGTATCATAATCACAAAAACATGCAACCATAGAAGTATTGCTGAAGAAATTCTGCTCCAGGTTGAGAATAAAAAGGGAGCGGGTTTGGGGTAACAGGATTTGAAAAAGTGAAATATGGGTCAGTAAAACCTGTTTGGGTGTGATTTGAGCCCAGAAACATCAGCTGGCTGAACTTATAAGAAATTCAATAGATGGTATGTTTTTGGTACATCAGTAGCATAATTCTTCTGGAATTTTGGCAAAGGCAAGGTTATTATAGGTATTATTAAGGAAATTCTTATTTCTGAAAGGCAGACAAAGAAAAGTCAAAGAAAACTGCTAATACCAAATTTTGGCTAAGATCCAAAGAAAAAGAGATGACCATCTTTGAAGAAAAACTACACATTTGGCCAAAATGTTCGTTAAGTTGATTTAACGAACAAGTTCCTATCGTTAACAAGGTTAGAGCGCACACGATTGGAAAAAGTACAATACGTACATAATATTGGGTTTTCTGCTGAGCACAATAGAGAACTGGAGTGACAGACTATAATAGGTGCCATGCAACTTTCATTGATCTTGAAATATGCGATTTTCAACATGTGCAATTTCATGAAGCTGAGGACGTAGGCAGCTTTTGAACATGGTAAGGCCGAGGAAACCACAGTTTGAAATATTTCACATAACAATATGAAACTTACAAGAGTGGCAATAAGTAGGAGTTAGATGATGAAGCTATATAAGCACGTCAGGCAAATAGACAATTGCCTACATTTTGACAACAAGGTTAAATCTACTTTAACTGGTAAGGTCTGAGGGTAGAGTGAAAGGAAAGACTAAGGCTTCAGAACATAAAGGCCAAGCTCTGCATTCAGATTTACCAGTTCAGATTTACAGGCTTCAGATTTGCCAGTGACTAGGAGTATGGTTGTACCAAGGAATGGTTCAGTTCAGTTCAGTTCAGTTCAGTCGCTCAGTCGTGTCTGACTCTTTGCGACCCCATGAATTGCAGCATGCCAGGCCTCCCTGTCCATCACCATCTCCTGGAGTTCACTCAGACTCACATCCATCGAGTCCGTGATGCCATCCAGCCATTTCATCCTCGGTCGTCCCCTTCTCCTCCTGCCCCCGATCCCTCCCAGCATCAGAGACTTTTCCAATGAGTCAACTCTTCGCATGAGGTGGCCAAAGTACTGGAGTTTCAGCTTTAGCATCATTCCTTCCAAAGAAATCCCAGGGTTGATCTCCTTCAGAATGGACTGGTTGGATCTCCTTGCAGTCCAAGGGACTGTCAAGAGTCTTCTCCAACACCACAGTTCAAAAGCATCGATTCTTCGGTGCTCAGCTTTCTTCACAGTCCAACTTTCACATCCATACATGCCCACAGGAAAAACCATAGCCTTGACTAGGCGGACCTTAGTCGGCAAAGTAATGTCTCTGCTTTTCAATATACTATCCAGGTTGGTTATAACTTTCCTTCCAAGGAGTAAGCATCTTTTAATTTCATGGCTGCAGTCACCATCTGCAGTGATTTTGGAGCCCAAAAAAATAAAGTCTGACACTGTTTCCACTGTTTCCCCATCTATTTCCCATGAAGTGATGGGACCGGATGCCATGATCTTCGTCTTCTGAATGTTGAGCTTTAAGCCAACTTTTTCGCTCTCCTCCTTCACTTTCATCAAGAGGCTTTTTAGCTCCTCCTCACTTTCTGCCATAAGGGTGGTGTCATCAGCATATCTGAGGTTATTGATATTTCTCCCGGCAATCTTGATTCCAGCTTGTGTTTCTTCCGGTTACTATCTCTGATTTCCATGAGCTACAGTTTGCATACAAACAAAAACAAAAACAAAAACAAAACACATTCAGGCTTCCCTGGTGGCTAAATGGTGGAGAGTCGGCCTACCAGTGCAGGAGACACAGGTTCGATCCCTAGATCAGGAGAATCCCACATACTGTGGAGCAACTGGGCCTATGCACCATAAGTACCGAGTCTGTGCTTCAGCCCTGAAGCTGCAACTGCAGAGTGCACGTGTCACAGCTACTGAAGCCCATGTGCTCTAATGCCTGTGCTCTGAGAAAGAGCAGCCCCTTGGGGGAGGTGGTGTGGCATGCAGCACAGCTGGAGAGTGGCCCCAGCTCTCCAAGACTAGGAAAAAAAGCCTGAACAGCAGTGAGGACCCAGCCAAAAATAAATGATAAATAAAATTATACATTAAAAAGGCGCCATATAAGAAGAAAATAACAGCATGATTACCTGCCCATAGAGTTATTACCAAAATCCAGTAGTCTGGCACAGACGAAAATACTTTCTAAATTATAAAGTGCTATGAAATTAGAAGTGATGATTCATCAACAATCAAATTCATCTACAGATGTTTCCAAAAGTCACCTCCACAACGATAAGGGCAGCATCAAAGCCATGACTGCAATCCCGCCATGGGCTATCATATTCAAAATGTAGTATTTTAGGTGCTAAATATTCTGGTAATTTCTTTCTTCTTTTTTATCAAAAGAAGATTTGATGAACCTGTTAATTTAAGAACTAGGTCCACTCTTTTCAAGATTAGTCACTAAAGTTTAACAGTACATCACTACTAAAATAAAGACCTTAAGAAGGGCATTTCATCTAAAAGAAAGGAAGAAGCTGCAGTGGAGAAATGCAGCACCAATAAAAAAATGAACTGTTTTGCTAATGGATTTGAGTCTTAGCAATAAATCATGTAACTTCTGTTCTTTAAGATTCATTCAAAAGTAACTGAATTTTTGGTTTGTGATTTAAGCAAAATATGTTGTTAAATCAGAGAAACGATGGTAAAAAACCATTTGTGTCTGTAGAAAATGTCCCTATGGTATAGTTATCTAGCAATATTGAAGGTCGTATCCTGGATGGCATTTTAGGAATGACCATTAAAAACAAAATATATCACTACTGGTATGATTCAGTACAACTTGTTCTGCATGTCTGTCTTAACAACCGTAAGAAATCACATCATTTTTTATTTCCTGCAGTCCTTTAAAACGCAAATTGTTTCTGAGTCTAGTACTTTTCCAGTTCATTGACAACTAAGGCTATGCCGTGGAGACGGTTATAATGGACGTCTTAATTCTCTGGGCTTGGATGACTGGCAGGCCCCAGGTGCCCTCATATGGAGACAACCTTCCCAGGGTGGCAGACAGTGGGTCCAGGGTGGATTTCACAGGCAGTTAGGTTGATGGCTTCACAATTGCTTCCTGGTCTGTCACTGGTCTCCCTGTTGATGGCTTTCAATAGGCACTCCAGGCCCCCGTAGGTGTAATTTTTTCTTGACTTGTCTTTGATCCTGAGGTAATGGAGCATTTTATCAATTTTAGTGAATAGAAAAAAATCTTGATCATTTTTTTTTTTTTTTTTTTTTGCAGAAGATCAACATTCTCAGCTGTTTAGTCAGGGAAAGCAGGGAAAGAGGTGAGGCTGAAGGCCTCCTTCTCTGTCTCTGGATGCTTTTTTATGTTAACCTTTGTAATGCATTCCAGGTGGCAGCATTCCTCTAGACAGCGACCAGAGAAAGTTTTAAATAACACAGCAATGTTCAGTTAACCCCCTTTTAGGATGAAAGACCCCTTATCAGAAGTCCACTGGCAAGGGATTTGGATGTTGAGTTTTTGTAACCGTACCTTTGTGGCGGTATGTGATTTTGGCCGTTTCAGAGTCCCTTTCTGAGTTTTCATATAAATAATTATAACAGCAGGATATATTTATCCAGTGATCTCTAGGATAAAAGGACAGTGAAATGGGAAGGTCTAGAAAAATCAGTTGCCCTTGATACTGAGTGTTTGCAGACAAGTTACTGTGCTGTGATTTGGTTAACTAGAGAGAGAAAGAGAATTATTATTTTTTTTTCTAATTTTCAAATTAGAAGCAATTATTAGAAAGCTACACTGGCACAAATTTTAATTAGACTTATCTTTGGCTTTTCATTAGCATTCATGAAATTTCAAATTGTGATATGTCTTAGAAGAAATGGAGGAGCAGAAATTATTAAGGGGAAAAGGAGTTAGTTATTTACTTTAAAATATTGCTTATAAAGGCAGGTTAAGAATCTATGTCTGGCCTTTGAAGTGGAATATTCCTTTAAAATATGAAAACCTCTAAAATTCAATGACACTACTTTGTCCATCTTGTCTCATTTAAATACATTAAGTTTTCTGAAGGAAGCCACGATACTGACAATATGCAATAGATTTTTGGAAACAGCCTGACTTCATACTATTTCATCTTCTTATATGTTATATCTTTAAAGGTATAATACATGTAACTTAATGTTGAATTTAAAACTAACCCCCCACCCCCCACCCTGCTAACTGTGTATTTATGGAATGCTTACTTGTGAACAATAAATTCAGTGTTTGGTACAGAGACTACAGAATTGAATAAAACATTTTTTCTCATAGATTTTCTTTAAATTTTGTCTTCAAAAGCATGTCTACCATGATATCCCTAAGTCTTTTCTCTGGCTATTCATACTTTGTTCTGGCTGCTAGAAAATCAAATTAATAGTCCATTACTAACATCTGTCCAGAATTATATTATATGTAATTTTATTATTCTTACCTATTTTAGCTTCATTTTACTTCTGTTCTCATTTCCTCATTGATTTAAATCTAGTTCTCTCATAGGCTTCCTCATATTACATTTTAAAATGAAATGCGGCATCCATAAATTTAAAAAATACATTGTTTTTCTCTCTTATTGAGCATCTATAAGGCTGAACTTGAAGGGAGTGTTCAATAAATCGGTGTTAATGGATGGATTACAGTCACAACTCAGTGTTTTTCAATAAGTATTAGGTTTTATGATTGTTGGTGTCTTGCTATGTATGTTTAGGAAATTCTTTCCAAACATGGGCCTCTCTTTTGTGAAAGGATTGTTCTGCCCTCAGAGTGCCACAGTTTGGACAGTTTTACAAGAACTAAACGAGCACTAAATGAGAGGGCACCTCTGTTCCTTCCCTGTAGAGCTCTGACTTAAAGACAGATTGTGGCCAACAGAATCCCTACCCTTGGAATGCTCAAACTTTTCCCCACATAATGTCACATGCTTGCTTCACCAGTACTGATTATACATTACCAAGGAGAATTATAGTGAGAGGAAGGGATAAGACATTTTGCAGTTTCAATTATAAACTTAAACTACTGTACAGTGAAGACAGTTCTGCTCATGAATATGGCAAGCAACCCCTACTGCCTATACTTTGTTGAAAGAATGAATGGATATATAAGACTTTCACGGAAGAGAATCCACCAAACTGACATTTCAGCGCTCTGACTGATGTACACGTATTCTACAAGCCTTCTTACTGCATTGAGTCGCTACTACTTTCAATATATTATGTTGAATGTTGGTGTTTAGTCACTGAGTCCTATCTGACTCTTTTGTGACTCCATGGACTCTAGCCACCAAGCGTCTCAGTTCATGGGATTTCCCAGGCAANGACTGATGTACACGTATTCTACAAGCCTTCTTACTGCATTGAGTCGCTACTACTTTCAATATATTATGTTGAATGTTGGTGTTTAGTCACTGAGTCCTATCTGACTCTTTTGTGACTCCATGGACTCTAGCCACCAAGCGTCTCAGTTCATGGGATTTCCCAGGCAAGGATACTGGAGTAGGTTACCATTTCCTTCTCCAGGGGGATCTTCCCAACCCAGGGATTGAACACTTGTCCCTTGAACCGCCAGGCAGATTCTTTACTTCTGAGCCACCTGGGAAGCCCATGATCACTGTACTAGTTACTTAATTTACTTCTATATGATGTTTGACACTTTTCATCTGTCATTCTATGAAGGCAACTGTTCACTAATGTATCCAAAGTGCCTAGAACATAGCTGATAAATGTCAGCGGGAAAAACAAATCAGCGCCCTCTCCCACTATGTTCAGTTAGCATTTCTTACAACTCTATTTCAAGACAAAAATTCAAGAGATGATAAAGTTAAAACAAACGAAGATGATTCTGCCATGGCAGGCTCTTCAAATTCAAGTGTAGGGTCTATCTGAATTTAGAAAAGTCTAGAAGGAAAGTGTCCACTGTAATGTAAGCATTGGAATAGGAATGATAAGTTAATTCACTTCTTCTGGTTTTGATTCTGTTGGTAAATAATGTAAATGAAAACTGCCAGGATTTTCAGTGAGGAGTCCATCCATGAACTTGTAAAGAGCAAAGTTTGAAACTGTCTAATAGACATTTGGTTCATTACTAACACATTTACAGAAACCTGTAGAAGGGCCCACTCCCAATGTGAAGAATTTGAGCTGAGATTCAAGATCAAGTCTTCCTCACATTAGGTCAGCAGGTGCAATTCTATTCACATTCGGAAAGATGTCTTGTTCCTTGGTCTCAAAGGATAAGAAGCCATGCAGCACAAATATATCCCAGGCTCAAAAAACATATCCCACATAAGGATTCATTCTGAACACAAGGGGCTGGGCATTTCTTTAAAGAAATAAAAATCAACTATGGTCTTTCAAGTAATCAGATATGAGAGTTGGAAGGATGAGTGCTGAAGAATCTATGCTTTGGAATTGTGTGGCTGGAGAAGACTTTTGAAAATCTCTTGGACTTCAGGAAGATCAAACCAGTCAATTTTAAAGGAAATCAATCCTAAATACTCTTTGGAAGGACTGACACTGAAGGTGAAGCTCCAATACTTCGACAACCTGACTCAAAGAACTGATTGATTAGAAAAACCCTTGACGCTAGGAAAGATTGAAGGCAAAAGGAGGAGACGGCAGAGGTTAAGATGGTTAGATAGCATCCTTCACTCAACGGACACGATTTGAGCAAAATCTGGGAGATAATGGAGGACCGAGGGGCCTGGCATGCTACAGTACATGGGATCACAAAGAGTCAGACAAGATTTTTTGACCTAACAACAACAGCAAGAACAAAATATGTAAAATTATTTTTAAAATAAAGTGGATTAATTTATGAAATCAAATAAAAAGTTCAGAATATGTTTCAATAATTGAATAGGTGCAATTAGTCACCCTTCAAGGACAGATTTCTATGCAATGCAAAAAATATTTATATTGCTAAATTATATTAATGTATTCATTCAGACATGCCTATTTAGATTATAGAATCTAATATACAAGTTGAATATGTCTGCTTTGGGTCTTCATTACTTATTTATCAGGTGTAAATTCTTGCCCCCAATGCCACACACAACCCCACCCATAAACACTGCACCCCTGCACACACCACGCCCCCACACACACCCCGTTCCCCACCCCATGCCGAACCACCCCCACCACCACCACCACACATACACTGCAGGTGGGAGGGGGGTTCATGTTTGGGAGTTAGTGTAAAAAAATAAATAAATAAATAAAAAATAAAAATAAATAAATAAAAGTAACTAAATGACAGCCACACATACACTGCAGGTGGGAGGGGGGTTCATGTTTGGGAGTTAGTGTAAAAAAATAAATAAATAAATAAAAAATAAAAATAAATAAATAAAAGTAACTAAATGAAAAAAAAAGAAATAAAGAAATAAATGGCAAACAGTCAAAAAAAATAAAATAAAATCTATTAAAGGGAAAAAAAAAAGCCAATGGAACTGAAATGGAGCTGAGAATATCTGAAAAATATGCTTTGGGCTTTTAGTTAGAAATGTCAAATTTATGTTTTGACTAAGTTAATTAAGCAATTTCAGTTTTTTAAATATTTATACAAACATGTCAATAATTCTTAAGTTGTTAGTTTAACTGTAAATTATATATATATATATATATATATATATAAAATACATATGTGTGTGTGTGTGTGCTGGGCTGAGTCACTCAGTCATGTCTGATTCTTTGCGACCCTGTAGACTGTAGTCCCCCAGGCTCCTCTGTCCATGGGAATTCTCCAGGCAACTCCATACTGGAGTGGGTTGCCATGCTCTCCTCCAGGGCATCTTCCCAACTCAGGGATCAAACCCAGGTCTCCTGCATTGCAGGAGGATTCTTTCATCTGAGCCACCAGGGAAACCCAAGAATACTGGAGTGGGTAGCCTATTCCTTCTCCAGGGGATCTTCCCGACCTAGGAATGGAACTAGGATCTCCTGCATTGCAGGTGGATTCTTTATCAGCTGAGCTACCCAAGAAGCTACCTGGGAAACCCATATATCTGTCTCTTATACACATCTCCAAAAGCATCTGAATCATAATAGCTAAAAGTGTAATTGTTACAATTCTTTGCATACTGAACTATTTTTAAGACTTTCACTTGACAATTAACCGCAGGCTGCAATAACAGTACAGTATACAACTTTAATATATAATTTTGTGTGAAGTATTAAAGTATTTTAAAGAAAAATGAGAGGATATCTTAGTTTCTTAACAGGGATACCAAATAAGGAAATATTTTGGGTTTTGCACTGCAAAACAGGCAGAGCTTCACATCAATACAGATTAATAGCAACTATAACTAATATTATCCTATGAAATCTGTCTGCTGCACAATGCTATGAAATTCCTACTCTACCAGCAGGGCTTCCCAGCTGGCTGAGTGGTAAAGAATCTGCCTGCCGATGCAGGAGACACAGGAGCCATCCCTGTGTTGGGAAGCTCCCCTGGAGAAGGAAATGGCAACCGACTCCTGTACTCTTGCTTGGGAAAATCCCATGAACAGAGGAGCCTGGCAGGTGACACCGCATGGTGTCGCAAAGGAGCTGGATATGACTTGGCAACTAAACAACAACAACATCCAAGCATATCCAGAACATTTTAAAGGCTGGCAATTTTCAATAAGAATGTTTACCATTGAACCTTTTTTCTTTTCATTTAAAAGTAATCTTCTTTAGTTTTATTGTTATTCTGCTTATTGAGTCCATAGACAACACTAAATTGTGTACTGCTAAATATTTGTGTCATCCCTACTTTTGATCACTACTTTTCTAATACCTAGAGTTTAAAGCAGCATGACCTGGCTATTCCTTACATATGTTCATATATTTAAGTAGATATACTACCTGCTAACACCCAGGTTGCTCATGATTTTATATTTCATTGGGGATATTTTGCAGCAAAAGTGTGTGTTTTTTTAATAACTTTAATATTGGGTCAAGTCTAATATCAAGGTAATTTTATGAACATTAGCATTTAGCATAAGGCTCCCTAAAAGTCTTCTTATGCAATTCTAATGTGTCACAAGAAATGTTAATAGTTCATTATTTTCCTTTTAATTACTTGCCACCAAATCATTAATTTTTTTTTTTCAAAAAGGAAGTGCAAATATGTTGGGAAAAAGCAACTGATGATTCTTTGACTCTATATGTGGACAGTAGTTAAAATGTCTGCCAGCCAGTGTTCAAATAATAGACATTATTGAATTTAGTGATAACATTTTGCCACCACTGTGTTTTACAGACATTCTCCAGACAGCATAACACTCCAGTTATACCCCAAAATATAATACCAGTTCTGTTGTTGAAAATGCAAAGTCTGCATCATGGTTCAAGATTCAACATTCAGTAGGCTTTGATGGGCAAGAATTTGAACCTAACTTCTAGTAAGGAAATTAGAAGAGGAATAAAAGATTATGCCACCTATAGCATTTTTACATGCAATTTAGATCTCACAAGCCTACAGCGAGACTCATGGAACTCAGCTGAGATCTCTTGACTTCTCAAGTGGCCAAGTTTAGAATGGAAGTCAAAATGATTTGACCCAGTGTCCATGTTTTCACTGCACCATGTTACCGCTCTTAAGATGCTCAAACCTTTTGAACACTGGCATCCCATGTGACCAAATCCTCCCCTTTATCCCAGTTCCAGTAACTATATCCTCAGTTTGCATTTCTGTATATTCTAGTAAGGAAATTAGAAGAGGAATAAAAGATTATGCCACCTATAGCATTTTTACATGCAATTTAGATCTCACAAGCCTACAACGAGACTCATGGAACTCAGCTGAGATCTCTTGACTTCTCAAGTGGCCAAGTTTAGAATGGAAGTCAAAATGATTTGACCCAGTGTCCATGTTTTCACTGCACCATGTTACCGCTCTTAAGATGCTCAAACCTTTTGAACACTGGCATCCCATGTGACCAAATCCTCCCCTTTATCCCAGTTCCAGTAACTATATCCTCAGTTTGCATTTCTGTATAGCAGCCCTGCTTCCTATTTCCATTGCCTGTCCAACTTTTCATAATAAGAACTACAAAAACCAATTAGCCCATAAAGTAGAGAAATTCAGTTAGAAAACAAAACACCCATGATGTAGACCACTCTCTAGGCATTAGGTAGCATCTTCTGTCATCCACAGGGCATCAACATCATCGAACATGCCATATTAGATAGGGGAATTATTTGGTGAAAAAAATGAAAGTGTTATTAGTCGCTCATGTATGGATGTGAGAGTTGGACTATAAGGAAAGCTGAGTGCCAAAGAATTGATGGTTTTGAACTGTGGTGTTGGAAAAGACTCTTTAGAGTCCCTTGGACTGCAAGGAGATCCAACCAGTCCATCTTAAAGGAGATCAGTCTTGGGTGTTCATCGGAAGGACTAATGCTAAAGCTGAAACTCCAATACTTTGGCCACCTGATGCAAAAACTGACTCATTGGAAAAGAACTTGATGCTGGGAGGGATTGGGGGCAGGAGGAGAAGGGGACGATGAGGAAGAGATGTTTGGATGGCATCACCGACTCGATGGACATGGGTTTGCGTGAACTCCGGGAGTTGGTGATGGACAGGGAGGCCTGGCGTGCTGTGGTTCATGGGGTCGCAAAGAGTCAGACACAACTGAGCAACTGAACTGGACTAAGTCATGTCTGATTCCTTGCAACCCCATGGACTGTAGCCTACCTGGCTACTCTGTACATGAAATTCTCTAGGCAAGAATACTGTAGTGGTAGCCATTCCCCTATTCAGGGGATCTTCCCAACCTGGGATCAAACCCAAGTCTCCTACATTGCAGGCAGATTCTTTACCATCTGAATCACCAGGGAAGCACATGTCATGTTAGACGGGGAAATTATTTGGTATCAGGGTTGAAATTAGCACCATGCATCATGCAGATTAATGCTAGTTAATGTAAAGAAAAAAAATAATGAAATTAAAGAGATGCCATATGTCAACCCATAACCCACTCACGCCATGCATTCTACAAACAAACAAGTCTTTCACAGTTGGTGCCCAACGTTATTGCAGAAGATTTCAGCATCTCTCCTTGAAGCCCCAGTTTTAAGTCCCCACAGAACCCATGAGCTTCCGTGTCTGGACAAAGGGAACCTTTCAAGTCCATCCTTAGACTTTCTTGCCCCAGCTGTGAAAATCAATTAGCCCCGGTGAAAGCCAAGCCACGCTATGTTCTCAATAATGAAAAAGGCCAACTGCATACTAGCAATTTTCTCTGTCCTTACAAAGACGAATGGGGACTTTGAATCTTTTTTCAACACTCCATGGAATTGCCTTTAGCTTCTATTTTGAAAGTTGCCAGACATGCCAGGAGATTAACACAGAAGACTCTCTGGAGCAGCAGGAAAATTATACCATTGCACACCAGTGACATTCGTGACTCCCTTAGACTGGTATGCAGCCATCAGACAGTCAAAACAAACACCTCCCAAACACACTCTAGAGCTCAACTCCCCCTCGCCTCTGCTGCCTTGATAAAAATGGAAATGGCTGATGGTACCTCATCAATTTTAAAGACCCAGCCAGTAGCTCAGATAATGCTTTACGAAAACAACAATCGGAAAATGTGAGAGCAAAGCTGGACAGACAGGAGACCACTGAGATGCTAAGTGAGTACTAGGAAATTGCCAGAGGAGCGGGGGTCACTCGACCAGTAGAGACATCTGAGATTGCACCTTACCATCCGGTTATGGAAGGGAGGCCACTTCTGGAGAGCAGGAAGAGTAAAGACCCTCTCCACCTCGCCTTCTGCACCTCTACCATTATTGCTCATCACCAACCCCCTTCTTTGCCAAATAATAACCCCACAGCACATTCTTCACTCGGCTGAGCAGGGCTTCTCAACCTTAGCACTATCAACATAATGGACTGAATAACTGTTTGCTGGGGAGTGGAGGGACCACTTTGTGCATAATAGGGTGTTTAGCAGCATCTCTGGCCTCTACTCACTAGATGCCAGAGCTCAACCTCTCCAAGTTACCATAATCAGAAATGTTTCCAGTAATTGTCAAATGCACCCAGGGTGGCAAAATCACCCTAGCTAAGAATCACTGTTACAGTGATGCTTCCTTTAAGTCCTCAAAGAATAAAAGAATTAGAAGATGCAGGGAAAATTCATGCTATTAAAACTGTTGAACATGTAACTAAAACATCTCCAAGATATACTGGCTCCATATTTATAATGCAATTAATCAAAAAGCAATGGACTTTTATTACAAGGTTTTAAATGCACATGAAGACAAAAATCTAGATAGGCAAGGTTTCATTTTAAAACAATTAAATCAAAGACATTGATTGCTTGGCTATTTTTAAAATATTTTGTCTCACATTATAATCTACACTTCATTCTTGCATATGTTGTCTCATTTATCTCACAGGTGAGAAAAACAAATTAGTTTTGCATTTTCATTGTGGAACTAGTTGCAATGTGTTTAAATGACTTGTAAGAGAGAAAATGCCACACCATTTAAAATAAAACTATTGCCTTTTTTTACATGAGAGTCTTTCTTTGTACTTGAAAAATGAGTCATATTTTGTGCTTTAAAGTTAATAAAGTTTAAGTATTTTAATTAAAACTGAATTATAAAGAATGACTTGATTGAGCTTAGATTCTTCCTTTTCAGCCAAAGTTGCTTTTTCAATTAAAAGTAATCAACTACCATGAGCAAACCACCACATTCATAGATGATACATATTGTATCATCCAGGAAGATATGTAAGACATAGATTAGTAGATTTTGACAGGAATTATGGTTACTTTTAGTAGTGAGTAGATATTCAGTAGAATGTGGTAGACTGTAGCACTACAAAGCCACTCCTGTATGGATAATACCTTTGATCTTACAACTCCTCCAAGCAAGGGGTAAAGCATATGTATTTTTCTACTCTCTGAATCTGAACTTGATCATGTGACTTGCTTCATCCAACAAGTCATTAACAAAGAAATGCAAAAGTAGGAGCTTGAATGGGCTTCTACACTGAGACTTGCCCTTCCTTAAAACTCTGCAACCATAATGGTGCAAGTGAGCCAAAGAGCGCTCGCTGGATAACGAAAGCCACACAGGCAAGTCACTGCTTTCATCCAAGGCGATAGGCCAACTTTTCACCCGGAAGAGAACATGCTAGACCATACAGCCCAACCACGGACCGACCAGAAAGACAGCATGCCTGTGCCCAGACCAAAAGAACCCTCTGTGTGCCCAGTGGATACACAGAAGCAGTAAATATTATTTTTTTTTCTGTTTTAACCCACTATGTTTTTGAGGTATTAGTGGCAGAAAAAGCTAACATATTTGCATAAGTAGTAAGCTTTAAACTACACGTGTGGGCAAGAAAACTACTGTAACCAAGTTGGAGGTCAAAGTGAGTCTGTCACAGGGTCACACGGCCCTACATTTAAGTGACCTGTGAGAGAAATACAAGTTTGTTAGATGAATTTCTGTAACAGACTGAAAGTAACAGTTGAACAATAGACATTATAATAATTCGGACATATTATATAACTGTTAGGCCATAATCTTTGTCACATCATTATCACCATCATCACCGCTTATTTTGAGACAGGTCCAGAGTGTTTTACCAGCCTCATTGCCCTCATCATGGAAAAAAAAAAATGCAAAACCCACTACTTTACTTATTATAAGGGCTTCTCTTGTGGCTTAGGGGTAAAGAATCCACTTGCTGATGCAAGAGACACAGGTTCCATAGGTAGGGAAGAACCCTGGAGAAAGAAATGGCAGCCCATTCCAATATTCTTGCCTGGGAAATCCCTGGACAGAGGAGTCTAGCGGGCTATAGTCCATGGGGTTGCAAAAGAATCGGACATGATTCAGTGACTAAACAACACAACAGTAAAGCTATTATAAGGAGGAAATTTCACTCAGGGAGTTTGTCACCTGTCCAGAATCCCAAAGCTGATAATTAGTAAAGTTAAGATTTGAAACCAGGCCTTAATAACATCATAGGTGGTGTTCTCAATCACCACTCTCACAATCTTGCTTCATTTGACTTGTGTCTCCTGAAACTGAATTCTATCATATTTTTCCATCCACCAAGTTATTCATTTTCTTAAGCATGAATGGCTGCATTCAACAAACTTTAAGGGCATAACATATGCCAGAAATTATTAATGCAGAATGAATAAGATATATACTATACCAGCTCCTGTAAAGCTGATGTAACTTACCTACTCTTAGCCTTCCACCTCCTACCTCCTTCACAAACTTCAAGTGCATAACATGTGCCAGATATTATGAACACAAAATTAACAAGACAGATACTATACCAGCTCCTGTAAAGCTGATGTAACTTACCTACTCTTAGCATTCCAACTGCTACCTCCTTCACACCACCTATTCTAAAACAATTTTCTTTCTCCTTTTTTATAACACATCCATAGAGATTTTCTTTTAGAATCCTAACAGGCTTTTACAGCTTGTGTTAAGCCAAGGTGCTCCAGAAAACAGAAACAATGAAACATGCCATATCATATATATATATATATATATATATATAAAAAATACATATGTGTGTGTGTGTGTGCTGGGCTGAGTCACTCAGTCATGTCTGATTCTTTGCGACCCTGTAGACTGTAGTCCCCCAGGCTCCTCTGTCCATGGGAATTCTCCAGGCAACTCCATACTGGAGTGGGTTGCCATGCTCTCCTCCAGGGCATCTTCCCAACTCAGGGATCAAACCCAGGTCTCCTGCATTGCAGGAGGATTCTTTCATCTGAGCCACCAGGGAAACCCAAGAATACTGGAGTGGGTAGCCTATTCCTTCTCCAGGGGATCTTCCCGACCTAGGAATGGAACTAGGATCTCCTGCATTGCAGGTGGATTCTTTATCAGCTGAGCTACCCAAGAAGCTACCTGGGAAACCCATATATATATATATATATATATATGACCTATGTAGTTATGGAGGCTGAGAAGTTCCACACTCTGCCATCTACAAACTGGAGGCCCAGGTATGCTGGTGTTGTACTTCCATATCAAACCAGAATAGGAACCCATGGCAGGCGGGGGTTCTAATGGCTTAAGTTTCAGTTTGAGTCCAAAGGGTCCAAACCCAGGAGCACAGATATCTAAGGGCAAAGAAAGATGACTGTTCCAACTCAGAGAGAGCAAGTTTTCCTTTCCTCCACATTTTTGTTCTATTCAGGCCCTCACTGGATGGGATGATGCCCACCGGCATTGGGTGTCTTTATTGTCTATGATTCAAATGTTTATATTTTTCCAGAAATATCTTCACAGACACACCCAGAAATGAGGTTTCCCCAGCTCTCTGGGCGTCTCTCAGCGCAGTCAAGTTAACACATGAAGCAAACATCGCAGGGCTGCATCACAGACAATGCAATTACTCTTAGCATTCCAACTGCTACCTCCTTCACACCACCTATTCTAAAACAATTTTCTTTCTCCTTTTTTATAACACATTCATAGAGATTTTCTTTTAGAATCCTAACAGGCTTTTACAGCTTGTGTTAAGCCAAGGTGCTCCAGAAAACAGAAACAATGAAACATGCCATATCATATATATATATATATATATATATATATATAAAATACATATGTGTGTGTGTGTGTGCTGGGCTGAGTCACTCAGTCATGTCTGATTCTTTGCGACCCTGTAGACTGTAGTCCCCCAGGCTCCTCTGTCCATGGGAATTCTCCAGGCAACTCCATACTGGAGTGGGTTGCCATGCTCTCCTCCAGGGCATCTTCCCAACTCAGGGATCAAACCCAGGTCTCCTGCATTGCAGGAGGATTCTTTCATCTGAGCCACCAGGGAAACCCAAGAATACTGGAGTGGGTAGCCTATTCCTTCTCCAGGGGATCTTCCCGACCTAGGAATGGAACTAGGATCTCCTGCATTGCAGGTGGATTCTTTATCAGCTGAGCTACCCAAGAAGCTACCTGGGAAACCCATATATATATATATATGACCTATGTAGTTATGGAGGCTGAGAAGTTCCACACTCTGCCATCTACAAACTGGAGGCCCAGGTATGCTGGTGTTGTACTTCCATATCAAACCAGAATAGGAACCCATGGCAGGCGGGGGTTCTAATGGCTTAAGTTTCAGTTTGAGTCCAAAGGGTCCAAACCCAGGAGCACAGATATCTAAGGGCAAAGAAAGATGACTGTTCCAACTCAGAGAGAGCAAGTTTTCCTTTCCTCCACATTTTTGTTCTATTCAGGCCCTCACTGGATGGGATGATGCCCACCGGCATTGGGTGTCTTTATTGTCTATGATTCAAATGTTTATATTTTTCCAGAAATATCTTCACAGACACACCCAGAAATGAGGTTTCCCCAGCTCTCTGGGCGTCTCTCAGTGCAGTCAAGTTAACACATGAAGCAAACATCGCAGGGCTGCATCACAGACAATGCAATGCAGCGCACGCAGTGATCTGGCTTGGTTAGGAAACGGAATTCCAGAGAGTCTGCAATTCAGACAAAACGACGCAGGTGTGTGTGTGTCCATCCACGTGCATGAGTGATATCCACATACACAAGCATCAGGGAACATTTTCTGAGAGAATTACAAAGGGGAGAATCTTAAGCATCTCACTTAGCAGAGTGAGGGCACACACGCCAGCCATTACTTTTAAAAATGGAATCCGAGCTATAGACACAGATCCATACTCTGTTACAGATGTCACTGGAGGTGCGTTCATAAATTTCCTTGAAACCTCCCGGCCACTTGCAATGTGAAGAGTGAAAAAGAATGGTAACGTGGTACATAGCTCCTACTCCAAATTTTGAGCCCTCTACCCTGCCCTCTAACTTATTAAAAGCATCTAGAATGGATAAACAACAAGGTCTTACTGTATAGCACAGGGAACTATATCTGGTCTTCTGGCATAAATCCTAATGAAAAGAATATTAACACACACATATATATAATATACATATATTTAATTGATTCCCTTTGCTATACAGCAGAGATTGGAATAACAATGTATACCAACTATACATCAATAAAAGAGATAACAAAGTGAAAAAAAACTAGGCAATTTATCTTCAAAATCATGTCAAGGCATTACCATAAATCTATCTCTGACTCTAAAAAAAAAGAAAAAAAGGATGAAGACAGTGAGTCACAAATGAGCGTTCAATACTGGCTAACATTTCATAAAGGAAGAGTAACTGGTGTATTAACAGTTTAGCATCCTCTTTAGGATATAATATATAATCCATGCTGCTGCTGCTGCTGCTAAGTCGCTTCAGTCGTGTCTGACTCTGTGCGACCCCATAGACAGCAGCCCACCAGGCTCCCCCATCCCTGGGATTCTCCAGGCAAGAATACTAGAGTGGGTTGCCATTCCCTTCTCCAATGCATGAAAGAGAAAAGTGAAAGTGAAGTCGCTCAGTCTGTCCAACTGTTAGCGACCCCATGGACTGCAGCCCACCAGGCTACTCCATCCATTGGATTTTCCAGGCAAGAGTACTGGGGTGGGGTGCCATTGCCTTCCCCATAGTTCCCTATAATTTAAAGCATAGAATTTACTTTAGTAAAATAGTGCTAATGCAGAAACATTTTATAAAACCTCAACACTTTATACTCCACATATTCTATCAGTGAGTGAGAACACTGATACTCTCAAACTCCAGCAACCATACTTGAGATTGAAGACTTATTTAAACCAACAAATTATTGCCTTTTACAACAGAAGTGTAACATAAGTGATTTGTGAATTGCAAATTGATCTTCCCTGCTGTGAGCCATAACTAGCTTTAGTTTACACTAGAACAGGCCACATATAAATATGTGACTATAAAAAAATGTCCAGGTCTGGATGACATAATTTACTATTTTGACACAAGCTGTTTCATTTCCCATCCACCCGTAAGTGTTCTATTGTAGAAACCAAGGAGAATGAATCAAATACGACACAGATTCTAGCTTCTAGAGTAGGGTAGACTGTGGAAAACCTTGGATAATATATTTCTTTTAAAGCACTTGACAAGCAAAGATTTCCAAGGTCTGTAAATCACTCCAGAGTTGCTAATTGGTACTACAAACATTTCACAGGAAGTGTTATAACAATTGTTTTTCCACTTATGGCTTCATGTGAATAAATGCCTCAGGATATTCAGCAGGTGTTCTGAAGACTCCATAAAGTATCTAGTAGTATAGAACCTTCTAGGTTGGTACAAATCTGGCCAGCATCTTCTGCAATACTTTTCTTAGGCCTGGTACATAAGGAGTGTGTGTGTGTGTGTGTGTGTGTGTGTGTGTGAGAGAGAGAGAGAGAGAGAGAGAAAGAGAAACCAAGAGACATAAGTGCATATGTGTGTGCTTGTGTGTGTGTGTGCTTGTGTGTGCGTCTAAGAAACAGAGATATAAATGGATATATTACCAAGTTTGCTAGAAGCTACATTAATACCATTGTAAATGCTTCATTTCATTTGTCCCTTGCATGTGGACGTGTCCGCCAATTTATTGAGTGACCCTTGGTCTTTTTAACCTTATATTTTGCAGTTTGAACTTTGTTTCTCCACATTATAAGCACTATTTTTAAAATAAGAATATAGGAATGTTTTTAAGATCTGACCCCACTGCACATCTTTTCTGAGTTTACATAAAATCAGAAAGTGGAATGCATTGTTGGTTTTATTTTATTAAAAAAATTACCTTCTATGAACTTTCCTGTCAAAGGGCAACATTTAATTCAAACTACCCAGAGAGGCATTATTAGCCATTAATAACTTATCATCTCTGAGACTAAGATGGCAAACAAATTATTTGGAGTATGTCTCTAAACAGAGATAACACAAAACAAAATATTTCTGTTTCATACAAATTTCTAAGTTGGCTCCATTTGTCCAATTTGGTATGGTCTCATTGCATTGTGGTGAGTGTTAGCATTTGAAACAGAATTTCAGGAAAATAATGGCACTTTGAAAGACAAATACATATGTTGCTTCACTGTGTATTTTTGCCCATATAAAGTGATTAATAATAATATTTTTCCATCACTCATATTCTATAATTCTACATCCTACATCCAAAAATGAAAAAAAAAAAAAAGTAGAGGATTAAGGAAGAAAAACACATAATAGCAGCTTATCATGTAAGTAGTTTATTAAACTTGAATCCAATTTGAAATATCCAAGTTTGTCCTATACCACTACTTAAAATATATATATATTTAAATTCATATTTTAAGACAAAAATATATTTATCTAAAGTGAAGTCGCTCAGTCGTGTCCAACTCTTTGTGACCCCATGGACACCAGGCTCCTTCGTCCATGGGATTTTCTAGGCAAGAATACTGGAGTGGGTTGCCATTTCCTTCTCCAAGGAACTTCCCGATCCAGGGATCGAACCCAGGTCTCCCACACTGTAGACAGACATTTTCTGTCTGAGCCACAATGGAAGTCATTTTTATCTAAAAGATATATTTATTCATTAAAAAATAAATACATCTAAATTTGTATTAATGAATTAATTTTGGCACAAACATATGTAACAAAATACCACAAACCAAACAAAAAATGAAATGAAGACAATGTTAGCAAGTTCATCCAACAATTTAAAAATTAAAGATGAACCATGAAATGCAAGCAATATATATACATTAAGCTGAATTCTTTAATAATATTATACGTGAAGTCTAACAATAGTTATAACAATCCACAAAATAAATCTATTAAACATATTTTAACAAAAGACATAGCTGTGATCCAGAGATACTATTTGCCACATCTTACTATAACCCTATCTTACATATTGCACCTAAGACACTTAACAGGAAATTTTACCAGAAATAGGGTTATTTTTCATACCCTAGACTTTGCTTAAAATTGTAAAAGTATGTCTATTTCAGACATGGAAATAACCTGTCATTAGATGTCCTGGAGAATACAAATTAGACATTGGGAAGAAAAACTTTCTAGAAGTGAAAATGGGTAAGTTGGCTGGTGCCAGGAAACTGGAGAAGCTGCTTTGGAGGAAGGAGTTTAGGTAAAGAGGAATTAATTATTTTTTAATTTTAAAGATATTTTTTAAAAATTTAAAGTCATTTGTTTTTCAAGTTTAAAAAGAGGTTCAGAAAAAGATAATTCAGGGTATGGCAGCAGATGGTGAATTTGGTTCTGTTATCTTCCTGTGGGAAGTCATTTGCCTAGAATGTACCCAACCCTAGAGATTAAGTTTTCTCTGATAATACCTGCAAGAAATTTGGCATTGAAACCTAAGCACATTCTAAAATTATCCACAGGTACTTGGAGAGAGCAAATATCAACTAAATTTCAAGCTCTTTCAGATTGACAATAAACCTGAAACAAGGAAAGCAAAGATAATGAATTTAAATGCCCTACATTTTAATACCATTCTTTATTCCAGACTTGGTAGTTTTATAGATATTTAAAAAGCTAGTAAACTTATTCAAACATTCCTTATGAATCACAGCAAGAAAAACAATCACAAAAGTGGTGTTTCTATATTCCGTTCCGTTCAGTTCAGTTCAGTAGCTCAATCAGGTCTGACTCTTTGAGACCCCATGAATCACAGCACGCCAGGCTTCCCTGTCCATCACCAACTCCCTGAGTCCACCCAAATCCATATCCATCGAGTCGATGATGCCATCTAACCATCACATACTCTGTCATCCTCTTCTCCTCCTGCCCTCAATCTTTACCAACATCAGGGTCTTTTCCAATGAGTCAGTTTTTGCATCAGGTGGCCAAAGCATTGGAGTTTCAGCTTCAACATCAGTTCTTCCAATAAACACCCAGGACTGATCTCCTTTAGGATGGACTGGTTGGATCTCCTTGTGGTCCAAGCCACTCTCAAGAGTATTCTCCAACACCACAGTTCAAAATCATCAATTCTTTGGTGCTCAGCTTTCTTCACAGTCCAACTCTCACATTCATACATGACCAATGGAAAAATCATAGCCTTGACTAGATGGACATTTGTTGGCAAAGTAATGTCTCTGCTTTTAAATATGCTGTCTAGGGTGGTCATAACTTTCCTTCTAAGGAGTAAGCGTCTTTTAATTTCATGGCTGCAATCACCATCTGCAATGATGTTGGAGCCCAGAACCATAAATCAGCCACTGTTTCCACTGTTTCCCCATCTATCTGCCATGAAGTGATGGGACCAGATGCCATTATTTTCGTTTTCTGAATGTTGAGATTTAAGCCAACTTTTTCACTTTCCTCTTTCATTTTCATCAAGGCTCTTTAGTTTTTCTTCGCTTTCTGCCATAAGGGTGGTGTTATCTGCATATCTGAGGTTATTTACGTTTTTCCTGGCAATCTTGATTCCAGCTTGTGCTTCTTCAAGCCCAGCATTTCTCATGATGTACTCTGCATATAAGTTAAATAAGCAGGGGGACAATATACAGCCTTGACGTACTGCGTTTCCTATTTGGAACCAATATGTTGTTCCCTGTCCAGTTCTAACTGTTGCTTCCTGACCTGCATATAGGTTTCTCAAGAGGCAGGTCAGGTGGTCTGGTATTCCCATCTCTTGAAGAATTTTCCACAGTTTGTTGTGATCCACACAGTCAAAAGCTTTGACATAGTCAATAAAGCAGAAATAGAGGTTTTTCTGGAACTCTAGCTTTTTCAATGATCCATTGGGTGTTGGCAATGTGATCTCTGGTTCCTCTGCCTTTTCTAAAACTAGCTTGAACATCTGGAAGTTCATGGTTCATGTATTGCTGAAGCCTGGCTTGGAGAATTTTGAGCATTACTTTACTAGCCTGTGAGATGACTGAATTTGTGCGGTAGTTTGAGCATTCTTTGGCATTGCCTTTCTTTGGGATTGGCATGAAAACTGACCTTTTCCAGTCCTGTGGCCACTGCTGAGTTTTCCATATTTGCTGGCATATTGAGTGCAGCACTTTCACAGCATCATCTTTCAGGATTTGAAATAGCTCAACTGGAATTCCATCACCCCTACTAGCTTTGTTCCTAGTGATGCTTCCTAAGGCCTGCTTGATGTCACATTCCAGGATGTCTGGTTCTAGGTGAATGATCACACCATCATGATTATCCGGGTCATGAAGATCTTTTTTGTACAGTTCTTCCATGTATTCTTGCCACCTCTTCTTAATATCTTCTGCTTCTGTTAGGTCCCTACCATATCTGTCCTTTATTTAGCCCATCTTTGCATGAAATGGTCCCTTCAGTTCGGTTCAGTTCAGTTCAGTTCAGTCGCTCAGTCGTGTCTGACTCTTTGCGACCCCATGAATC
>SJYX01001751.1:20627-32215 GCA_006410675.1 Oreotragus oreotragus | reverse complement strand
CCATGATCGTTTTCTGAATGTTGAGCTTTAAGCCAACTTTTTCGCTCTCCTCTTTCACTTTCATCAAGAGGCTTTTTAGCTCTTCTTCACTTTCTGCCATAAGGGAGGTGTCATCTGCATATCTGAGGTTATTGATATTTCTCCCGGCAATCTTGATTCCAGCTTGTGTTTCTTCCAGTCCAGCGTTTCTCATGATGTACTCAGCATATAAGTTAAATAAGCAGGGTGACAATATACAGCCTTGACATACTCCTTTTCCTTTTTGGAACCAGTCTGTTGTTCCATGTCCAGTTCTAACTGTTGCTTCCTGACCTGCATACAGATTTCTCAAGAGGCAGGTTAGGTGGTCTGGTATTCCCATCTCTCTCAGATTTTTCCACAGTTTATTGTGATCCACACTTCTGAAGAGATCTCTAGTCATTCCCATTCTATTGTTTTCCTCTATTTCTTTGCACTGATTTGCTGAGGAAGGCTTTCTTATCTCTTCTTGCTATTCTTTGGAACTCTGCATTCAAATGAGTATATCTTTCCTTTTCTCCTTTGTTTTTCGCTTCCTTATTGCTTTCTCTTTTTTGCTTTTAAGAGCTATTTGTAAGGCCTCCTCAAACAGCCATTTTGCTTTTTTGCATTTCTTTTTCTTAGGGATTGTCTTGATTCCTGTCTCCTGTACAATGTTATGAACCTCCATCCATAGTTCATCAGGCACTGTCTATCAGATCTAATCTATTTCTTACTTCCACTGTATAGTCAAAAGGGATTTGATTTAGGTCATACCTGAATGGTATAGTGGTTTTCTTTACTTTCTTCAATTTAAGTATGAATTTGGCAATAAGGAGTTCATGATCTGAGCCATAGTCAGCTCCCGGTCTTATTTTTGCTGATTGAATAGAGCTTCTCCATCATTGGCTGCAAAGAATATAATCAATCTGATTTCGGTGTCGACCATCCAATTATCTCCATGTATAGAGTCTTCTCCTGTGTTGTTGGTAGAGGGTGTTTGCTATGACCAGTGAGTTCTCTTGGCAGAACTCTATTAGGCTTTGCCCTGCTTCATTCTGTTCTGCAAGGCCAAATTTGCCTGTTACTCCAGGTGTTTCTTGACTTCCTACTTTTGCATTCCAGTCCCCTATAATTCTATATTACCTGGGGTGAGATTATAACTGTATATTCATTTTACAAACTTTTTACAAATATAGTTAAAGACCACATTTTTTGAAAACTCATGCTGTATTATAGACAGTATTTAAGCCCTTCTGCTTAGGGTTTACTAAGTAATGTGGGATGAGGCACAGAATGTTTTGTATCCCTGAAACCATCCAGAGTAATGTACATAACTACATATCTAAGAAAATGTCCATAATGATTTATTTTAAAATAAAAATGCATTTTGTTTCTCTATAAAAAGACAAACATAATGAGCTCCTGTATTTGGATCATGAGGAATACTTACATTCCCACGATTCAGCTTTTCAAAGTGTGGTCCAGGTTCTATTTTAACGTTACCTAGGGTGTTATTGCAACTGCAGCTCTTTGAGCTTCATCCTAGACCTACTGAACCACACTTACTTGAGTAGGAGTATGTTTTCAGGATGTATAGGTGTATTTATAGCATAACTAAAGAATCTCTGTAAGGATAAGATATGGATGAAATATATATAGTCTACTATCTCTTGCAGTCACTTTCCCCAAGGTGAAATTAAGGTAATATGGGTATCAGTAGGCAAAAATAGGCTCCCTTGGTGACCTAGACAATAAAGAATCTGCCTCCAACGCAGGAGGTTAGGTGAAGTCGCTCAGTCGTGTCCAACTCTTTGCGACCCCGTGGACTGTAATCTACTAGGCTTCTCTGTCCACAGGATTCTCCAGGCAAGAATACTGGAGTGGATTGCCATTTCCTTCTCCAGGGGATCTTCCCGACCCAGGGATCGAACCCAGGTCTCCCGCATTGGAGGCAGACTCTTTAACCTCTGAGCCACCAGGAGAGCCAAGTTCAAATCCTAGGTCAGGAAGATCCCTGGAGAAAGGAAAGGCTTCCCGCTCCTGTATTCTTGCCTGAAGAATTCCATGAACAGAAGAGCCTGACAGGCTACAGTCCATATGGTTGCAAGAGTCCCACACGACAGAGCAACTTAACACTTCACACTTTCCTTACTTTGCTTCCTCCTTACTAAGCAAGTTTAAGGCAGCAATTAAAAAAACAAAGTTATATTCTCTCCTTTTGGCTTCACTAGTGGCTCAGATGGTAAAGAGTCTGCCTGCAATGTGGGAGACCTAATTTAATCACTGGGTTGGGAAGATCCCCTGGGGAAGGAAATAGCAACCCGCTCCAGTATTCTTGCCTGGAAAACCCCATGGATGGAGGAGCCTGACAGATTACAGTCCATGGGGTCCCAAAGAGTCAGACATGACCGAGCAACTTCACTTTCACTTTCAGACAAAAATAGTCATGGTGCCTTAAGAGTGCTCCTTGCCAATCTTTTCCCATCCCCTGGACCAAAAAGGCTGTGATGACTTCAGTAGTTAATGACTTCATTATGCATCGTGATAGGAGTGGTCTTAGTCTTGTAACTTCTGCCCCTTTCTACAACAGACTCCTGAGACAGTTCTCTGCTACTCGCCAACCTTTCAGTCCCTGATAGGCTTATCTATAATAGCTTTGGGTTATCAGACCCCAAGTGAGACCATGAATAACACAAACTAAAAGATCCAAGGACTGGCAAGTTTGCAAAAATGTGCTCTCTTAGTCTCTCCTGGAATTATAAAGAGGGGAAAGCAATTTACATAGGATTTCAAAGAGCTGTATCATTCCTGAACTTGCACCTCTGTACTATATGTGATTTTTACATGCTTGGGCTTTCTAAAGAGGGCACGAGGATAAGTCATCCACATATGGTACACACATTTTTTAAAGAACGTATCTCACTTACTTTAACTCTTTTTGACAGAAGGGAAGGACAATCAAATGATATTCATTATTCAGCAGTGGTTTGATCTCCAAGAGGGCAGTCATTTAAAAGCTGAATGCAGTGTCGTTGTAATTTTCTGTGACATAATCAGCTTATAGTACATATGAAGAAACATAGCAGCTAGGTAATTCATAAACACTAATGATGATGAAATTTAAACCTTTATCTTATAGTGATGCTCCCAGGAATTCTTTATTTATGCAATTATTTAAAAAAACATTTATAGAGAGCCTCTTTTATTCCATGCACTATAAGAGGAACTAAGAATAAATTCACTGACTTTTTTGTGTGTGAATCCATAACAGAACACTGCTAAATGGACAAAAGCCCTTTAATACAGGTCACAAACCATGTATCTAGTCCACTAGATTATTTTAGTCTCTCAAGAAGAAATTTGAAATATCATGACAGCATTATATGTAAAAATACTGAGGGGGCTTTAAAATAATTGTTCGTGAGATGACATCTCATTTTATCTATTTTATACAGCTTAATTTTCATGGCATGTTTTGATATATGTTTTGGACATACAACACGCTTTTGGACACAACTGATAGAATGGGGTTTTTGTGAAATTATAAGTGATCCAAATGGTCATCCAAATGTTATAGCTTATACAAATCATGAGAGCAACAAGTCATTCGCGCATTGATTGGGCTAAAGAATGAGTAAAAAGTGATGGGGATATGGTAAGTAAGAGAGGTCAGAGTTTAGCTGAGTTCTGTTTACACGGAAGCCCCTAAGCACACAGAGCTGCCTGAGGTTCTAGAGATCTCTGCTCAGTTCCATGGTGAGGCTTCGCCTTTTTCTATCGTATTGCTGCTCTTCATGATTTCTGGTGGTTTGGCTTGGCTTCTGCTCACCAAGAGCTGAATAATGGTGACGATAATTTGTAGCCTGGTTCCCTACTGTCTTTTGTCTCTACCCGTTTAATCGGTGACGTTCATCGCTTCAACAGGTGAGTCAGTCGGGGAAAAGAGCATGCACTGCTCTGTATAAAAGACTTAAAACAAGCAACTAATGAGACCCACCGGGCAGCACAGGGAGCTCCGCTTGGGGCTCTCCGCTGACTTAAAGGGGAGGAAATCCAAACACAGGGTGTGTGTGCACACAGCTGGTTCCCGTCGCCCTACAGCGGAGACTAAGCCAACAGTGAAAAGCAACTGCCGAGTGAGCATGGAGCGAAAGCGTTCGTCCTCCAGTTGTGTCCGATTCTTTGAGACTCTATGAACGGTAGCCCACAGGCTCCTCTGTCCATGGAATTCTCCAGGCACGAATACTGAAGTGGGTAGCCAATCCCTTCTCCAGGGGATCTTCCTGATCGAACACTGGTCTGCTGCATTACAGGCACAAATATTCTTTACTGTCTGAGCCACTAGGAAACCCCATAGTTCAATTTTTTTTTTTTTTTCAAAAGGGAGATAAATAGAAGGGTCCTTGATCCCTGATGATGACAGAGCACCTGCACCAACTTGTCAACGGCTAGCTCCAGGGCTTACAGTAGAGCTCACTTCCTACTTATTTAGATCTTCCTTCATGTGGTTGAATCTCATTTTAATTGATATACTCACCAAAGCCTTATGAAGTTCATTTCTCACTAGATCCCTTTCCCTATCTCAAGTTATCATGCCAGGAAAAGTCCTATTTGTCTCATGGAACACAGGTTAGATGTAACAGTTTATAAACCTGTTGCAGGGGTATTTGCTCTTGAATAATATACATATCTTCAAAGGAAAGGAGTTCTAAAGCTATCATATCAGTTAAACAATTATGAATCCAGTGATGTATATTGAGGCAAAATATTGGTTTTGGTTTTATACAAACAATTGTATATTGTTTTTTTGTTACTTGACCATATCTGGTAGCTCCATATGAAAATTACAGCATTACACGGTCAGCATTTTCTTTGTCCAGTCACAGCAGATGCCTTCAATGAAATACATGTGAGCCTTTTTCTATTGTGGTGTTTGTATAGTTTCTGGAAGTCCTAAGACTTTTAAACAATGTGCATTTGATTTTGTCTCTGAAAATGGTCATTTTTCTTCTTTTTATTAAGTTTCCAAATGTCATGTTAAAAAAAGTAAGGTATCAAAAAGAAGACTGCACGAAGGTGGGAAATTCTACGATGGACTTTAGTTTGAGTGACTTCCTTTCTGATTTTCATCAGCAATGATTTAATTTCTCACCTCTAGGGGAATGCAAGTTAGCAAACTAAAGCAAATCTATCACTTCTGAAAACTGCTGCAAGACCCCCAAGACAGAATGATTACCCCTAAATTGAATTTAAATAAAAGTAATTAGTTTTATCTTGTTTTTTAACTCATTTACCTCTGCACAGAAATCCTCCTGGAGTTTTGAAACTCATCAGTGATTATCCCTGGAGCTGATCCAATAATGTGAGAATAAATACACCATTAACCAATTATACATAATGACTCCAAGATATGCCAATAGTGGAACAGTTCAGGTGATTTATAAGGCTCACTTCCAATAGCCTATTCACAATTCACATCTTTTCTAAACACTGAATTAAAAGTTAAGCAAAACTTTAGATCTGACTACATCCATCTCCTCAAGGTATGAACAAATGAAACTAAGCCATTTATTTAAAAATGTTTCTTTTCACATATGGAAATTCTTGAGTGTTGGGAATGAAATATTTATTTGAAACAAGCACCCTCTTACACTGTTGGTGGGAAGGCAAACTAGTACAGCCACTATGGAGAACAGTGTGTAGATTCCTTAAAAAACTGGAAATAGAACTGCCATATGACTCAGCAATCCCACTGCTGGGGATACACACCGAGGAAACCAGAATTGAAAGAGACACGTGTACCCCAATGTTCATCACAGCACTGTTTATAATAGCCAGGACATGGAAGCAACCTAGATGTCCATCAGCAGATGAATGGATAAGAAAGCTGTGGTACATATACACAATGGAATATTACTCAGCCATTAAAAAGAAAACATTTGAATCAGTTTTAATGAGGTGGATGAAACTGGAGCCTATTATACAGAGTGAAGTAAGCCAGAAAGAAAAACACCAATACAGTATACTAACACATATACATGGAATTTAGAAAGATGATAATGATAACTCTGTATGCAAGACAGCAAAAGAGACACAGATGTACAGAACAGTCTTTAGGACTCTGTGGGAGAGGGCGAGGGCAGGATGATATGGGAGAATGGCATTGAAACATGTAAATTATCACATGTGAAATGAATCACCAGTCCAGGTTCGATGCATGAGACAGGGTGCTCAGGGCTGGTGCACTGGGATGACCCAGAGGGATGGGATGGAGAGGGAGGTGGGAGGGGGTTCAGGCTGGGGAACACCTGTACACCCATGGTGGATTCATGTCAATGTATGGCAAAACCACCACAATATTGTAAGGTAAATAAATAAATAAAACTGAGATTAAAAAAAAAAAGAAAGAAAGAAACAAGCAGAGCACAAATTTAGAGTTTTGAGCCTTGCTGTCTACTAAGTAAGTCTAGTTATCTGGCCCTGCATGCTAATACAGCACAAAAGCTACTGAATTAAAGGCCACCTCTTGAATTATCAAAAGATTAAGAATCTATGCCTTTTCTATTTTCTCTTTCAACATAAACATTTTCTACTTACTCATTTACTTCTCAGCTTCATTAAGGTGTGGTTGACAAATAAAATTATAAGTATTTAGGCTGAATGACATGATGTTTTGATATATATTATGAAATGGTTACTATAATCAAACTAATTAACACATTTGTCATCTCATATAGTTACCTTTTGTATGAGTGGTAAGAAGAGTTGAGAACTATTCTCAGCATATTTCAAGGGTATAGTCTGTGTGTGCGCTAGTCATTCAGTCGTGTCCGACTCTTTGCAATCCTGTGGACTCTAGTCCTCCAGGCTCCTCTGGTCATAGGATTCTCCAGGCAAGAATACTGGAGGGAGCTGCAAGTTCCTTCTCCAAAGGTAAGAGTACACTATTACTATGCTGTATCTTATGTCTCTAGAACTTATTCATTTTGCTACTGTAATTTGTACCCTCTGACAATATCTTCCCTTTTTCCCTACCTCCCAGCCCCTCATAAGCACCATTCCACTGAGAAGTTGTGTTTGCAATATTTAACAAAGAAACTGAACCATGTTCCATATGTATCATAATCAGATAATTATTTGATGTACTATCTGATAGAACTATCTTCCTCTAAAGTATAAGAAAGTATAAAGATTAGTCCTTGCTGTTTCAAAAATGTTTGAGGATTTCTGGAGACTAGGGAGATATTCCTCCAATTGATGATCATCAATCATTTATAAATTATCAATTACTCTCCAGGCAGAGTACAAAGGAGAATGGATTCTAGATTCACAGAGATTTCATTCAAATATGAAGTTTTGAGAGGTTCAAAACAGGTAATCCACTCATAGCCCTAACAGACGTAAACAGGTGGTGAGATTTGACACATCAATCATTATTATTAGATAATGAGGACATACAATTTATTCCTAGTTCTATTTTAGAGTTTTTGCTCTACAGATTATTATGCAAGAGACGGGGTGCATATTCTTTTGCTTCTACTAATACTAACAGACTTAATACACTGTACCTCAATCAGCATAGATAATGTTATAACAAAACAAATTAATATATCAGAGAAGGCAAGCAAATCATTGACATTTATTGAGTGCCAAGTGCATGCCAAGTTCTGTAATGCAGGAGTCCCCAACCACCAGGCCACAACTAATACTTGTCTCTGGCCTATTAGGAACTGGGCTGCACAGCAAATGAGTGGCGGGTGAATGAGCAAAGCTTCACCTATGTTTACAGTCACTCCCCATCTCTTGCATGATACCTCAAGCTCTGCCTCCTGTCAGATCAATGATGACATAACAAACGCAATGCACTTGAATCATTCCCAAACTATCCCCCACTCTCTGTCTGTGGAAAAACTGTCTTCGGTGAAACTGGTCCCTGGTGCCAAAAAGGTTGCAGACCATGGCTATAATAGATTCTTTTTATGACTCTTACTTAATTGCAAAATAGCAATATGCAAAATTTTCTCTCTGTTATATGAAAGCTAGAGCTTAAGCGGAGGTTAATCAAATTGTCTGAAGCCACACAGTTAGTAAGTAATACATAACACCTACTCAGGTGTCACATTCTTCTGTGTATTTATTACACTGGGCTGTGCTTCATTGAGTTGGCACAAGAGCACTGGAAAAAATTGGGGTTGGCCATGGGTGCAGACACTGTATAATTATAGATGCCTATCAAATGCCAAGCCATAAAAACATAATTATTAACATGATTTACTGCATGAAAAATGGAGTCACATAAAAAAATAACATGCATGCCCTTTTTAGGAGCACAATGAATGAATCATGCAATGTCCTTTTATTATCACTTCAGGGAATGGCTTCCCCGGTGGCTCAGCACCTATAGTTCAGGAGATGCAGGCTAGGAAGATCCCCTAGAGAAAGAAATGGAAACACACTCCAGTATTCTTGCCTAGAAAATCCCATGGATAGAGGAGCCCGGTGAATTACAGTCCATGTAGGGGTTGTAGAAGAGTCAGTATGACTTAGCAACTAAACAACAGGAAATGCAGAGTTCAGGCTCATACCACAAGGCTACAGATGAGAAAAGCAAATGATATGTTGAGAGGAAGGAGATGAAATATAAAGCTCCACCAAGATTTCTGACAAAGAACAAAGTGGTTAGACTGTTTTGTTTATACAAGATGAGATTTCCGTATGTCTACAGATATCCTATGCGTTTTTCATGTTATCAGTCTGACAACTGTCAAAAAATATAAGCATGTCCTGTGGAGCTTCATGTCAGCAAAACCAAATACTCTTACAATTTAAAAAATGCTAAAAATATTTATTTGTAAAGACCTTAGGTCACACAATCTGTCATAAGCAGAAAACCAGACTACAGAGGTTATTTTGTGAACATACCTAATCTGAGGGTTGGTTTTCCTGGCATTTGTCTGAGCGCTTAAGCGTGCTATCTTTCTGTCTTCCTAACCTGACGGTTAGTCTTTCCCTACTTGGCTTCATGGTGAAATGGACACATAGCAGCAGTGGATAAACCACCCACTCTGAGGGCACAAAGAGTGGACAAGTAAAGAAAATCCACCATGTCCTTTTTTATAAAGGAAGTTTGTTTTTTTTTTTTTTTTTTTTGAGAACTAAACCCTTCCATCAGCAGAATGCTGCTTATTTCTCAGAAGCTGGAACTGGGCTAGACACTTATAACAGAAAAGGTCCTGGAAAGGTAATTATTTGGCTTTCCAATCACTTCAGGGGAGGTGATAGAGGAAAAGGAGGTTGAAAATGTCTTCTATAGGCCAATTAAGAGAAACTGAAAAAAAGAAAAAAGCTGGACAAAAAGCCAGGTTTACTTTGATTAGGCCAATGGATGATGATCTGAGGCTGGAATACACAGTCTGGCGTGTGGGAGGACTTATGCACGAGCACTGATCTTATGCTAAATCAAGAAGCACATGCCTTCTCTTTTCCATACCTTCGTCGTTTCAGTGTGTCTTCATCATCTGAGTATTCAAGGTCTATTTTTTTCAAGAAACCCTTATTCTTCTATGCTCATATTTTGCCTTTTTAGCCCCTCAATCACTGGGCCAGCTATATCATAAAAAAGGTAGGACCATTAGCAAACCATCCCCACTTCACAACCTATTTCTGATCTCTGAGACTTGACTTTTTGAATTCTGTGGCTTTAAGAAGTCATTTAGAAAATTATTATTGATGCTCAGCATAGCTTTAGGGAGCTAGTAAGTCAGCTAAACAATGTAAAAGTTTATTGGTTCTCTATATCTGGAGAGCACTGGAATGAAAACATACTGATTTAAGGTTGCAATCAATTCACAAGGAATTTTTATATTTAGACGGGACCATGAAAAGAATATAGCTCAGTTGTCCATATAATTCCCTTGACTTTGCATATTCTACAATGATCATAACAGCTGATTTCCCAATGATTTCAACAGTAGGTATAGATAAAGGAAAAGATTTTGAAGGATTTTTTGTAAACATTTATGAAATTATTATAAAGATTTATGACATTATTAATTCACTGAATACCTTCTCAGTTTGTCTGATGGTCATTATTACATATGTCCCTTCAAGAAATTGTATTAATTGACTCAGTGCCATGATTGTGGATGAAATCTCTCACCAGGAAAGAGGATAGAATGTTTAAGAAAACAGACCAATTCATCTTGGCTGTCAAAACAAGAGATCATGGAATTAATGATGCTAACCTTTTTATTAACATGAACACTCTCATGTGGAACGCGTTTGCTCCAGAGGTCAGAGCATTATGCTGAAATGTCTTCATTCCTCAGACTCATGTTTTGCCTCTTCTCTGTATCTACCCAGGGAATAAAAGAATGAGAGCAAATACTATCTGGAATTCCTCCTTTGTTATGCAGCCCATCAAACTTGATTAAATGTAGTACAAGATTAGACAATATAGGCCATGGGAAAGGCACAGCTTAAAGGTAACGTGGGCTCCCCTTAGTATCATAAACACTATAGCAGCATTTATTAAGACGCCCTTGGTTAATCTGTTAAGAACCAGCAAGTTTTCTTTTCTCCCTCTTTCTTTCATCTCCTATGTGCTCTGTATGTTAAGATTATTAAGGAGGTTGGCAATTATAGCATATTGAATTCCATATACATTTTTATTACTTTTCTTTTCTTCTTCCTTCCTCCCTCTTTCCCACCACCCCCTTTCATTTTAAGTTTTAAAATTCTTCATTCATGAGGAAATCATTTTAACAGACAAATTCTAAAGTTAGAGCACATATTATAACTTAAGGCAGTACTCCCAATGCCCGTTTCAAAGTTTTGTGGTTTTGTTTTGTTCTGTTTTCCTTTCTTCAAGCATTACATTTAGCAGTCACTAAAGAAGACAGTACTGAGGTTCCTCAAAAAATCTAAAAGAATGGAACTCCATGAAAAAGTGAAAGTTTTAGTAGCTCACTGGTGTCCAGCTCTCTGTGATCCCATGGACTATAGCCCTGTCAGGCTCCTCTGTCCATAGGATTGGTTCACTTCAGTTCAGTCACTCAGTCGTGTCTGACTCTTTGCGACCTCATGAATCGCAGCACGCCAGGTTTCCCTGTCCATCACCAACTCCCGGAGTTCACTCAGACATGTTCATTGAGTCAGTGATGCCATCCAGCCATCTCATCCTCTGTCGTCTCCTTCTCCTCCTGCCCCCAATCCCTCCCAGCATCAGAGTCTTTTCCAATGAGTCAACTCTTGGCAGGAGGTGGCCAAAGTACTGGAGTTCCAGCTTTAGCATCATTCCTTCCAAAGAAATCCCAGGGCTGATCTCCTTCAGAATGGACTGGTTGGACCTCCTTGCAGTCCAAGGGACTCTCAAGAGTCTTCTCCAACACCACAGTTCAAAAGCATCGATTCTTCGGTGCTCAGCTTTCTTTATAGTCCAACTCTCACATCCGTACGTGACCACTGGAGAAACCATAGCCTTGACTAGATGGACCTTTGTTGGCAAAGTAATGTCTCTGCTTTTTAATATGCTGTCTAGGTTGGTCATAACTTTCCTTCCAAGGAGTAAGTGTCTTTTAATTTCATGG
>SJYX01001751.1:7285-18275 GCA_006410675.1 Oreotragus oreotragus | reverse complement strand
CTTTGTGGCCCCGTGGACTGTAGCCTGTCAGGCTCCTTTGTCCCTGTCTCTTATACACATCTAGATGTGTATAAGAGACAGAGCTTACGCTTCTTCCAGTCCAGCGTTTCTCATGATGTACTCTGCATAGAAGTTAAATAAGCAGGGTGACAATATACAGCCTTGATGTACTCCTTTTCCTATTTGGAACCAGTCTGTTGTTCCATATTATTCCATCATAAAAAAAAAAAAAAAGAGCTTGTGACCACGAGGACAGAGCATTGTACTGAGTTACACTGGCGCGTGTTACAGTGAAGTCACAGGAGTTGTACAGAGAAAGACAAATGCCATGTGACCTCATGTCTGTGTGGGATCCAAGGTGCAGGACAAACAGACAAACACGAAACAGAAAGGTATCCATAGGCGCAGAGAACAGGGGGCTGCCGGAGGGCTGGGGGGTGGAAGAGAAGAAGAGAACTAAGAGCTGTTCTTAATTAAGAAAACAGACTTCCAATTACAGAAGAAACTGAATCATGGGGATGAAATGCACAGTGCCAAAAATAGAGTCAATACTCACAAATGTCTTTGTATATTCGCAGAGGGTAACTACACTTATCACAATGATCACTTTGTAATGTACATAACTATCAAATCACTATGCCGCACACCTGGAATGAACACAGTGCCGTAGGTCAATTATACTTCAAAGAACAAAGTCATACCAAACTCAGTTTTGTGCTGTGGGGGCATGTGGCGAGAGGAGTCAGATGAAGGTGGTCAAAATGTGCAAATTTCTAGCTATGAACTGGTGCCAGGCATGTAAAGTACACCGTGATTAATACAATTAATAATGTAGTATGTAATATATGAGAGATAAGAGAGGAAATCCTGAGTTCTCATCACAAGGAAAAATGCTTTTCTTTCTTTTATTTTCTATCAGTGTTAAATGATGAATGTTTATTATTAAATTTATTACTGTAATGATTTTAGGAGGTATTGAATCATCATGTTATACACCTCAAACTTACACAGTATTGCATATCAGTTGCATGTTAATAAACACGAAAAGAAAAAATAAACATTCTAAAAATATTAGCATATCTACATTTTGTATCAAATAATGGTATTTTTGACTTTCATTTTACCTGTTTCAGCGTTAGGTGAAAGTGAAACTGCTAGCTGCTCAGTCATGGTCGACTCTTTGTGACCCCACGGAGTCCGCCAGGCTCCTCTGTCCATGAACTCTCCAAGCAAGAATCCTGAGTGGGTAGCTATTCACTTCTCCAGGGGACCTTTCTGCGCCAGTGGCTGAACCTGGGTCTCCTGCATTGCAGGCAGATTCTTTACTGTCTGAGCCACCAGGGATTAGCATTAGATGGATGCAGCTTAAAAGTATAGAGAAACTCTTCCTGAGAGTGATGCATCCATGTTTGAAACAATTATGACCCATTTTGATAGTCTGAGTCCTCAACAAATTCATCAAATAGGTGAAAGCCATGCCTCACGTTCTCACCACTGAGTCCTATGATCTCCTCTCTTCACTATTCTGATATCCACCACACAGAACCCACATTGTTCAAGACCATTATTCCTATTGAAAGATAGATAAAAGAAGCTATACATCATTTCTATAGAAATCCAGATACTTTGTTACATGTTGAGCACTGTGTTGTTATTGCACTTATCAAGCAAGAGAGAATTCTGCTCTTGAGAGAGTATGAAAACTTACCACTTCTGATTAACAATAAAAGTGAAAAAAAAAAAAAAAAAGGAAAATGAAATCTCCAGGTACAAAAGTAAGAAATACCAGTATCTAAAGTAGGGATGGAGGAAGGGAATCCCATGAGTAATATCTGGATGCACATTAGTAGGACATCAACAAGAAAAATAGGAATGTTGAAGCTAAGACACAGGAAACTCCAGAAGGAAGCAGTTAATTGGAAAAAATCAAGCAGACAGCCCAGTAATTTTTAAAGTGAATCACTTTAGCAACAGCGATTTACTTTCCCTTGAGATAGAAGCAGAAGAATTAGGAATCAAAAATGAGAAAAAAAGGCACTTTCAAGGAACTTGGGTATGAAAGGAGATGGACTCAAAGGATGAGGCTAAGAGAATATTTGATGTGGAATAGAGTGTTAGATGTAGAACAGAATGTTCCTTTTAGTTTTTCCCAGGATAAGATTTAAACACTGTTTACAAGCTAAAGGAGTCAATGAAGAGAGAGAGAGAGAAAAAAAAAATTGAACAAGAAAAAAGATGTAAGATCTAATGAGCCAGGGTCACCTGGCAGGCACAAGAGGGTAGGAAGCATAGTAATCATAGAAGAATGTGTCTTATAACAAAGGTATGAAAAGGGACAGTGGTAATTAGGGCGGTTAAATTCAGATGATGGTGAGGGTGAGAACAGAATGTTAAAGAAATTCATGTCCTATGATTTCCAATTTTGTATAGAGGAGGTTGCCTTAATAGTAGTCTTTTATTCAAGTATGTGACAACTCGATGATTAAGTTTATTACAGCCAGACTTGTCATAATTTTGAGATTATATCAATATTCTTATGCATACTGAGTTCATTGTACCTACAAGACATTACAGAATATAAGAGTACTGCAAAAGAGAGTCTATTCCAAAGGAATCAGGCAAAAAATAAAAATCAGAAATACACATGTGAAACATAGGTATAAAATTGTTGCTGTTAAGTTGCTCAGTAGTGTCCAAATCTTTGTGACCCCATGGACTGCAGCACACCAGGCTTCCCTATCCTTCATCAACTTCTGGAGCTTGGGCAAACTCATGTCCATTGAGTTGATGATGCCATCCAACCATCTCATCCTCTGTCACCAAAATCGTTCGGGGGAAAAAAAAAAAAAAGAAAAAAAAAAAATATATATATTTGAGTACTATGTTGGTATTGCACGTATAAAGCAAGAGAGAATTCTGCTTCTATATACATAGGGTAAAAAAAAATATATATATATTAGGTATTAACTGTAAAATAAAGACAATAAATGGAAAACAATTCAAAAAAAGATCTTATATAGAATTAATATGAGATTAGCATATAATGAGACTTTATCACATAATAGTTGAGGATGAAACTTCTGGAGCAATACTACCTGAGTTTAAACTTACTCTCCATACTACTTGTAGAATCACAGGGAAGTTACTTAATCTCTCTGAGGTTTCTATGTTGTTTTTTTGTTCAAGCAAAATAGCTGTAAAAATTCTAGGACTGAATCTCTTCATAATAGTTGAGGATGAAACTTCTGGAGCAATACTATCTGAGTTTAAACTTACTCTCCATACTACTTGTAGAATCACGGGGAAGTTACTTAATCTCTCTGAGGTTTCTAGTTATGTATGTTGTTTTTTTGTTCAAGCAAAATAGCTGTAAAAATTCTAGGACTGAATCTCTGCAGAGGAAATCGGAGGAAAATAAACCATCCCATAATATGGCTCTCTCACATAAAGGAGGGAATAAAATCCCCAGAAAACTCTGATATCTCTTTGACCTCAGTTTGGTCCTGAGAATTTATTATAACTAGAAGAATGCCATGCCCTAGTTGGCTTAAGCCTGACTCCTGAAGTGCAGAGTCCTAAAGTTCACCTCTGATATGCTGGTTTTTATCTCCCTCAGTTGTGACTTCTCTACAATGAATAGAGGCCAAATGATTATTGGAGAAATTATCACATAATCCTTAAACAGGCAGAGTACTTTAAGCCTAAGTAAAATGTACAGAATTAGGTTTGCTGATGGCTATTAAGTTCACAGTTATAGGATTGATTGATGCCTGGGATATTATGGAAGAATAGAGCAAATTACATTTGGGTAGTTCAGTCAGATTCTTTTTTAGTTCAAGGAGAACATTGAAAGCAGACCAAGAAGCCAAGCTTAGATTCAGTATGATGATAAATGCAAACACTATTTTCAATATGATAAACTCTGGTTCAATCTTTCTATTTTCTTTGGTCTTGAACCAAGAGACTATCACATTTCATGAGCAGCATGCATTAGCTTCAATCCATCTGGATCTAAATGAATATGAAGAATCTGCTCTCGTAGTTTTCTGAGAATAGTTTGCTTTCATTTTCCCTAAATATTAACCCTGGAACCATGGAAAGGTTCCTCTCAAGGGTTTTAATACACTGTGACAAAGATTCTACTGTACACAAAGATAAAAGTGGAGTTTGTATGGATTAAAGGTATCCCATTATGAATATAGAAATGGACTTTTAAGGTAATGAGTCATCTTGTGGAGGACTTTAGCTGCTCTGGTTCTCTCATTATAGCTCATTCTTTTACTGGATGCAATTTACAAAACCATCCTCACAATCCTCACAACTTTTCAAGGAAAAAATAAGATAAACTGAGTCTCAACCTCTAAGTGGGACTGACTTTCTCCATATATACTAAAGACAGGGTCATTGAAGGTAGTGTAAGATGCTAAGAACATTTTTTTTCCATTCATAAATCTTCATCATAAAAAAAGTTATATAATCCTTTTCAGCAAGAAATCTATCATAAAGTCCTATATTACAATGTTGATGGAAGATTTTCATAGCAAATATTTTTGTCGCAAGATGAATTCAACATGCCAACTATCATGAAATGTTTTGGCATTTGTACAGTGCTTTTTCAGTGTATTTGTTGAGTAAGTGGTATCATCTGTTTCCTCTGCCAAGTACCTATGTGGTAACTTGTGTCAATTAACAAAATACAAAATCAGTCACCAGTCTCTCATCCTCTTCTAATCATATGCAAGGCAGAAGAAATGAAAGAGTCATCATGTCAAGAAAAACATGGGATCTGTTTATTCTTTGAGACAAAAATCTTCCAGGGAGTGAGCCTTCTTAGACTTAGCAGAAAAGTAAATTTAAGTGGAAACATAATAGCCCTCCTCTGCCTTTTGTCATGCTTCAGTGTCCACGGCTTTTGGGACCCTAGAGGTCTAGGCAATAGTAGACCAAGCAAAGCTCTTCTGAAGGCAAAAATGATGATTGACATTCAAATTAGGCTTAACATTAGCTAGAAAGCAAAAGGAATGAGTTTTGATGAATTACAAAAAATGAACTATAAGTTTATCTGGCTCTGAATAAATATTGACTTGGGGACTTTTCAGATGACTTCTCAACCATTTCTATTAGAACTGTGGCAAGGTATTTTCCTTAGATTTCAATCTTAAATGGTTTTCAAAATTCAGAAGCAATTTCAGATCAATCTTCATTTAGATTTTGTCTTTAGCAAACTTTATTGGATAATAAGAAAAGTGTTATTCTCAACATTTATTTTGTAAAAAAAAATTAAAGCATGAAATATGCAAAAAAAAGAACATGCAAATATGTCTGGATAGCTTATTCTATTATTTGGACTAGCTTCTATTTCCCACAGTTTCTGAATAAGTCATCAGTGAACAGAATCATGAATCCTTAATCCTTGAAGTACTTACTTATTTTTTTTAATTCAAACTTCACTGAGATATAATTGACATGCAACACCAAGTTTAAAGTTTACAACTTGTTGGCTTGACACACCTACCTATTGCAAAATGATTACCATCATAGGGTTAGGTAACACTTCCATCATGCTATATAATTACATTTATATTATGTGGTGAGGTAATTCAAGGTGCAATAACTTAGCATCTTTCACATATACAGTACGGTGTTATGCGCCGTAATCATCACATCTATTAGATTCCTAAAACTTATTCATATTACAACTGGAAGTTTATACCCTTTCACCAACTTCTTTCCATCTGCCCATCCCTCGGTCCCTGGTACATCTTTCCATATGCCTATCCCTCGGTCCCTGGTACATCTTTCCATATGCCCATCCCTCGGTCCCTGGTACATCTTTCCATATCTCCATCCCTCAGTCCCTGGTAACCACCACTCTACTCTGTTTCTGAATTTGGTCATTTATCCATAGAATCTAAAAAAGCCAGTCAGTCAGTCAGTTCAGTCGTTCAGTCATGTACAACTCTTTTAAACCCCATGGACTGCAGCATGCCAGGCCTCCCTAACCATCACCAACTCCTGGAGTTTACTCAAACTCATGTCCATTGAGTCGGTGATGCCATCCAGCTATCTCATCCTCTGTCGTCCCCTTTTCCTCCTGCCTTCAAACTTTCCCAGCATCAGGGTCTTTTCCAATGAGTCAGCTCTTCACATCGGGTGGCCAAAGTACTGGAGTTTCAGCTTTAGCATCAGTCCTTCCAGTGAACACCCAGGATTGATCTCCTTTAGGATGGACTGGTTGGATCTCCTTGCAGTCCAACGGACTCTCAAGAGTCTTCTCCAACACCACAGTTCAAAAGCATCAATTCTTTGGCCCTCAGCATTCTTTATAGTCCAACGTTCATATCCATATACGACTACTGGAAAAACCATAGCCTTGACTAGATGGACCTTTGTTGGCAAAGTAATGTCTCTGCCTTTTACATGCTGTCTGGGTTGGTCGTAACTTTCCTTCCAAGGAGTAAGCATCTTTTACTTTCATGGCTGCAGTCACCATCTGCAGTGATGTTGGAGCCCAAAAAGATAAAGTCTGCCATGTTTCCACTGTTTTCCCCTTTTTCATGTACCTGTTGGACATTTGTATGTGCTCTTTGGAAAACTGCCTATTCAGATCCTCTGTCCAGTTTTTAATCAGATTGTTCTGTTTTGTTTCTACTGAATTTGTGAGTTCTTAATGTATTTTGGGTACTAACCCCTCATTAAATATATATGATATGCTAATATTTTCTCCCATTCTGCAGGTTGCTTTTTCATTTTGTTGATCATTTCTTTTGCTGAACAGAAGAAACTTACTTGTTTTTACTTGTGCTGCTTGTGCTTTTACGTCATACCCCTAAAATCACTGCAAAGGTCAATGTGAAGGCACTTTCCGTGTCTGCTCTAGAAGTTCTAGTTTTAGATCTAACGCATAAGGCATTCATTCATATCAGATTAATTTGTGTAAACAGTGTAAGACATAGGTCTAATTTCATTCTTCTGCAGATGGTTAACCATTTTGTCTCACACCATTTATTGAAGAAATTATTCTTTTTTAATTCAGTATACAAAGGCACCTTATCAAATATTAGCTGATCATGAAAGTGAGAATTTATTTCTGGGCTGTTGATTCCACTCTGTTGTCCTGTATGTCAACTTTTATGCCAGCACCATACTTTGATCATTATAGATTTCCAGTACATTTTGAGATCAGGAAGTGTGTTTCTTCCAGGTTTCTTCTTTCTAATGATTGCTTTGTCTATTTGCAGTCTTATGTGACTCCATACAAATTTTAGTGAAAAATGTCATTGGAATTTTGATAACCATTGCATTATATCTACAGACAGGTTTTGTAGTATGACTGTTTTAATGATAGTAATTCTCCTGACCCATTAACATGGAAAACATGTCCATTTGTTTGTGTTTTCTTCTATTTTTTTTAAATCAAAGCCTTGTACTTTTCAGTATACAAATAGATTTTTCACTTTTTTTGGTTAAATTTATTTCTAAGTATTTACTGTTTATTGATGCCATGTGAATGGCTATGCTCTATTTCTTTCTTCAGATGTTTTGTTAATACATAGACATGCAACTGATTTGTGTATATTGATTTTATATTTTTAAATTTCACTGAATTTATTAGCTCTAAGAGCTTTTTGGCACTGTCTTTCAAAATTTCTATATATATAAAATCTCACTTGCATCCAAAGATGATTTTTTACCTTTTCCTTTCCAAATTGGATGGCATTTATTTATCTTTATCACCCAATTTGTCTCATTTGAAATTCCAGAGCTATGTTGAATAAGGGTGGTGAGAGTCGATACTCTTGTCATCTTCTTGATTTCAGAGGAAAAGCTTTCAACCTCTCACTGTTGAGTAAAATGTTGGCTATGGGTTTGTAAGACATAGCCTTTATTTGAGGTATATGCCTACTATACCCAACTTGTTAAACATTTTCATCAAGAGAGGATATTGTTTTTGTTAAAAGTTTTCCTAAATTTATTCAAATAACTGTATGACATCTAACTCCATTTTTTTCATTTTGTACACTATACTTATTGAATTGGATATGTTGAAACATCCTTGCATCACAGTGATAAATCTCACATGATCATGGTGTCTGATCCTTTTCAGGTGCTGCAGAATTCAGTTTGTTAATGTTATATTGTGAATGTATGCATCCATAGTCATCAAGGATTTTGGTCACCAATTTTCTTTTGTTGTAGTGTCCTTATCTGCCTTCTGTATCAGGGTAATGAGGATCTTATACAATTAATTTGGGAGTCTTCTTCCTCTTTAACTTTTTGGAAGAGTTTGAGAAGGGTTGGCATTAATTGTTCTTTAACTATTTGGCAGAATTCACCAGTAAAACTATCTGGTCACAGGTTTTTGTGTGTTGGCAGGTATTTGATTACTGATATCCTTAATTATCATCAGTACTCTCAGATTTTCTATTTCTTCATGAAGAAGTCTTGTTTGCTTGTATATTTCTCAGAACATGTCCATTTCTTCTGTTATTCACTTTGTTGACATACAGTTGTCCTTATTAATATTATGACTAAGATCTAGGCTTACTGTCGCTGGGGTTCCTGGGCTCCTGCAGGAGCAGTGGAAGGAGGGTGTGGGGAGCGATTCAGGTAGATGTTGTCTGCAAATGATGAATATTTAAGTGATGAAGGCTGTTAAAATCTGTGGGAGATTCACAAAGGCTATCCTCACCAACCTAGATGGCATTAAAAAGCAGAGACATTACTTTGTCAACAAAGGTCCATCTAGTCAAGGCGATGGTTTTTACAGTGGTCACGTATGGATGTGAGAATTGGACCATAAAGAGAGCTAAGTGCCGAAGAATTAATGCTTTTGAACTGCGGTGTTGGAGAAGACTCTTGAGAGTCCTTTGGACTGCAAAGAGATCCAACCAGTCCATCCTAAAGGAGATCAGTCCTAGGTGTTCATTGGAAGGACTGATGCTGAAGCTGAAACTCCCAATACTTTAGCCACGTGATGTGAAGAACTGACTCATTTGAAAAGACCCTGATGCTGGGAAAGATTCAGGGCAGGAGGAGAAGGGGACGCCAGAGGATGAGATGGTTGGATGGCATCACCGACTCAATGGACATGGGTTTGGGTGGATACCAGGAGTTGGTGATGGATAGGGAGGCCGGGCATGCTGCAATTCAAGAGGTCACAAAGAGTCTGACACGACTGAGCAAATGAACAGGACTGAAATGATACTCACCATTCAAGAAACTAAGATCACAGCATCTGGTCTCATCACTTGATGGCAAATAGATGGAGAAAAAATGGAAACAGTGGCAGACTTTATTTTCTTGGGCTCCAAAATCACTGGCTATGGTGACTGCTGCCATGAAATTAAAAGACACTTGCTACTTGGAAGAAAAGTTATGACCAACGTAGACAGCATATTAAAAAGCAGAGACATTCTTTTGCTGACAAAGGTCCGTCTAGTCAAAGCTATGGTTTTCTAGTAGTCATGTGTGGATGTGAGAGTTCGACCATAAAGAGAGCAAGTGCCAAAGAATTGATGCTTTTGAACTGTGGTGTTGGAGAAGACTTTTGAGTGTCCCTTAGACTGCAAGGAGATCCAACCAGTTCATCCTAAAAGAAATCATCCCTGAATATTCATTGGAATGACTGATGTTGAAGCTGGAGCTCCAATCCTTTGGCCATCTGATGCGAAGAGCTGATTCATTGGAAAAGAGCCTGATGCTGGGAAAGACTGAAGACAGGAGGAGAAGGGGACAACAGAGGATAAGATGGGTGGATGGCATCCCTGACTTAATGAAGTTTGAGGAAGTTCCAGGAGTTGGTAAAGGACAAGGAAGCCTGGCATGCTGCATTCCTTGGGGTTGCAAAGATTCGGACATGACTGAGCAACTGAACTGAACTGATACCACTGGTTCCTTCTTCAGTGACAAAATCTTCTGTGTTTATCTGCAGAGTAGATCTCTATGAACCACATTTGCTTCCACCACATACATGCTAAGTTGCTTCAGGTGTGTCCCACTCTTTGAGACCCTGTGGACTATAGCCTGTCAGGCTCCTTTGTCCATGGAGTTTTCCAGCAAGAATACTGGAGTGAATTGCCATGCCCTCCTTCAAGGGATCTTCCTGACTCAGGGACTGAACCCACATCTTCCATGTCTCCTTCACTGGCAGGCAAATTCTTCACCACTATGAATAGCTCCTGCGTCTTTCTAGACAATTTTGTTCCATGCAATTTTACACCATCTGTAGCTTTATGTATCCACTACCACAGTCAAGATATGAGCAATTCTAGCTCAAGAATCCCTCAGGTTTCACTCTATAGCCACACCCTCTTCCCGCTTTCCCTAAATGATGTCAATCGCTAATCTAGCCTTAATTTATAAAATGTTGTCATTTGAAGAATGTTATAAAAATGGAATCCTAATTATTCTATGTATCAATAGTCCCTCCATTCATATTGCTGAGTAGCATGCATGGTATGTTTCTATATTTGTTTAACCATTCATCTGTTAAAGGACACCAGTATTATTTCCAGTTTGGGTTTATGAAGCAGGGCAAAGACTAATAGAGTTTTGCCAAGAAAATGCACTGATCATAGCAAACACCCTCTTCCAGCAAAACAAGATAAGACTCTACACATGGACATCACCAGATGGTCAACAACGAAATCAGATTGATTATATTCTTTGCAGCCAAAGATGGAGAAGCTCTATACTGTCAACAAAAAACAAGACCAGGAGCTGACTATGGCTCAGATCATGAACTCCTTATTTCCAAATTCAGGCTTAAATTGAAGAAAGTAGGGAAAACTGCTAGACCATTCAGGTATGACCTAAATCAAATCCCTTATGATTATACAGTGGAAGTGAGAAATAGATTTAAGGGCCTAGATCTGATAGACAGAGTTCCTGATGAACTATGGAATGAGGTTCGTGACATTGTACAGGAGACAGGGATCAAGACCATCCCCATGGAAAAGAAATGCAAAAAAGCAAAATGGCTGTCTGG
>SJYX01001750.1:83587-109473 GCA_006410675.1 Oreotragus oreotragus | reverse complement strand
CAGACTGGTTCCAAATAGGAAAAGGAGTACGTCAAGGCTGTATATTGTCACTCTGCTTATTTAACTTATATGCAGAGTATATCATGAGAAACGCTGGGCTGGAAGAAGCACAAGCTGGAATTAAGATTGCTGAGAGAAATATCAATAACCTCAGATATGCAGATGACGCCACCCTTATGGCAGAAAGTGAAGGGGAACTAAAAAGACTCTTGATGAAAGTGAAAGAGGAGAGTAAAAAAGTTGGCTTAAAGTTCAACATTCAGAAAACGAAGATCATGGCATCCGGTCCCATCACTTCATGGGAAATAGGTGGGGAAACAGTGGAAACAGATTCAGACTTTATTTTTGTGGGCTCCAAAACCACTTAGGTGGTGATTGCAGCCATGAAATTAAAAGACGTTTACTCCTTGGAAGGAAAGTTATGACCAATCTAAACAGCATATTAAAAAGCAGAGACATTCCTTTGCCAACAAAGGTCTGTCAAGGTTATGGTTTTTCCAGTAGTCATGTATGGATGTGAGAGTCGGACTGTGAAGAAGGCTGAGTGCTGAAGAATTGATGCTTTTGAACTGTGGTGTTGGAGAAGACTCTTGAGAGTCCCTTGGACTGCAAGGAGATCCAACCAGTCCATTCTAAAAGAGGTCAGTCCTGGGTGTTCTTTGGAAGGACTAATGCTAAAGCTGAAACTCCAATACTTTCACCACCTGATGCGAAGAATTGATTCATCGGAAAAGATTGATGCTGGGAGGGATTGGAGTCAGGAGGAGAAGGGGACGACAGAGGATGAGATGGCTGAACAGCATCACTGACTCAATGGATATGAGTCTGAGTGAACTCCAGGTGTTGGTGATGGACAGCGAGGCCTGGCGTGCTGTGATTCATGGGGTCGCAAAGAGTTGGACATGACTGAGCGACTGAACTGAATGGTCTAGTGGCTTTCCCTAACTTTCTTCAATTTAAGTCTGAATTTGGCAATAAGGAGTTCATGATCTGAACCACAGTCAGCTCCCTGTCTATACAACTGACTTCATAGAGCTTCTCCATCTTTGGCTGCAAAGGATATAGTCAACCTGATGTCAGTACTGACCATCTGGTGATGTCCATGTGTAGAGTCGTCTCTTGTGTTATTGGAAGAGGGCATTTGCTATGACCAGTGTGTTCTCTTGGCAAAATTCTGTTAACCTTTGCTTGGGTTCCTTTTGTGCTCCAAGGCCAAATTTGCCTGTTACTCCAGGTATGTCTTGACTTCCTACTTTTGCATTCCAGTCCCCTATAATGAAAAGGACATCTTCTTTGGGTGTTACTTCTAGAAGATCTTGTAGGTCTTCATAGAACTGTACAACTTCAGCTTCTTCAGTGTTACTGGTTGGGACATAGACTTGGATTATTGTGATACTGAATGGTTTGCCTTAGAAATGAACAGAGATCATTCTGTCATTTTTGAGACTGTGTCCAAGTACTGAATTTTGGGCTCTTTTGTTGACCATAATGGCTACTCCATTTCTTCTAAGGGATTCTTGCCCACAGTAGTAGATATAATGGTCATCTGAGTTAAATTCACCCATTCCAGTCCATTTTAGTTAACTGATTCCTAAAATGTTGATGTTCACTCTTGTCATCTCCTGTTTGGCCACTTACAGTTTACCTCGATTCATGGATCTAACATTCCAGGTTCCTAGGCAATATTGCTGTTTCTAGCACTGAACTTTACTTCCATCACCAGTCACATCCACAAATGGGTGTTGTTTTTGCTTTGGCTCCATCTCTTCATTCTTTCTGGAGTTATTTCTCCACTCTTTTCTAGTAGCATATTGGACATGTACCAACCTGGGGAGTTCATCTTTCAGTGTTCTATCTTTTTGCCTTTTCATACTGTTCATGGGGTTCTCAAGGCAAGAATGCTGAAGTGGTTTGCCATTCCCATCTTCAGCGAACCACGTTTTGTCAGAACTCTCCACCATGACCTATCTGTCTTGGGTGACCCAACACAGCATGGCTCATAGTTTCATTGAGCTAGACAAGGCTGTGTTCCATGTGATCAGTTTGATTAGTTTTCTGTGATTGTGGTTTTCATTCTGTCTGCCCTCTGATGTATAAAGATAAGAAGCTTATGGAAGCTTCCTGATGGGAGAGACTGACTGTTGGGGAAACTGGGTCTTGTTAGATCAGTCCTGGGTGTTCACTGGAAGGACTGATGTTGAAGCTGAGACTCCAGTACTTTGGCCACCTGATGCGAAGAGCTGATTCATTTGAAAAGACCCTGATGCTGGAAAAGATTGAAGGCAAGAGGAGAAGGGGACGACAGAGGATGAGATGGTTGGATGGCATCACCGACTCGATGGAGATGGATTTGGGTGGACTCCAGGAGTTGGTGATGGATAGGGAGGCCTGGCATGTGCGGTTCATGGGGTCGCAAAGAGTAGTCAGACACGATTCAGCAACTGAACTGAAATGAACTGAACTGAGGGGCCAACCAAGCCTGTCAGATCACTCACATAATAAGCCTACCACAGCTGAAGGACCCACACAGCTCTCGTAGGGGGAATTCCCAGAGCGTATACCGTGGGTGACTAGAAAGGAGAGCACTGCTAGGGTGCATGGGGTGTCTCCTACAGAGGGCCACTTTCTCCAAAGTAGAGAAACATAAGTAACTTACCAAATACATAAAAATACCTATGGCAACTCGGACAAAGTGAATCAGCATAGGAATATGTTTCAGATGAAGGGATTCTGGAAGAGAAACTAGGTAAAGACAAGCAACCTATCCAAGAAGGAGTTCAGAGTAATGATCATAAAGATGGTCAAAGACTTAGAGGAAGTATGGATGCACAGAGCAAGAAGAGAGAAGGTTTTTTCTCTCTCTCTCTTTAGGGTTTTTTTTTTTTTTTTCCAAGGCCAAATTTGCCTGTTACTCCAGGTGTTTCTTGACTTCCTACTTTTGCATTCCAGTCCCCTATAATGAAAAGGACATCTTCTTTGGGTGTTACTTCTAGAAGATCTTGTAGGTCTTCATAGAACTGTACAACTTCAGCTTCTTCAGTGTTACTGGTTGGGACATAGACTTGGATTATTGTGATACTGAATGGTTTGCCTTAGAAATGAACAGAGATCATTCTGTCATTTTTGAGACTGTGTCCAAGTACTGAATTTTGGGCTCTTTTGTTGACCATAATGGCTACTCCATTTCTTCTAAGGGATTCTTGCCCACAGTAGTAGATATAATGGTCATCTGAGTTAAATTCACCCATTCCAGTCCATTTTAGTTAACTGATTCCTAAAATGTTGATGTTCACTCTTGTCATCTCCTGTTTGGCCACTTACAGTTTACCTCGATTCATGGATCTAACATTCCAGGTTCCTAGGCAATATTGCTGTTTCTAGCACTGAACTTTACTTCCATCACCAGTCACATCCACAAATGGGTGTTGTTTTTGCTTTGGCTCCATCTCTTCATTCTTTCTGGAGTTATTTCTCCACTCTTTTCTAGTAGCATATTGGACATGTACCAACCTGGGGAGTTCATCTTTCAGTGTTCTATCTTTTTGCCTTTTCATACTGTTCATGGGGTTCTCAAGGCAAGAATGCTGAAGTGGTTTGCCATTCCCATCTTCAGCGAACCACGTTTTGTCAGAACTCTCCACCATGACCTATCTGTCTTGGGTGACCCAACACAGCATGGCTCATAGTTTCATTGAGCTAGACAAGGCTGTGTTCCATGTGATCAGTTTGATTAGTTTTCTGTGATTGTGGTTTTCATTCTGTCTGCCCTCTGATGTATAAAGATAAGAAGCTTATGGAAGCTTCCTGATGGGAGAGACTGACTGTTGGGGAAACTGGGTCTTGTTAGATCAGTCCTGGGTGTTCACTGGAAGGACTGATGTTGAAGCTGAGACTCCAGTACTTTGGCCACCTGATGCGAAGAGCTGATTCATTTGAAAAGACCCTGATGCTGGAAAAGATTGAAGGCAAGAGGAGAAGGGGACGACAGAGGATGAGATGGTTGGATGGCATCACCGACTCGATGGAGATGGATTTGGGTGGACTCCAGGAGTTGGTGATGGATAGGGAGGCCTGGCATGTGCGGTTCATGGGGTCGCAAAGAGTAGTCAGACACGATTCAGCAACTGAACTGAAATGAACTGAACTGAGGGGCCAACCAAGCCTGTCAGATCACTCACATAATAAGCCTACCACAGCTGAAGGACCCACACAGCTCTCGTAGGGGGAATTCCCAGAGCGTATACCGTGGGTGACTAGAAAGGAGAGCACTGCTAGGGTGCATGGGGTGTCTCCTACAGAGGGCCACTTTCTCCAAAGTAGAGAAACATAAGTAACTTACCAAATACATAAAAATACCTATGGCAACTCGGACAAAGTGAATCAGCATAGGAATATGTTTCAGATGAAGGGATTCTGGAAGAGAAACTAGGTAAAGACAAGCAACCTATCCAAGAAGGAGTTCAGAGTAATGATCATAAAGATGGTCAAAGACTTAGAGGAAGTATGGATGCACAGAGCAAGAAGAGAGAAGGTTTTTTCTCTCTCTCTCTTTAGGGTTTTTTTTTTTTTTCCTTTGGTTTGGCTACACCATGAGGACTGTGGGATTTTAGTTCCCCAACAAGGGATTAAACCCAGGCTCTCAATAACAAGAACACAGAATCCTAATCACTAGATTACCACTGAATTCCCAGGAGATAAATTTTTTAAGAGTTAGAAAATATAAAGAACAACCAAACAGACATGAACAATACAATAATTAAAATAAAAAATTCACCAGGAGACTAAAATACACAGAAGAACAAACCAGCAAACTGGAAGGCAGAAGAGTGAAAATCATTGCTGTGGATCAGAAAAAAAGAAATGAGAACAGTTTAGGAGACCCCTGGGGTAACATCAAGCAAAATAATATTCACATTATAGGAGTCCAAGGAGAAAGTTGTCAAGAACACATCTGAAGACAAAATCGCTGAAAACTTTCATGACACAGCAAAGGAAATAGTCATCCAAATCCAGGAAGCACAGAGTGTCCCATTCAGGATTAATCCTAAAAAAGCACACCAAGACACATTGTAATTAAAATGAGAAAAAGAGAGAATGTTAAAAGCAGCAAGGGAAAAGCAGCAAACAGTATACAAGGGAACTGCCATAAAACTCAGCTTACTTTTTAGCAGAAATTCTGCAGACCAGAAGGGAGTGGCACCATCTATTTAAAGTGATGAAAGGGAAAAGCCTACAAGAATACTCTACCAGCAAGGCTCTGATTCAGACCTGCCAAAGAGATTAAAAGCTTTATAGGCATCAAAATCTAGAAGACTTCAGCACCACTAAACCAGCTTTACAACAAATGTTCAAGGAACTTCTCTAGGCAAAAAAGAAAAGGCTGCAAATAGAAAGAAGACACTACAAAATGAAAAAGTTCACCAGTAAAGCAAACATACAGTAAAGATAGGAAATCATCCACACACAAAACCAGTAGGAAAATTAAAAGACAAAATGGTAAAGTCATCTGTATCCACAAGCACTTAAGGGAGACATAAAACAATCAGATATAAAATATGACATCAGAAACAGTAATCATGAGGGGAGTAGAGTGAAAATGCAGGGCTTTTAAATTCATTTGAAATTAAAAGATCAGCAACTTAAAACATTCAATATATGTATATGTATGTATATTATAAATATATATATAGACACATATCCAATCATCTCTCTCTCTCTGAGAGACACTGCTGCACAAAAACCTCATGGTAACAGCAAACCAAAAATCTAAAATAGATACACACACACAAAAAAGAACAGGTAAATGTGTCCTTTATAATTAGGGTCAAACATGGCACTTATCGTAATCAAATTACAAGTGAAGAGTTAATGTCTATCCTTCTGAAACTATTCCTGAAAGTTGCAGAGGAAGGAACATCTCCAAACTCATCCTATGAGGTCTCCATCAGCCTGATACCAAAATCAGATAAGGATGCCACAGGGAAAGAAAATTACAGGCCAATACCCCTGATGAACATCAGTGCACACATTCTCAACAAAACATTAGCAAACCAAATTCAACACCACTATCAAGTGGGATTTAGTCTAGCCATTAAAGGATGGTTCAACACTCATAAAATCAATGTGATATACCACATTAACACAATGAAGAATAAAAATCATATAATCATTGATAGATGCAGAAAAGGCATTGTCAGAATTCAATATCTAATGATTAAAAAACTCAACAAAGTGGATTTAGAGGAAACCATACCTCAGTATAATAAAGGCCATGTATAACAAGCCCACAGCTAACATTATACTTAATAACAAAAAGCTGAAGTTTTCCCCTAAGATCAGGAATAAGATAAGGATACTCATTCTCACCACTTTTATTCTAGTGTTGGAAGTTCTAGCCAGAGCACTTAGGCAAGAAAAATAAAAGGTGTACAAATTGGAAAGGAAGAAGTAAAAACTAAAACTGTCATGATCTGCAGATGACATGATCATATACATATAACATATATGCTTAGCACGTATATGTGCTAAATCGCTTCAGTCATGTCCGACTCTTTGCAACCCTCTCCACTGTAGCCCACGAGGCTTCTCCGTCCATAAGATTCTCCAGGTAAGAATACTGGAGTGGGTTGCCATGCCCTTCTCCAGGGATCTTCTCCGCCCAGGGATAAAACCAGTATCTTTTATGTCTCCTGCATTGACAGGTGATTTCTTTACCACTAATGCCACTTGGGAAACTTATACACATATACATATATAAATCCTAAAAACTTTATCACTAAACTGTTAGCATAAATATAGTAAAGTTGGGGGATATAAAATCAATATACAAAAACCGTTCATTTCTATACACTAACGATGAAGTATCAGAGAAATTAAGAAAATAATTCCATTTATAACTGGATCAAAAAGAATAAAAAACCTAGAAATAAATTTAACTAAGGATGTAAAAGACATCTACACTGGAAACTCTAAGATATTGGTGAAAGAAATTGAAGATATAAACAAATGTAAAGATAGCTTGTGCTCATGGATTGGAAGAATTCATATCATTAAAATGTCCACACTACCAAAGCAATCTACAGATTCAATGCAATCCCCATCAAAATTCCAGTGGCATTTTTCAGAGACATAGAATATATAATCCTAAAATTCAAAGGAAACCATAAATGACCCTGAGCAGTCAAAAGCAGTCTTGAGGTAGAACAGAAAAGCTGGAGGATCATGCGTTCTGATTTCAAAATATGTTACAAAGCTGTAGTAATCAAAACAATACAGTATTATTATAAAAACAGACACACATGTCAATGGAACAGAACAGATAGTGCAGAGAAATACACACGCTCATACATATGTGTGCTTGCATGCTAAGTCGCTTCAGTCGTGTCCAACTTTTTACAACTCTACGAACTGTAGCCTGCCAGGCTCCTCTGCCCATGGGATTCTCCAGGCAAGAATAACGGAGTGGGTTGCCAAGCCCGCCTAAAGGGATTGAATCTGCATCTCTGATGCCTCCTGCATTGGCAGGTGAGCTCTTGACCACTAGTGCCATCTGGGAAGCCCACACATACATATATTTTCAATTGTATACAATGTGAAGAGGAAAGTCTCTTCAAGAAACGGTGCTGGGAAAACTGGACAGCCACATGCAAAAGAATGAAACTGGACCACTTTATACCATCCCTGGAAATAGCTCAAGCAAAAAATGGATCAAAGAGTTGAATGTAAGACCTGAAATCATTAAACTTCCAGAAGAAAACACAGACAGTAAGCTCATTGACATCAGTTTGCCAATAATTTTGTAGATTTGATCCCAAAAGCAAAAATTAGCACGTGAGACTATATCAAACTAAAAAACTTCAAAAAAAAAAAAAAAAACTAAAGAACTTCTACACAGCAAAGGAAGCCATCAACAAAATCGAAAGGTAGCCTATAAATTGGAGAAAATAGTTGCAAATCATTTACCTGAGAAGAGGCTAATACCCAAAATACATAAAGAACTGTTACAACTCAATAGCAAATAAAAAGAAACAACTCTATTAATAAAAATAATAGGCAAAGGATCTGAACAGACATTTTTCCAAAGATGACTCTCTCATGGCCAACAGGTATATGCAAAAGTGCTCAACATCACTAATTAGAGAAATACAAATTAAAACCACAGTGAGATATCACTGTGCTAGAATGACTATCAAAAAGAAATCAGTGTTGGAGAGGATGTGGAGAAAAGGGAACGCTTGTCCACTATTGGTGGGAATGTTAAATTGGTTTATCCAATACAGAAAACAATATGGAGCATCCTCAGAAAACTGAAAATTATTTTTAAAGTTATTAAAAGTCCAGCAATTCCACTTCTAGATATTTATCCAAACAAAATGAAAATAGTAATTAAAAAAGATAAATGCCCTCCCTATCCTGTGACATGTCAGCTCCGTTTTCCCAGAAGGCTTGTGTTTACAATAAGTCAGTGCTTTCAGTCAGTGTGAAAGCTGTCAACTCTCTTGATTTTGGTATATGTACTTAATTCAAAGTATCTAAACCTATGAAGTAATCTGTTCTTTCCTTGTCCCTTCCCCCTCTGACCGTAAAAGTCTCCCATTTTGATCAGTTCCTTGGAGCTCATTTCTATTTGCTATTTGGGATGTTGCTTGATTCATGATATGTTGAATAAAGTCAATAAGATCTTTAAAAGTTAAAAAAAAGTATCTAAACCTGTAGTCTAATCTGTACGTGCTGTCTTAACTGTTAATTGTGTTACTGATGATTTTATCATATTTGAAGATTGATTCATTTTTCAATTTGATACAAGTAATTTTTTTTCCTTAAAAAATAAGACAGGCAATTCCATGTTCATTGCAGCATTCTTACAACAGTCAAGACATGGAAACAGCCTAAATGTCCATCAATGGGTGAAAGAATAAAGAAAATGGTATATATACACAGTGGGGTATTATTCAGCTATAAAAGATGAAATTTTGCTATCTGCAGCAACATTAACGTACCTTACAGGCATTATACTAAGTTAAATAGAGAAAGACAAATGCTGTATGATTCTTATTTATGTGTGGAATATATAAAACAAAACCAAAAAAAAAAAAAACCAGAACTCAAAGTTACAGAGAAATGATTGGGAATTACTTAGAGGTGAGGGTTGGAGGTGGGAGAAACAAGTGAAAGGGGTCAAAAGGTACAGATTCTCACTTCTAAAATAAACACATAATGTGTATTTTTAATTGAATTAAAGTTGATTTATAATCTTGTGTTAGTTTCTGGTGCATAGCAAAGTGATTCAGCTACACACACATATACATTCTCTTTCATACTGTTTTCCAATATGGTTTATCACAGGCTATTGAATACAGTTCCCTGTGCTACACACAGTAGGACCTTGTTGTTTTATCCATCCTACACTAATAGTTTGCATCTGTTAATCCCAAATTCCCAACCCATTCCTCCCCTACCCCCACTTAGCAACCACAATTCTGTTCTCTATCTGTGAGCTTGTTTCTGTCATGAAGTTCATCTGTGTCCTATTTTAGATTCCACATATAAGTGATATCACATGGTATGTCTTTCTCTTTTTGAAAAATGTGGGACACTTCACAAATTTGTGTGTCAGCCTTGCACAGGGGTCATGCTGATCTCTATATTGTTCCAATTTTAGTATATAAGCTGCTGAAGCAAGCACCAGTCTTTTGTTTAAATACATTCTTCAACCTTTCATGACATCTGAAGGGCTGTTTTCTCATCTCTTCACAGGAGCTACCCATTGTAACTGCTAATAACCTTTTTCTTAAAAATAGAGGAAAAACTAGCATTTTCCAAGCCATCTACCCCTTTTGTTTTTAAATTTGTCTACTGCTACAGTCTTGAGAATGCTTGCCATTTATCTTTTAGATTACTCACAAACTGCATTCTCTTTAGCCCTACTACATACATTTAACACTGGATGTTTTATCCTCAATTCTAGGCAACCAAATGACGTGGTAAACTCTCAGATACTTAGGAAACCTACTGCCAGTTTCAAGAACTTTCTCTGAGTAAGCAGAGAGAGATTATAATTAAGCTGCTATGTGGAGCTTTTAAAAAGAAAAGTTTCAACAGAAAATTATAGCCGCAGTGAACCCTTGATTATTCATAGAATGAAATTGCATGAATAATTGAAATCCACCAGTTATTCTAATATAATCTGCCTCGCTCTTAGTCCACTCAGGTTGCTGCAACAAAATAACCACAAACTGAGGGGCTTAAAACAACAGAAATCTATTTCTCACAGTTCTGGAGACTGCAGATTTGAGATCAGGGTGGAATATTAGGCTGTGGGCCTGCTTCTGGGTTGCAGATGCATCATCACATTTTCTCGTGGTGGAGGAGGCAGGAGAGTGCTCCCCAGCCTTTTTTAAGACTGCTCTCCATTCTCAGGGAGGTCCTTTCCACCTTCACGAGGTCATGATGCAATCAGCTCTCAAAGGCTCCACTCCTAACAGCATCACACTAGGAATTAGGTTTCAACATAAGAATTTTGGAGGGACAAATTCAGACCTTCTGCGCCATTAAGCCCTTATTTCCTACTTTAATTCCCTCTCCTGTAATTCAAAACTCTGATCGTCCAGATTTTGGAAAGGTGACATGACAGTAAAATCCATTGTTGTAGTTAGAAAAAAGATTGTTTACAAATCAAATGCATCCGTATGAATAATTATGGGAATGCACATTAGAACCCAGCCATATACCCAAATATGTGCATCCTGGGAATTCAGTAGCCTTTTTTAAATTCAGCTGAAAAATAAAAGCAGATATTAGATTGAAACCATGTTCAGAGAAAAGCCTTATTTATTTATTTATTTATTTAATTTTTGGTGTACTCTGTGGCATGTGAGATCTAGTTCCCAGATCAGGGAACAAATCCCAGCCTCCTGCATTAGGAGCTCAGAGTCTTAACCACAGGACCACCAGGGAAGTCTTTTTTTTTTTTTTTAAGCAACCCTTTTGTCAAATACAAACATCAGTTTGAAAGATGTATTGAAAACTCAAGACTGAGGATCAGTAGGCGACACCTGTGCCCAGATAGCATCAGTATAAAACAGTGTTTCACAAGATGCGTGTCCTGGCCTCCCAGAGCAGCATCAGTACCACTGTGCACCTGTTAGAAATGGAAATATTTAGCCCTGTCCTAGAGCTATCAACTAGAAGGTTGTCAGGGCCCACAGTTTGTGGTTTAACAAGCCTGCCAGGTGATTCTGACGCATACACAGGTTTGAGAACTGCTGGTGTAAAACACAGGGAGAAATAGTTAAAGGGCAATGCTTCATCAGACCTAATTTACCTTCCTCTAATTCTAAATAGCCATGGGATTTTGCCACCTGCAGTTTAGCTATGATTTTGCAAAGTGAAAACTATAAGATCTAGTGTAAAGGAAGGCATGTATGATGCTCTGCTATCAAAATAATCCTTGATCTAAGCACGTTCTGTTCACTGCTCTATGTCTCAGTCATCAGGGCTTAATTCCAAGGCATAAAAACATACAACCCTTCTTATCCCTCCCTTCCTGCTCTGCTTCCCCACACCTCCCTCCAGACTTCTCTGTGTCTACAGTCTTTGACAATGAATTTCAGTTTCAGTTTCCCAGAATTTGTGAAACTAGAACTGATGAACAGTGAAATTTCCAAAGCTAAGTAGTTTAAAAAAAAATAAGGGGCTTTTATCTGTAGCCTGAATATTCAGTTCAGCAATTTACAAAAAGTTCCATTTTTTTATTCTAGGCTTATTTACAGTTCTTCAGCATATTTGCACATATTTTTCCTTTTGAATGTGTTTCATGGAGTCAGTATATGATGCCTTTAAGAGAAAATAATTGCCAGTTTATCAAAGAGGCATAAGATACAATTATAAAAACAATAGTCATCATTAAAGAGCTCTTTAAAAATTTATAAATCCATGAAGCTGGATTCCCTTCTAATGTCACTAAATATTGGGGAAGGCAATACATTGAATTAGAAACATTGGGATGCATGTTTTTCTCTCCCTTTTCTTAAATCTACAAGCTGTCTTTTATTATAATGAGTAAAGCAAATAAACACTGATGATCACACAATGAACTGTTGCTTAATTTTGTACTGTTGGAAGTCTCTCTAGCACGGTGGTTCTGGTCTTTGTTGCATATTAGAATCACCTGGGGAGCTTTTAAAAACTAACAGTGAATGCCCAGGCTGTATTCCAGAACAATTAAATAAAAATCTCTAGGGTGGAAACCAGATATCACTGTTTTTTAAATCTTCTCCACCTAAGTCCAGGGCAGTCAAGGTTGAGAACCACTGCTGTTCAAGTTTATCAAGTCCTTTTTACAGAAAGGATTCTATTTAGTGTGACTAACATGAAACATAGGATCTGAGGACATGCGTGAGGTTCCTATTTGTGATTATTATCCATTTCTAAATCCTTAGCTCACAACCATTTCACATCACTTCATTTATTCAAAAATCTTCAGGGGTTATGAAAAATTAATTTAAAACTGACCCCAAAAAAACCCACCTAAATATAAGAGCTAAAATACTTTAAAAAAAAAAATAGTGCAGGATGCACGATGCTTGGGGCTGGTGTATGGGGATGATCTGGAGGGATGATGTGGGGTGGGAGGTGGGAGGGGGGGTTCATGCTTGGGCTGTCTCTTATACACATCTAATGAGGGAGACCTGGGNAGCTAAAATACTTTAAAAAAAAAAATAGTGCAGGATGCACGATGCTTGGGGCTGGTGTATGGGGATGATCTGGAGGGATGATGTGGGGTGGGAGGTGGGAGGGGGGGTTCATGCTTGGGAGTTCGTGTAAATAAATAAATAAATAAATAGGACAATTGGGATTAGCATATATAGACTATTGATTCTACATATAAAATAGATAACTAATGAGAACCTACCGTATAGCTCAGGGAACCCTACTCAGTGATCTGTGGTGATCTAAATGGGAAGGAAACATAAAAAAGAGAGGATATATGTATACATGGGGCTTCCCTGTTGGCTCAGAGAGTAAAGAATCTGCCAGCAATGTAGGAAGCCTGGGTTCGATCCCTGGGTCAGGAAGACCCCCTGGAGAAGGGAATGGCAACCCACTCCAGTACTCTTGCCTGGAGAATCCCACGGACAGAGGAGCCTGGTGGGCTAGAGTCCATGGGGTCACAAAGAGCTGGACAGGACTGAGTGACTAACATTAACTAATTATATGTATACATAAAGCGGATTTACTTTGCTGTACAGTAGACACTAATACAGCATTGTAAAGCAACGATAGTCCAATAAAAATTAACTTTAACAATATGACAAAAGCTTCCTGACATTGACTTTGGCGATGATTTCTTGGATATGACACCAAAAGCACAGGGAACAAAGTGAAAATAGATAAGCTGGACTATAGCCAAATTTAACACCTCTGTGCATCCAAGGACACAATCAACAGAGTGAAGGGCAACCTACAGGGAGCTCCCAGATGGTCCAGGGATTAGGACGCCACACTTTCACTGCCGAGGGACCAGGTTCAACCACTGCAGGGAACTAAGAGACCACGAGTGGCACAACACAGCCCAAAACACGAGCAACCTACAGAATGAGAGAGTGTTTACAGATCATACACCTGATAAAGGGCTCATATGCAGACCATAGAAAGACCTGCTCCACGCAGAAGGAAATGGCAACCCCCTCCAGTCCTCTTGCCTGGGAAATCCCACGGACAGAGGAGGCTGGTGGGCTACCGTCCATGGGTCACAGAGAGTCAGACATGACTGAGGGAGCAGCAGGTGCTGGCCAGAGGCCCCAGAGCTTTTGATGGCAGAGCCAGAACTGTGGCTGAGGACTCCCAGCTCCCAGGCCTTTTGATCCTGGCCTCTCTCACTAGAAAAGCGTGCGGAAAAGGAAAAACCATTCCCCTGGTGGCTTAGTGAAGAATCCACCTGTCAGTGCAGGAGGCTCGGGTTCGATCCCTGGTCCAGGAAGATCCCACGTGCCTCGAAGCAGCCAAGCCCGTGGGCCTGTGCTCTAGAGCCCGGGAGCTGCAACTACCGAGCCACGTGCTGCAACTACTGAAGCCTGAGCACCCTGGAGCCTGTGCTCCGCAACAAGAGAAGCCACCACAGTGAGAAGCCCACTGACACACGGGAGCAGCCCCTGCTCACCACGGCTAGGGGAAAGCCCATGCAGCAGCGAGGAGCTCACACAACCCCGAACAAGCAAAAGCACTTAGAAAAAAGGAACCGCTCTAACTTAACAACAGAAAAACAACCTGATTATTTAAAAATGGGCCAAGAACTTAATCAGACATTTCTCCAAAAAAGATGTTCAAGTGGACAACAAGCACATGAAAAAGAAGCTCAACATCACTAATCATTCAGTTCAGCTCAGTCGCTCAGTCATGTCCGACTCTCTGTGACCCCATGAATCGCAGCACGCCAGGCCTCCCTGTCCATCACCATCTCCCAGAGTTCACTCAGACTCACGTCCATCGAGCCCATCTGTGATGCCATCCAGCCATCTCATTCTCTGTCATCCCCTTCTCCTCCTGCCTCCAATCCCTCCCAGCATCAGAGTCTTTTCCAATGAGTCAACTCTTCGCATGAGGTGGCCAAAGTACTGGAGTTTCAGCTTTAGCATCATTCCTTCCAAAGAAATCCCAGGGTTGATCTCCTTCAGAATGCACTGGTTGGATCTCCTTGCAGTCCAAGGGACTCTCAAGAGTCTTCTCCAACACCACAGTTCAAAAGCATCAATTCTTCAGCACTCAGCCTTCTTCACAGTCCAACTCTCACATCCATACATGACCACAGGAAAAGCCATAGCCTTGACTACACGGACCTTAGTCGGCAAAGTAATGTCTCTGCTTTTGAATATACTGTCTAGGTTGGTCATAACTTTTCTTCCAAGGAGTAAGCGTCTTCTAATTTCATGGCTGCAGTCACCATCTGCAGTGATTTTGGAGCAAATCAAAACCGCAACAAAATACCACCTCACCTCGTTAGGATGGCTACTATAAAAACTTTTTTTTTTTTAAGAAAGTAACATGTTGGCAAGGATGTGGAAAAACTGAAGCACGTAAACTGTTGATAGGAATGTAAAATGGTATGGGTGCTGTGAAAAAGTTTGGTGGTTCCTTAAAAATTAAAAATCGTATGATTTGGCAATCTACATCTGTGTATAGACTCAAAAGAATTGAAAGCAGGATCTCCAAAAGATATTTGTATGCCTATTGCCACAGGAGCACTGCTCAAAAGCACCAAAAGGCTGGAAGCAACTCAAATATCCATCATCTGATGAATGGATAAACAGACTGGGAAAGGTGCTCATTTATGTTGTGAGTACACAGCAGACTCAAAAGAATATTATTAGTAGTATTTTAGCACTGCACTATATTAGTATTGTTAATGGACTTCCCAGGGGGCATTAGTGGTTAAGAACCCACTGGCCAATGTGGGAGACTTAAGAGGCTGATTCGATTCCTGGGTCAGAAAGATCCCCTGGAGGAGGGCACAGCAACCCGCTCCAGTCTTCTTGCCTGGAGAATCCTGTGGACAGAGGAGCCTGGCGGGCCACAGTCCATGGGGTCTCGGAGTTGGACCCGACTGAGGTGACTTAGCCCGCATGCTCTGTTGTTACTAGCACCTGCTATTTATTGCATGCTCACTGTCTGCTCTGTATGATGCTCTGCATTTGTGGTGGCCCAGGCGCTCCTCGCAGATCTCCAACCACACTGATCAGTTACTGGGCTCGGAAATGATGTCTTGTTCGGGCTCAACTTCTCCAAGCTGTTCCCAGTTCACGCCTGAGCACAGTTAGAGATCCAAAGGCAAGCCCAGTCGTGGAGATGCCTGACTTCCTCTAACAGGCAACAAACTGGCTGGAGGCTTCCCCAGCTGCCTTGCCGAACCTTACGTAGCCTGCATGGTAGTCTAGGATGCGTCCATCAATCTGCCTTCCTTCTCTGCCTTACTCACCATCAGACTGGGCGTCGTGTCTCACCGCTCTCCCCAGCCTTCTCAGCTCCCTCTCTATCTTCTCTCATAGAAAGAAAACTAAAAAAATAATCCTTGCATGTTGCATCCTGCTTCTCACAGGACCTAACGCAATAAATGCATTATTTTGGTCAATGCTTATGAAAACAATTATTATCAGGGTCATCTCTACCTTATAAATGAGAAAATTGAGGTTTCCAGAGATCAGAAACTCATCAGTGGTGGAATTAAGATTTGAACTCTAGTCTTTTTTACTCTAAAACCAATACTTCAATCAGTACATGAATAACACAAATAGTAATGTAAATGGTTCCTTTATTTACTAAATATGTGTGTGTTTTATTTGGAAAGAATGTTCTAAATATAGTAAACTACGGAGACTAGTATAATAAATATCCACATACCTATGACTCACAATTAACACTTAATAAAACTCGACCGTCACAGAATACCCAGCCCCAGGCCCATGTCCTTTCCTCTCTCCCCACAGAGACTATTTTATGATTTTGCTGTGTCCTTCCATTTCATGTTTTTGATACTTATAATACATACTTTCGTATTTTTTAAAATATGTTTTGTGTATCTTCAAATTTTATATTAATGAATGCATACTTCTGGAAGTCTTCTTTGTAGCCTGCTTTTTAAACTATAGACTGATCTTTAAAATTGGTTCATGTTACTAGTTCACTCTTCTAAACCAGTGGTTCTCAGCAGGAGGCAATTTTGCCTCCCCAAGGGACATTTGGGGAGATGTTTTTGGTTTTCATAATGAGGGAGGAGGAAGAAGAGCTACTGGTATCAGGTGGCTAGAGGCCAGGGATGCAGCTAGACATCCTTCAATGCCATGATGAGGAACTACCTGGTCTAACACGTCACTAATGCCAAGGCTGAGAAACCCTAATCTAAATCAGTGATTCTCAAAATGTGGTCACGGACCAGCAATGCCAGCATTACCTGGGAACCTGTTCCAATGCAAATTCTAGGACCTCACCTCTCACGCAGTGAATCAGAAATTTAGAGGGTAGACCCAGCATCTATGGTGATTCTGATTCACTCGAAAGTGAGAAACACTGGTCTAAACTATTTAATAGCATTCAGTCGTATAGAAACACCTCAATTAACTTATCTTGGAGCCACTTCACAACAGTGTTTCTGTATTCGTTCTCTGTACGGTGATGGTCCTTTGTCTTCCTACACTGTGCCAGAAAAACATACCCTTTAACAAGCTCAAATGGATAATTTAGTAGTAATAAACACCTATTGAATGCTGACCAGATTGTGGCATTATTTTAAATGTTTTTCATCTATTAATTATGCATTAAAAAAAAACCAGGAAGTAGGTGCCAGTTTTATCCAATTTCACAGCTGAGTATGTAAGAAGTTAAGTAATTTGTTCAAGGTCACACAACAAAGTGTCTGGCTGAGCCAGAGTTGGAACCCAGTCTGTCCAGGACTACAGCCTGTTTCCTTAATATTACGACTACTCTCAGAAACATACAGGACACTATTCTGGCTTAAGGTTCAGAAACCAGTAAAATGACTTGTGCATCCAAACGTCTAACAAAAATTGACGCGAGAATGAGAGAAAAGGGTGCAGTGAAGATGGCATCTAATCTACATTTGGCATGCTTCCAGCTGTAGAGAATCCTCATCTTACCTAAATACCTCATAGCACCTGCTCTAGCCATATATGCAGCATTTTTACTTATATCACTGAGGTGTGAACCACAGCATAAAATTTGGAGGAGGAACCTGGCTCCTCAACACTTCTTTTAGATTAAAACCAGGATTTAATATCAGGTTGACTTTCACTCTAAGCATATGAAAAAATACATACTAAAATTTTAATAGTATTTTTTAAACCCCCAAAAGAAAAAAAAAAAAACCTAAATAATGACTTTTAAACCTTTTCTTGAGTGTCACATTGGATTCTGATGTGTTATGTAACCTTCGGTGACTTTTATCCTAAGTATTAATATTTAGGATGCCACTAGGCATGGATCCTATCAGGCCTGAAAGCATGGCTTCTCCCCTTAAAGAAGGAGTTACTGGTATCTTGGGTGGGATAATTCTTCATTACACAGACCTCTCCTGCACATTGCAATAAGCTTAACATCCCTGCTCCCCAACAGAGAGTGTTGCCAGGAGAATTCCCAGTCACATGACAACCAAAAATGCTCCCATTCATTTCTAAACACCCCCTAATGCCTTGATACTCAAAGTGTGGCCTTTGGATCAGCAGCATCAACACTGGAGAGATTGCTAGAGATGTAAAAGGCTGGACCCACTGTAAACCTAGGGAATCTGAAACATTTGAACAAGATCTCTGGTGTTTTGTAAACACATGAAAGCTTCAGAAGGAGCATAGGACCACCAGCTGAGAACCATTTCCCTAGAGAAACTCTGCCTGATATCAGGAGGTAGGTACAAAAGTGTTTAGACTGGAGACGTTAAAGTTCTACTTCTGATTGAAAATCTGTAGCTTAAAGAGACAGCATTTCTGAAGAATGGAACTGATATCCAGTGAGATGCAGAGTCAAATGGCAGAGGAGCACAGGACCGACAAAACTGTCTGCACCCCTCAAAGCATCTGGCCTATAGGATATATAAGTCAATACCTTGACATATGGGGCTTCCCAGTGGTGCTAGAGGCAAAGAGCCTGTCTGCCAATGAAGGAGTTGTAAGAGATGTGGGTTTGATCCCTGAGTCAGGAAGATCCCCTGGAGGAGGGCATGGCAACTCACTCCAGTATTCATACGTAGAGAATCCCATGGACAAAAGAATCTAGTGGGCTACTGTCCACAGAGTCGCAAAGAGTCAGACAGGACTGAAGTTACTTAGCACACACACACACACCTAGACATATGTCAATACACTGCTTTTTCTGTTTTGAAGTATTCTTAACTAGGGGTCTGTGAATGGGTTACTGAAGTGCCAGGCTATCAATCCTTTCAGACTTTTGGGCAAACAAATGGAGCCTGAGAAGCCCAGACACCCCGGCTGGTCACCTCTAACCTTGAATGACTTGTTTTATTCACCTTAGTGTGTTAATGATCATTTCTATATGTGCCTTGATTTAAAAAAAAAAAAATACTTGGAATTGTTGTTATTGGCAATGAGACGTTACTGAAGATTTGTTTGCATCTTTGTTTGATTTTAAATTGTGGTAAAACACACACAACATAAAATTTTCCATCTTAACCATTTTTACACTTACAGCTCAATAGGGTTAAGGATATTCACATTGTTGTGCAAGCAATCACCAAAACTTCTTTCATCTTGCAAAATTAAAATCTATATTAGTTTAAAAAAACAATCCTTACCTCCCCCAGTCCCTGGCAACTTGTATTCTGTTTTCAGTCTCTATGGGTTTTCCTTCTCTAGGAACCTCATATGTTGTTATTGTGGTTTAGTTGCTAAGTCATGTCTGACTCTTTGTGACCCCATGGACTCTAGCCTGCCAGGCTCCTCTGGCCATGGGATTTTCAAGGCAAGAAAACTGGAGTGGGCTGCCATGCTCTCCTCCAGGGGATCTTCCCGACCCAGGGATTGAATGTGAGTCTCCTGCACTGGCAGGCGGTTTCTTTACCACTGCGCCACCAGGGAAGCCCAGGAACCTCATATAGTGTCTGGCTTATTTCACTCAGGATAAGACCTTCCAGATTCATCCATGCCCCAAGCATGTGATAGAGCTTTCAGGACTGAATTTTTTAAAGTAAAGATTAAAGTTTCCCTCCAAAAACTAATTCACGGTGGTTAGCATCCTCGTAGTTGCAGCAGGACACAGTTGTCTAGAAGCAGCAGCAGATTAGAATAATCTCGACGCCTGATGTGATGATTTCCCGTGGAAGAAAGACACTGTGCTTCTTCTCTTTGAACCCAGAAGTCTCCAAATTGACAGAGCAGTCAGTAATCACTTTTTTTCTTACAGGAAACTTCAGTCTTGTGGTTCTCTTCAAATCAGGTAGAAAGTTCCTGATAGTTGCAGTGTAAGAGCCTGCAACTTCTTAACCAGAAAGCTGTCAAGTGTCCTAGCAATCCTGCTCACTGATTTCTGCATTTGAAAGGGCGTAGTATCTGTATGAAGCAAAATTGGATGACTCAAAACGCAGAATAGGATTTGATTGAGAGTCTCAGTTCCTTTACCATATTTGATTGAGTTTGTTCATGACGACTTACAAACTTACCCTTTTAGAATACACATCGTAGTAATGTTCATCCATCAAACGGCTAGTTTCATTTCCTCTTTTATCATGAAGAGAATAGAATTTTTCTCAAGTGATGATTCACAGCTAATTTAATTATCTCTAAAGCCTTGGAGACAGATACCTGTGAATACTAATAAGGTGGTCTTGAAAGAGGTAGTTGTTAATTTTTTTGACTGATTCGCTGGCTAGTCTGCCAAAGAGCAGCAGAATGGGCAAATGCATTTCTCTGGAAACAGAAATTCTTCTCACTAGCTTAACCTTTATCTTAAGGCTCTCATATGTTTATTCTTCTTCCCATTTATATGATACATTAAAAATATCCACCATGGGTGAAAAAAGTTTTAAGAGTTTGCTAAACTATTCACTAAGCTATTACCAGTTATTTTAAAAAACTGAGTAGAGTTCAAAGCTCCAAAAGCACTTACTGAGAGTCCATCATTTTTGGAAATGCGTAATTATTTAATCACTTATAAAATAATTGAACTTAATAGGTTTCAGTGTTCACTAGAGCAAATTCAACTCACGTCATGATAAGAGGTACAGTTTTATATTTGCAGCTCTGAATGAGCATTTTAATTTTTGTGCTTAGTGTTCATTAATTGCTATAATTTTTGCTACATTTCTTTTCATTTAAACATTTCCTAAAGTTCTAGAATTTGTAAAGTCAAGATATTAAGAGAAAGCCTTCCCCCAAATAAACTTTTAAAATAGTCCTTTCCAGGATCCTCATGTGTAATGACTCATTATTAAGCTAGAAATTTTAACTTATTAAATATAATTAAGTTAGCAAAATTAAGCATTCCATAATACTGTTTTCCTGAATTTCTTTACTTAGTTGCCTCAAAATCTTCTGTGAAAGCAAGAGAACAATGTAAGCCTAAAATACATATAAAGCTTTGTCTAGCGTGGACTACCAAACAATAAAAATACTGAATAACTGTTGAGAGCTTTACAGCTTGCAGCTCTTTCACAGAGTAAGTAATAAGGACTAATTAGGAATTATCTTTAAAAAAAAAAAAAGCAATTCTCAAAGAATGTATTGTTGTTCAAAGATACGAAGCCTCTGCTAAATGTAAATTAAGAATTTGAGGACCATTAAAAGGGCACACTTGGACTTCTCTGGTGGGCCAGTGGCTAAGACTCACCCTCTCAATGCAGGGGACCTGGTCAGGAAACTAGATCCCACATGCCGCAACTGAAGACCCTGGGTGCTGCAACAAAGATTGGAGATCCCCTTTGTGCAGAAAGTAAGATCTGGTGCAGCCAAGTTTGTTTGTTTGTTTGTTTTAAAAAAGGGCAAGCTTTGGTTTGAAGATACTAAAAAACACCCAAGGGGCTTCTGTTTCCATACAAGATGGAATAAAGGCAACTTCATTTATTCTCTTACCCAAAAGTCCCCAAAGAAAGAAAAAAGGTTAACATTTAACATGAATTCCCACGGCAATGGACATTAGGCAATGAAGTAAAATGGTCCTTGGAACACAGAAAACAAGGGATGGAAGCCCACGCTTGCCCTGCTGCACGGCTTTGGAAGAGATTCTAGGCCGCTGCATGGGGCAGAGGACAGGCCGGGGAGCAGGCCACGGGCGCAAGCACCGCTCAACAGCCTCCCGGAACTGAGATGAAACTGACCATCCGAGAAAAGCAACAAGGTTAGCTAGCGGTCACTGGCCAGAGCACCAGAGAAGAAAGACCTGGGCAGAGAGAGAACCCTGGAGATACACAGAGGGACGCAGCAGAGTGTCCAAGGGAGTATCGATTAGTACGGGCTTCCTGGTGGCTCAGTGATAAAGAATCTGCCTGCCAATACAGGAGACTCAGGAGATGTGGTTCCTCGGGTTGGAAAGACCCCCTAAGGGTAACCTCCTCCAGTATTCTTGCCTGGGAAACCCCATGGACAGTGGAGCCTGAGGCCACAGTCCATAGGGTCACAAAGACTTGGACTTGACTTAGCAACTAAACAACAGCGACACTGCAGTGCAGGCGTGCGGGGAGACCACGTGAGTGAGAGAAAAACTACTCGAAAGGCGCAAACTACTGAAGCTCACTCCAGAAGGAGTATGAGGCAACCTAAACAACCCTACGTACCTATTTCCAAAATTGAATTTCTAGCTAAGAACCTTTCCCAGAAGGAAACTGGAGGCCCAGCTGGCTTTACCGGTGAAAGCTACCAAACATTTAGGGAAGAAACAGTATCGACGGAAAACAAACTTTCCAGAAAACTTAAGTTTACTTTCTGATTCATTCCATGAGGCCAGCATTCTCCTCAAACCAAAACAAGAGAAACAAACACGTGACCAGGAAACTGTAGCTCAATTCCACCCATTAATGCGGATGCAGGGACTTCCCTGGTGGTCCAGGGGTGAAGAATCCGCCCCTGGTGGTCCAGTGGTTAAGAAGCCACCTTCCAGCACCAGGGATGTAGGCTTCAACCCTGGTTGGGGAACTAAGATCCCATCTGCCATGGGACAACTGAGTTCTTGGGCCACAACTACTGAGCCCTCATCCCACGACCACAGGGCCCACGTGCTCTGAGCTCACGCCACAACCAGAGAAGCCCATATACCACAACGAAGATCCCTGAGCAGCAACAACGCAGCCAAAAAAACCTTTAATATATAAATTAATTAATTAAGAAATACATAGATGCAAAAAATTCTAAACAAAAAAGATTCAGCAGTAAAAAGGATCGGAGAAGGCAATGGCACCCCACTCCAGTACTCTTGCCTGGGAAATCCCATGGGTGGGCTGCAGTCCATGGGGTCGCTAAGAGTCGGACACGACTGAGCGACTTCACTTTCACTTTTCACTTTCATGTACTGGAGAAGGAAATGGCAACCCACTCCCGTGTTCTTGCCTGGAGAATCCCAGGGACAGGGGAGCCTGGTGGGCTGCCGTCTATGGGGTTGTGCAGAATCGGACACAACTGAAGTGATTTAGCAGCAGCAGTAAAAAGGAAAATGCATCATCCATGACCGAGTGTGGTTTATCCCAGGAATGCATAATTAGCATAACATCAGAAAACGAATCAGTGTAATTCACCATCTTAAATTGAAAAAAGAAAAAATAAGATCATCTGGGCAGATGCAGAAAGGCATTTGACAAAATCAGACACTCATTTTTTTCAGTAAACAAGGGAACTTTCTCAGCTTCACAGAGGGCATCTGTGAAAAAATCTACAGTTAACATCTTACTTAACTGTGACAGACTGAATGCATTATCCCTTAAAATCAGGATCCAGTCATGGATCAATATTTCTTCCCAACATCATACTACAGATTCTGGAAGGGAAGACATAAAAAGACTCTCATTATCAGACCAGGTGATCATCTATGTAGAAAATCCAACAGAATCTACAAAAATTCACTAGCACTAAAGAGGATTTCAGCAAGGTTGTAGGATACAAGATCAATACACAAAAACCAGTATGTGAATCTAATCTCTATGGTCCTATAATGGGGGACTGCTGCTGCTGCTGCTGCTAAGTCACTTCAGTCGTGTCCGACTCTGTGCGACCCCATAAACGGCAGCCACCAGGCTCCCCCGTCCCTGGGATTCTCCAGGCAAGAACGCTGGAGTGGGTTGCCATTTCCTTCTCCAACGCATGAAAGTGAAAAGTGAAAGTGAAGTCGCTCAGTCATGTCCGACTCTTAGCGACCCCATGGACTGCAGCCTACCAGGCTCCTCCATCCACGGGATTCTCCAGGCAAAGTACTGGAGTGGGTCGCCATTGCCTTCTCCTAACACACATCGTTATATATTCGTTAAAACTCAAAGAATGTACAATGGTGCTTCCTTGGTAGCTGAGTCGGTAAAGAATCCACCTGCAATGCAGGAGACCTGGATTCCATCCCTGGGATGGGAAGAGCCCCGGGAGAAGGAAATGGCGACCCATGCCAGTATCCTTGCCTGGAGAATCCCATGGACAGAGGAGCCTGGCGGGCTACATGGGGTTCCAAGAATCAGACCCAACTTAGTGACTAAACCGCCACCAAAGAATGTACACTACAAAGAGTGAATAAGCTGTAAACCTGAGTTCATAAAGTTAATAGTAGTGTTTCAATATTGATTCATCAATTATAACAAATGTACCACAATAATTCACAAGGTAAATAACATGGGAAACTGGGGACTGGAAAGAATATGTGGGAATTCTCTATATTTTCTGATCGATTTTCCTACAAAATTAACAGAGCTCTAAAAAACTATTAATTTTTTAAAACTAACTTATATAAATTTACAATCAAGTAAATTATACCAATTCTCCCTCCAATTGATTTCTAGATTCACCGCCATCCCAGTAAAAATCCTGAAAGATTTTTTTTTTTGGTGAAAGTGGGTGTTAGTTGCTCAGCCGTGCCCAACTCTGTGTGACCCCTTGAACTGTAGCCTGCCAGGCTTCTCTGTCCATGGAATTCTCCAGGCAAGAACACTGGAGTGGGTTGCCATGCCCTCCTCCAGGGGATCCTCCCGACCCAAGGATCGAACCCTGGTCTCCCACACTGCAGGCGGAGTTTTTACTGCCTGAGCCACTAGGATTCTCCCTCAGTTGATTTCTATATTCACCGGAAGATTTTATTGGGTAGAAATTAACAGATGATTCTAATTTTACATGGAAATGCAAAAGAACTTTGAAAAAGGAGAGCAAAGTTGAAAGACAGCTTATAAGGCTTATTCAGATTTTAAGGCTTATTCAGTTCACTTCAGTTCAGTTCAGCCGCTCAGTCATGTCTGACTCTTTTCGACTCCATGAATCACAGCACGCCAGGCCTCCCTGTCCATCACCATCTCCCAGAGTTCACTCAGACTCACGTCCATCGAGTCTGTGATGCCATCCAGTCATCTCATCCTCGGTCGTCCCCTTCTCCTCCTGCCCTCAATTCCTCCCAGCATCAGAGTCTTTTCCAATGAGTCAACTCTTCGCATGAGGTAGCCAAAGTACTGGAGTTTCAGCTTTAGCATCATTCCTTCCAAAGAAATCCCAGGGTTGATCTCCTTCAGAATGGACTGGTTAGATCTCCTTGCAGTCCAAGGGACTCTCAAGAGTCTTCTCCAACACCACAGTTCAAAAGCATCAATTCTTCGGTGCCCAGCCTTCTTCACAGTCCAACTCTCACATCCATACATGACCACAGGAAAAACAATAGCCTTGACTAGACAGACCTTTGTTGGCAAAGTAATGGCTCTGCTTTTCAATATGCTGTCTAGGTTGGTCATGACTTTCCTTCCAAGGAGTTAAGCGTCTTCTAATTTCATGGCTGCAGTCACCATCTGCAGTGATTTTGGAGCCCCAAAAAATAAAGTCTAACACTGTTTTCACTGTTTCCCCCACATATTTCCCATGAAGTGATGGGACCAGATGCCATGATCTTAGTTTTCTGAATGTTGGGCTTTAAGCCAACTTTTTCACTCTCCTTTTTCACTTTCATCAAGAGGCTTTTTAGTTCCTCTTCACTTTCTGCCATAAAGGTGTTGCACCAGTAAAGCAATAAGGCTGCACTAATCCCTTGGACTACAAGGAGATCCAACCAGTCCATTCTAGGGGAGATCAGCCCTGGGTATTCTTTGGAAGGAATGATGCTGAAGCTGAAACTCCAGTACTTTGGCCACCTCATGCGAAGAGTTGACTCACTGGAAAAGACTTTGATGCTGGGAGGGATTGGGGGCAGGAGGAGAAGGGGACGAC
>SJYX01001750.1:70617-81491 GCA_006410675.1 Oreotragus oreotragus | reverse complement strand
GTAGTTTGAGCATTCTTTGGCATTGCCTTTCTTTGGGATTGGAATGAAAACTGACCTTTTCCAGTCCTGTGGCCACTGCTGAGTTTTCCAAATTTGCTGGCATATTGAGTGCAGCACTTTCACAGCATCATCTTTCAGGATTTGAAATAGCTCAACTGGAATTCCATCACCTCCACTAGCTTTGTTTGTAGTGATGCTTCCTAAGGCTCACTTGACTTCACATTCCAGGATGTCTGGCTCTAGGTAAGTGATCACACCATTGTGATTATCTGCGTCATGAAGATCTTTTTTGTAGAGTTCTTCTGTGTATTCTTTCCATCTTTTCTTAATATCTTCTGCTTCTGTTAGGTCCATACCATTTATGTCCTTTATCGAGCCCATCTTTGCATGAAATGTTCCCTTGGTATCTCTAATTTTCTTGAAAAGATCTCTAGTCTTTCCCATTCTGTTGTTTTCCTCTATTTCTTTGCATTGATCACTGAGGAAGGCATATAATAAGGCTTATTATAACACTATAATATGTAAAATAATTAGTACCAAGGGAAGTATAGATTGGAGCACCCTATCTTTATGTCAATTGCCAAAGGGCTGAAAAATCTTTGACTCAGTTCAGTTCTAGTAATTTTTACTGAAATTATAGTTAAACACACAAAAGAACAAATATATTAAATTCATCGTTATTAATGGTTAAAAACTAGAAAATCAATAGATGTTTATCAAAAGGAAACTGGTTAAATACATTATTGTACACATTTATGTTAAAATAAGTATGCAGCCCAGACTTCAAAAATCATGTATTTAATGACATTCATGAAAGTTCAATATGTAGTTACATGAATATACCAAGTCAGAAAGCAATAGGTTCCTACTTTGTTTAAAAAAATAATCTGTTTTCAGGCTGATTCATGTGAATGTATGGCAAAATCACCACAATATTATAAAGTAATTAGCCTCCAATTAAAATTTTTTAATCTGTTTTCATATTTGGAAGAGTATAAAACAAAATACAGTTCTTAGTGAAGAAATAACCAGTTATTTTTTCACAAAAACTGCATTATGCTTTTGTAATTTTGAAAAGGTTTTTAAGTTTTGACTTTTTAAATTTTTATGATTGGAGAGATGTATTTATCAAAATAGTCATTTTAGGGGACTTCCCTGGTGGTCCAGTGGTTGAGACTTTATCTTCCAATGCAGGGATTATGGGTTCAAACCCTGGTCACAGAGCTAAGATTCCACATGCCTTGCAGCCAAAACGTCAAAATATAGACCAGAAGCAATATTGTAACAAACTCAATAAAGACTTTTTAAATGGTCTACATTAAAAATAATAATAAAATAAACTTTTTAAAAAGTCATTTTAGCATGAAAAGAATGACAGCTATCTCAAATGACTCCTGACAAGTTAAGAGAAGGAAGCTCTATCTCTAAATGACTGGAAGATATGCCTCTCCCTTCCTACTCGTTTAACGGTGTTTTTCATCTTGTCAATCTGTGCTTGCTATTTTTCTTTTTTAAAATAAAATCTGTGTATGCTTTCTATACAAAATTTGAAAACTACAGAGAAGTATTCAGAAGAAAATAAACAATTATTTATAATCACTATTAATATGTTCTTGTGGTTCATTATTCTTTCAAGGATTTATGAGTGCGCTTCTAAACACCTGTCCTTTAACAGTGGAAACTCCACTAATGTTAATAAGCATACATGGACTCAGTCCCATGAACCAACGTAGCCTCATGTAACTGATAAAATTATAAAATTATTATTTTGGGGGGGTGGATATTTACTTTTTTGTATTGGGATTTCCCTTGCTAATTTTCTTCTAAGCATAAAAGCATCGTTTATTATTTTATAAATTATAAAACAATATAAAGAAGAAAATAAAACTCAACAGTAATTCTATCATCAAGGATTATCACTGGTAACTTCCAGGTTTTAATTCTATGTTAATACATATAAGCACTTTAGTAAAACTAGGCTATCACTATACATTGTTTGGATTTTGCTTTTTTCATTTTTTCCATTTAACATTTTCTCCTCATTTACCCTACCTTTTAAATGGTGCGCTCTATTTCTTTGTATAAACATACTGCAAGTCATGTCGTCAGCGCCTGACTGTTGGACATTTTGGTTGTTTTCAATTTTTTTAGAAGGCAAGTGCTTGTACGGGATGAGGCCATACAAGCGAGTGCTGCAGGGACCGTTAGCTTACAGACATTTTTGTACTCCACACGCTATAACGGAGCTTTCATTTTGTTTCTGTTTTTGGCGGGGAAGGTCGATGATAGATGGTGGAGGAAGGAAGCCCGGAAAGGTACAAACGCGGGTAACGTGCTCCACCTCGTTCCAGAAGAACCGCCTTTGCTACCCTGGGGAGGGATTCCCGGGGACCCCGCCCCGCAGACCATCCGTCTGCCAGCGCCGGTTTCCGCCGTCCGCTGAGCTGCACTGCGCCCCTGTGGCCGAGCCGCGACACTGCAGCACGGAGCGCCGGATCCCAGTGGTTTTAGGGAGGATTGGGGGGTATTTTTCGGACTGATTTGTAAAATGCAATTTAAAGATGTAATTTTTTTTTCAACTCACAAACAGAAAATGTACAAGCTCAAAATGAGAGAATGCGTGGGATTCCGGTCTGTAATAAACATTTCTTCAGTTCAGTTCATTTCAGTCTCTCAGTCGTGTCCGATGCCAGGCCTCCCTGTCCATCACCAACTCCTGGAGTTCATCCAAACCCACGTCCATCGAGTCGGTGATGCCATCCAGCCATCTCATCCTCTGTCGTCCCCTTCTCCTCCTGCCCCCAATCCCTCCCAGCATCAGAGTCTTTTCCAATGAGTCAGCTCTTCGCGTGAGGAGCCCTTTACATTTCTTCAGAACATTTCTTTAGAGCACTTGAATGAAAATAAACTTAGCCCTTGTGTTCCCGGCTCTTTTCTCCAGCTGCCCTTAGGCACTATCGTCGAGCCCTAAAGGACTACTTTCAATCTAATGGGCCAGGCTTCTTTTTGCTTACCAGATTTTAAAGCTATTAAGCAACACGCGCACGCGCACGCGCACACACACCCTTCCCTCACTCCGACTCGTCTTTCTTCCTTATTGGACTGGAGTGTCCTTGAGCACACACGTGACTCCTCATTTCCTCTCCCGCTTTTGTTCCCTTGGAGACACAGAGAGTAGGAATCGAATCTGTTCCAAGGTGGGAACTCCCCGACTGTCCGGTGCTTAGGATTGGGCACTTTCATTGCAGAGGGCCTCCGGTTCCCACCAGTAGGAGTTGCTGTATTCTCTGCATTCACAGTATTGATGGGAAAACTACTCTGCCCAAGCCTGCGTGTGTGCTCAGTTGTGTCCCGCTCTTTGCGACTCCACAGATTGCAGCCCGCCAGGCTCCTCTGTTGATGGAATTTTCCAGGCAGGAGTACTGGGGTGGGTTGCCATTTCCTCCTCCAGGAGACAGAACCCCAGTTTCCTGCATCTCTTGCATGAGCAGGCGGATTCCTTACCATTGAGCCACCTGCGAAGCCCATTCTGTCTGAGAGCCTCTTCAATAGCATGGCAGAGGAGAAGGAAGGCAAGAAAAGCTATGAGATGATAAACTGATATCTCCCGCTTTTAACTCTGCATAGATTGTTTTTCCTTTCAGACATTTACTGTGTGGACAAAGCTTGAGGTGTTGAGGGCCAATGTCTGGACCTCACTTGAGAGGTTAGGCTCAGGCATGATTTTTTTTAAAGCATTTTTTGGCCACCCCATGAGTCTAATGCCCCAGAGTATCTGTATCCTTGTAGGTAACTCCTGAGTCCCAAAGTCTTCAACAGTGAGAAAAAAAAACAGGGAGAATTTCAAGAAAGCTGGTGCAACACTATTTGAAAACAGAAGTAATTTGGAAATCTGTTGGTTCTGCCTACCCAGGATCCATTCTTCTTCTGCTAGGGGCCCCTTGGTTTTCCTCTGGAGAACCACCCCTCCCCTGCTCTAAGTCCTTGCAGTTGAGGTAGGGCTCATTTTTTTTTTATTATAAACATTTTTTTTTTCGTTTGAACTTTTAGTTTTATATTAGGGTATGGCTGATTAACAATGTGATGGTTTCAGGTAAACAGTGAAGGGACTCAGCCACGAGATAGGGCTGATCCTTGCCCACCCTACCCCACTCCTTCCCAACACAAACATATATGCACACTCCTAGGTGGTACTTGCACACACAGCCCATTCAAGCTCTGAGTCTGCACTTTTTCAACTTGAATTGCACGCAGATCCAGCCACGTCTGAACCTTTAGACTGAACTTCTGCCCTTCAGCTTTTCAATTACTGAGTCAATTAATCCCCTGCCACCTTTTGCCCTAAATGAGTTTAATGTGGGTCTTGTCACTTGCAATCACAAAATTTCTAACTAACAGAAATTTACAAGACTTTCAAATGAGGGAAGCAGCTTTATGTTCTGCCTGCTGATAGAAAAGGGATACATTAATTGATGTGTCCTGATATGTTGAGATTTTTTTTTCTTATTCTTTGATAAGATTGCCTTCATTTTTTTTAGCAGAGCTTGAGTTTATTAACTATGAAAAGTCCATTTACTTGGTCTAGGTTAGCCCCTGTTCCCTGGTGGCTCAGACGGTAAAGAATTCGCCTGCAGTGGGAGACCTGGGTTCGATGCCTGGGTTGGAAAGATCCACTAGAAGGGGGCATGGCAGTCAACTCCAATATTCTTGCCTGGAACATCCCATGGACAGAGGAGCCTGGTGTGCTAGGGTCCATGGGGTTTCAAAGAGTCAGATATGACTGAGTGACTAAGCACACAACCCCTGTTGAATATATTTGTTTGGGGCATGGACTTTTAAAAGTCACCCACACAAATAAAATAGAGATAATGAAACTTATCTCACAGAATTGTTAAAGGTAAAATAAAATAACATATGTGAACTCACCTTTCACTGTATAAATGTTGGGTATTATTACCCATGAGGCTTCATCCTCATTATCATCATATTTCATTTTGTTAGCAAGGTTGCTAGAGAGGGAATTTCCTGAGGGTCCAGTGATTAGAACTCCACACTGGCAATATGGGCCCGGGGTTCCATCCCTGGTCGGGGAACTAAAATCCCGAAAGTCGTGTGGCAGAACCAAAAAAAAAATTTTTTTTAATAAAATAAAATTTAAAAGCTGCTGGAGAGTTACTCATTGTTAGTAGTACTGATAGCTGTACAAATGCAAACTGTAATTGAGCAAGTACATGAGGAAAAAGAGGAAATTAGATTCCTTTTAGGCTATTAATATAATCATCCTGGGAATGTTGTAAAAGGGCAGTTGAAATAATGTATTTGAAAATGCTCTAAAAACACAAATGCTGTGTGATTATAGGATACTGTTATCTCAGCCCTGCAGGTTACTAAAACCTTGACATTGTTCATTTGCATATATGTTTGATTTCAGAGCTTATTAATATCTGATACTTTTCATTTCATTTGAAAACAAAAAACCCACATGCTGTTTTATAGAGTGCAGTCTTACACAATGAATGGCTTCATCTTGGTTTTCATTCTCTTCAGCCTCTCTGTGGCATTTAACCACCCTGGCAACCCACTCCTTCAAATTCTTTCCACCCTTAGGTCTAGCGACACTACATTTTCCCACTTCTTCTTGACCTTTTCAACAACTTTTGATCTGCCCCTCCCCTCTCAGCTCCCGACTCCAGGGACGACGCTCCCAAGGCTTGACTCTGATCCCTCTCTTTCCTCACTTTCTGTGCAATTCAACCATTCTGATCGATCTTGCTCCATAGTTCCATCTTCCTACTGTTCATTTCAACATATACGTCCTGCCACTATCTCCCTTTCAGTATCTTAAAACTTCCGCATTCCATTTGGATGCCTCTACAAGCACCCCATTGCGATCTGGGCCTACACCCTTTTCCCACGTCCCTGCCCTCTTGCTGCTCCTTCAGTCTCTTTCCAGGATCCGAGTGCTTCAGCCTTCCAGACTCACTTTCCCTCTGCTGGCCTAAGACAAACTGGCCCAGGCCTGCATCATCCCCTGCCCAGCCTCATGGCTGGTCTCGTTAGCTCTGGATTCTCCCCACTACTGGCTATCCTGTGGAAGGCAGCTGAAGCAAGCTCTTAAAATGCCTCTTGTGAGTTCCATCAGAGTGAGTACCACACACAGGGCATCTTGGTGCCCCCAGCCCCTGGCATGGTGCCCAGCGCTGTTATGGCTCTTGATTGACAGTCCTTCCCTTGCTCAAGGGAGTTGCTTCTGTCTCGGTTCATGTGGTGTAAATTTCAGACTTCTTAACTTGACTTGCTAAGTCACTTCAGTCGTGTCCGACTGTGCAACCCCATAGACAGCAGCCCACCAGGCTCCCCCTGGGATTCTCCAGGCAAGAACACTGGAGTGGGTTGTCATTTCCTTCGCCAATGCATGAAAGTGAAAACTGAAAGTGAAGTCGCTCAGTCGTATCCGACTCTTAGCGACCCCGTGGACTGCAGCCTACCAGGCTTCTCCATCCATGGGATTTTCCAGGCAAGAGTACTGGAGTGGGGTGCCATTGCCTTCTCCACTTAACTTAATGTGAATTATTCACCCCATCTTATTTTCAACTGCTTCACAAAGTAAACCTTTTACTCAAGCCAATTTGCTTTTCCTTTTATAAATTTACATTCCACTGATAATTAAGGCCAAACTATTTAGCAATCATTAATTCTCTACTGTCATCAACTTGTCTCCCTAACTAAATTATGATATCCTGAAAGCCTGAAATTCTGTTTTCTGGCCGCTGCAGTCTTTTGATCCACTCCCTAAGGAATAGTCTTTCACCATAAATACTGCCTCTGAACCCACTAAAATAAAAATATCTGATATTTTCCTTTGTATAGCTATACTTCCCTTTTTATTTGTAGATAACCGTAACCCACGTTTGTGTATCTCAGAGCACCTAGCTGCATGCTGAATCCTGAATCCTCAGCTACTTGTTGATTAATCACATGGACCGAGCAGTCTACTACTCTGATTCACTCCTAGACCTGGAAGCCCGACACAAAACAGCGTCTTGGTGACCGGACCTTGATACCGTTCTCTGAAGAAACAAGGATTTGTATGTGCCACTCACTTGGCACAGAGTGAGTCTTTTGATAAGAGAATGCCAAATATTTATTTGAACTAAAAATATTAGAATAAAACCACGATTAATAAACATGCCTGTATAAACTGTGGGACTTCCGATGAAAGACTGCCAGCCTCTGAGATGCCTGGCTGGGTGACTGAGGGACTTTCACCAGTCCAGTCTGTGTCATTTCTGATATTCTTGTTTTTCCATTTTGCCCACAACAAAAAGGTCACCTGGTAGCCTGAAAGAATTAATGGATCTCTTTTTAATTCCTAATTCCAAGCAAGGGATTATTTTGAGTCCTTGGTAGAAGCTAACACATTGTGTCGATGCAGAAAGGAGCCTCCGAAATGGAGTCTTGAAGCCTGTATAATTCGGCATGCATTTGAATATTTCAAACTTCTGTGCCCCCTCCCCCAGCTAACCTTTTATGCTCAGCACACTGCAGACATTAAGGACACGAAGCAATCGTGCACTCAACACTCTTTCGGAAACAATCGCTCTAATTGTGAACTTGCCAACTGCGAACAAGAATGCTAGTGTGCGTTGCTCTGCCATTGTGCCCAGTTGTACGTGGATATAGAAACACTGTTGTCTCCAGCGGCCGGGGCTCACAGATGGGTGACTCGGCTGAGGCAGAGCTGGGCTGTGCTCTTGGCAGACAGATTGGAAAGCTGGCCGACTTGCTCAGAATCCTGACATCCTGGTCATCCCCAGCCCCCACCGGCAGACTCCTCTGACACACTGTTGAATCTCAATCTTACCACCTCCTTTCCCCATTAGTAGTTCTCCTTGGAAAAGTTTTTTTTTTTTTTTTTTTAACTAGGTAGCTTGCTTTCATTGTGTTTCTGTGATGACTGTCCATTTGCGTGTCATGTATATTTNTCTGACACACTGTTGAATCTCAATCTTACCACCTCCTTTCCCCATTAGTAGTTCTCCTTGGAAAAGTTTTTTTTTTTTTTTTTAACTAGGTAGCTTGCTTTCATTGTGTTTCTGTGATGACTGTCCATTTGCGTGTCATGTATATTTATATGCTATATATTATATATAAATCTCAAAATTTATTTTAGACATAACATATATGTATATTTACATAAATATGTATAAAATAGGTATGTGTATATATATATAAAGCAAATATGTATAAGTATATATATGCAAAGAGAGACAGAAACAGAGAAAGAGAGGGCAGGATTTCTCAGCCTCAGCACTGTTAATGTTTTGGGCTGGATAATTCTTTGTTTTAGAAACTGTCCAGTCATAACAACCAAAACATCTCCAGACATTGCCAAATGTTCCCTAGTAGGGATAACTGTCCCTGTCTGAGAAGCAGTGATGAGTGTTATAATGTTGAGTGAATTATTTGAATTAAGGTCTCAATGAGCTATCCGTGCATATGCACAATCCACGACAAAGTACCACCATATAAAATTCATTAGAGCTATTTCCAACGGAGAGAGATTTTTTTAATTTCAAAAAATATAAAATATAGCATAGTTAGAGTATTAAAAATTGAATGGACCCTTAAATTTTGTTGCAACTTGTCATGCTTAATCAAGTATGTTTGACACACTAGGCTTTTATTCAAAACATCTGAATAAGAAACAAAACGTTTCTGTAGGTTGCCTGTCTCTCCTTCTGCCCCACTGCAAGCTTTTACCGTATGCCCAGATCCTGTCCTAAGAGCTCAAAAGCATGGGCTACCCTGGTGGCTCAGATGGTAAAGAATCTGCCTGCAGTTCAGGAGACCTGGGTTTGATCCTGGGGCGAAAAGATCCCCTGGCAAAGGGAATGACACCCACCCCAGGATTCTTGCCTGGAGAGTTCCACAGACAGAGGAGTCTGGTGGGCTACAGGTCATGGGGTTGCAAAGAGTTGGACACAACTGAGCAACTAACACTTTCACACTTTCTTGCAAGATAGTATCTTGTACATACATAGCGTTTAGTAACTGAATAGTTATTATCTTATTTAATCCTCATAACAACTCTTCGAGATATAAATTATTATTCCTGTTTTACAGATGAGGCTCAGAGAAATGAAGGAACGTCCATAAAGGCCACACAACCACAGCATGTCCAAACGATCTGTACAACCCAGAGCTTTCCAGCCTCAAGTCCTGTTTCAACTAGTTATTTGCTCCCTCTTCAAGGGAACCAAAGCCAAGAGAAGAAACAAATTATCCCAAATCCCAGAGGGTTGCTTTGGTGATCCCACCGTGGCTGTCGCAAAGGAGTGAAGGGGGCTGTGACGTAGTCTCGCTCATCCACAGTGGACTCTGGCACACTGTGGCTGCGGGAATGTCAGCCGTCACTGCTCCTTGCAGGAGCACGTCTTCTAAGTGCCTAAGGGAAGTACCTTAAGACACCTGCATTCAGCCCACAGCAGGAACAGGATAACTCCGAAGTCAGATTTTGACCCAGGAGGGGGTGATGCAAGATGAGCTATTATGGGGACTAGGAATAGGGGGATCCAGAACAGACGTCAGAGAGGCTGAGAATGATGGGATCATAGGGTCGGCAAAGGGGGATAAGGATCTGAAGGCAAGGTAGGAGAAGAAAGCTGGAAGGAGGTAAAGATGTGTGATCCAAACTAGGGAGAGAGAGACATGCTTAAGGGGCAAGAGAGAAGAAAACAGGTATGCTCTCCCATGGGGGTGTTAGATTACATGATGGTTTCAAAAGATCTATTAGTTTGCTAGGGCTGCCATAACAAAGGACTACAGGCTGGGGGGCTTAAAGAACAGAAATTAGTTTTCTCACAACTGTGGAGGCAAGTCTGAGGTCAAGGTGTTGGCAGAGTCCGTTCCTTCTCAGGGACCATGAGGAAAGAGCTGGTCCACACTTGTCTCCTAGCTTCTGCTGGTCGGTCGCCAATCTCTGGTGCTCCTTGGCCTGTGGAGCCATCACCCCGAGCTCTGCCTTCATCTTCACAAGATGTTCCCCCCACAAGATGTTCCCCCCATGTGTGTGTCTATCTCCAAATTTCCTCTTTTCAGCAGGACACCAATCATATTGGCTTAGGGTCCACCCAAAGGTCTCATTTAAACTTGATAACCTCTACAAACTTAGGGTTACTACCTTTTAGGGTTAGAGTGTCGGGTTAGAGTGTCAGGTTAGGGTGTCAGGTTAGGGTTAGGATGTCAGCTTAGGGTTAGGGTGTGGGGTTAGGGTTACGGTGTTGGGTTAGGGTTAGGGTGTCAGGTTAGGGTGTCAAGTTAGGGTTAGGGTGTCAGGTTAGGGTTAGGGTGTCGGCTTAGGGTTAGGGTCAATCTAATCACATGGACTACAACCTGGTCTAACTCAATGAAACTAAGCCATGCCCTGTGGGGCCACCCAAGATGGATGGGTCATGGTGGAGAGGTCTGACAGAATGTGGTCCACTGGAGAAAGGAATGGCAAACCATTTCAGTATTCTTGCCTTGAGATCCCCATGAACAGTATGAAAAGGCAAAATGATAGGATATTGAAAGAGGAACTCCCCCTGGTCAGTAGGTGCCCAATATGCTACTGGATATCAGTGGAGAAATAACTCCAGAAACAATGAAGGGATGGAGCCAAAGCAAAAACAATACCCAGCTGTGGATGTGACTGGTGATAGAAGCACGGTCCGATGTTGTAAAGAACAATATTGCATAGGAACCTGGAATGTTAGGTCCATGAATCAAGGCAAATTGGAAGTGGTCAAACAGGAGATGGCAAGAGTGAAAGTCGACATTCTAGGAATCAGCGAACTAAGATGGACTGGAATGGGTGAATTTAACTCAGATGA
>SJYX01001750.1:0-65104 GCA_006410675.1 Oreotragus oreotragus | reverse complement strand
AAAGGTCCGTCTAGTCAAGGCTATGGTTTTTCCAGTAGTCATATATGGATGTGAGAGTTGGAATGTGAAGAAAGCTGAGCCCCGAAGAACTGATGCTTTTGAACTGTGGTGTTGGAGAAGACTCTTGAGAGACCCTTGGACTGCAAAGAGACCCAACCAGTTTATCCTAAAGGAGATCAGTCCTGGGTCTGATCATTCCTTTGGAAGGAATGATGCTAAAGCTGAAACTCCAGTACTTTGGCCACCTCATGTGAAGATTTGACTTATTGGAAAAGATTCTGATGCTGGGAGGGATTGGAAGCAGGAGGAGAAGGGGACGACAGAGGATGAGATGGCTGGATGGCATCACCGACTCAATTGACTTGAGTTTGAGTGAACTCCAGGAGTTGGTGATGGACAGGGAGGCCTGGTGTGCTGCAATTCATGGGTTCACAGAGTCGGACCTGACTCAGCGACCGAACTGAACTGAACCTCTACAAAAACCCTCTCCCTGAGAGAGGTCGTCTTCTAAGGTATTGGGTGTTAGAATTTCAACATATGTATTTTGGAGAGAGACAATTCAACTCATTAATGGAGTCAAGTAATGTTGGATGCTTAAGAATGAACAGCAAAACCCTCTGTCTCTGTTCCCTCTACCTCTCTGGCCCAGCAGGAGTGACACCAAACTCCCAGTCCAGCTTCAGACACGAGGGGCCGCTCAGAATGGCAGCTGGTGAATCACCATCCAGCCACTGCCTCCCCTCCAGGGGGAAACCTCACAGAAGCTACGGTGGGTGTCTTTTGAAGCCTAAGCTTAGCTCTTAGATATTGAAATTTCTATTCTGAGCTACGTAAGTGAAAAAATAGATGTCTTTCAAGATAAAACAGATACTAGAGGTAAAAAGGAACACCTCTGAAATCAAACAGTTGGAAGGACTGTGTGTCAGTGACTCAGAAGTAATTAAGACATAATTAAGGCACACTGAAGTACAGGGACAGTGTTAATCCCACTCAGTAGAGTGGAACCTAATCATAAACCCCACACCTTGGATCTTGAATCAGGAAGAGGTTCTAGCCAAAGTCAGCATCTACAGGAGTCATTCTGCTTTGGCAAAGCAACTGCTGTCCTCATCCTCTGCCCTCCCCCAGTTCTTCTGGCGACTGTCCCTGGCCCCTGCTCCCCGGGGAGCCAGTATAACCCATGCTGAGTTGGTCTACCCACCTCCCCGCCATCCACCCCATTACAGTATTCAGCCTGGGATGCACTCATGCATCAAACCGAGTCATCTCAAGCCCTTCATTCAGAATGTTCCAGTGGAGCTGTGGGAAGGAAGTGCACGCCTGCCTGTTGGGTAGCGATTTGAGATGGATGTGAATCTGGGGCTATCCCTACCAGCAGGGGCAATGAAGGATCAATGAAGAGCCCAGGGAATTTCCTGCACTTTCATGGCTGGGGGACCAGTTAAATCCTTGGTCACAGAACTAAGATCTCACAAGTTGCAAGGCACAAATAAAATATTTAATTTTTTTTTTTTAAAGAGCTGCTGCTGCTGCTGCTGCTAAGTCACTTCAGCCATGTCCGACTGTGTGTGACCCCATAGACGGCAGCCCACCAGTCTCCCCCATCCCTGGGATTCTCCAGGCAAGAATACTGGAGTGGATTGCCATTTCCTTCTCCAATGCATGAAAGAGAAAAGTGAAAGTGAAGCCGCTCAGTCTGTCCGACTGTTAGCAACCCCATGGACTGCAGCCCACCAGGCTACTCCGTCCATTGGATTTTCCAGGCAAGAATACTGGGGTGGGGTGCCATTGCCTTCCTAGTTATAAAAGCCAAGAATCCAGAGTTGCAACTTTCTGGCTTTCCTTTTTTTTTTTTTTTCGTTAAAAAAAATAATAATTAATAGCTTTGCTGCTGCTGCTAAGTCGCTTCAGTTGTGTCCAACTCTGTGCAACCCCATAGATGGCAGCCCACCAGGCTCCACCATCCCTGGGATTCTCCAGGCAAGAACACTGGAGTGAGTTGCCATTTCCTTCTCCAATGCATGAGAGTGAAAAGTGAAAGTGAAGTTGCTCAGTCGTGTCCGACCCTCAGCGACCCCATGGATTGCAGCCTACCAGGCTCCTCTATCCATGGGATTTTCCAGGCAAGAGTACTGGAGTGGGTTGCCATTGCCTTCTCCAAAATAATAGCTTTATTGATATATAATTCACATACCATAAAATTTGCTGATTTAAAATGAACAGTTCATTGGTTTTTACTATGTTCCCAACATTCACCACTACCTAATGTTAGAACATTTTCATCTCCCCAAAAAGAAACACCATGCCCATTAGCACTCACTTCCTGCTACCCCTCCCCCATCTACTTACCTTATCTGTGAATTTTGCCTTTTCTGGACAGTTTTGCTCTATTCTCACACTTTTTAAAAATTGTTTTGGGGTCTGCCTCCCAAGCCAAGGCAGGGACTGTCTTGGAGGGTGCTAGGGGTACCTGACAGCCACTCAGGAGAATAAGATTCCCTAACAGGAGAGGCCCTCCCTTCTGTCCCATAATTCTGGAGCTAAATGACCTAAGTAGATCTCTTAGCTTGGAGCTTCTAGTGGACACGTGCGTAAAGAGTGGTGAACTTTTTTGGTGTGTGTGGTAAAATCGACATAACAAAAAATGTTATAATTGTTTAACTGCATATTCTATACCTAGTCGCTTTGTGGAGATTATACTGAATATCCTAAATTTGGATGATGTTAATTCAAGTTAAACACTCTAACTTGAATTTAAACTAGTTTAACTTTAGCAACATGAAAAACTCTGCACTTGTACAGCTCCGTTCCTACCCTTTTAGTTATTGATGTCATAGTATTTCATCTTTATATATTGTATACACAAAATGTAAATTAATAATTCTTTTAAATGCAGTAGTATCTTAAATTACGTGGAAAACAAAATATGGAGTTACAAACCAAAATTACAATAATATCATGTCAGCTTTTAGAGTAACAATCATTTTTGTTAATATGTTAGTCTCTTATAACGTGTAGAAAAAAAAATTGGAGTTGCAAACTGTTGTTTCAATAACACTAACTTTTATAATTGCCCGCGATTTACCTTTACTGACATGTACATATTTTCATATGGCTTCAAGTTTCTATCTAGTGTCCTTTCATTTCAGCCTACAGGACCCCCTTTAGCTTTTCTTTCAGGGCAAACCTAATAGTAATTAACTCCCTCCACTTTTGTTTACCAGGGAACGTCTTCATTTCTCCCTTGTTTTTGAAAGACAGTTTTGCCACACGTAGGATTCTTGGTTGACAGCTTTTTTTTCTTTTAGCACTTTGAATATTTCAGTTTATTGCTTTCTGGGCTCCAAAATGTCTGAAGCGAAATCTGCCGATGGTCTTATTGAAGATTCCTTCTATGTGACCAGCTTCTCTCTTGCTGCTTTCAAGATTCTGTCTTTGTGTTCAAAAGGCTTGATTATAATGAGCCTTAGTTTAAGCTTCTTTGAGTTTGTCTTGGAGTTCACTGAACTTCTTGGATGACCGTATTCATGTCTTTCATTAGGGAAGTTTTCAGCCATTGTTTCCTCGTATATCCTCTCTGCTCCTTTCTCTCTCTCTCTCTTCTCCTTCTAAGACTCTCTCCACATATAGGTTGGTCTACTTGATGGTTGACTCGTAGGTCCCCTATGCTCTACTCATTTTTCTCCAGTTTTTGTTTCTTTCTGTTTCTCAGATGTTCAGTTCAGTTCAGTTCAGTCACTCAGTCGTGTCCGACTCTGCGACCCCATGAATCGCAGCACGCCAGGCCTCCCTGTTCATCACCATCTCCCGGAGTTCACTCAGACTCACGTCCATCGAGTCCGTGATATAGTAACTTCTCAGATGTAATAACTTCAATTGTACTTTCTTCAAGATCACTGATTCTTTCTTCTGGTAGGTCCAATCTGCCTTTGAATTCTTCCAGTGAATTTGAAAATTTCAACAGTTGTATATTTCCATTCTAGAATCTATTTTTGGTTTCTCTTTAGATTTTCTACCTATTTTATTCCCATTTTGTTCATACATCTTTTTCTTTACTTTATCTACACCTTAAAGACAGTTGTTTTAAAGTCTTTGTCTAATAGATCCATCATCAAGTCTTTTCAAGGAGAGTTTCTGTTGATTTTTTTTCTTTAAATAAGCCATTCTTCCCTGTTTCTCTGTATGTCTCATCGTTTTTTTAATTGAAAATTGGACACTTAAGTCTAATAATGTGCTAAATCTGGAAATTAGATTCTCCTCCTTCCCCAGGGTTTGCTGATTTTTTTTGCTTTTATTTTTGTTTTCATTGTTGTAGGCTATTTCTGTACCAAGTAGCAGTTTGAGGTGAAAACATAAGACCTTCTCAGCTCTTTTCTGAGCCAACAGCTTTCCTTGGGCACATGTTACCCTAGTTCCCCTTGTTTCCCCTTGTTTCCCCTTGTATAAGCAGTTGCTTCTGGGACTTCCCTGGCAGGCCAGTGGGACTCTGTGCTCCCACCGCAAGGGATGCAGGTTCAATCCCTAGAGGGGAATTAAGATCCCACATGCCACATATGTGTCCGAGCTCAGCTGTGTTTGACTCTTTGTGACCCCATGGACTGTAGCCTGCCAGGCTCTTCTGTCCGCGGGATTATCCCGGCAAGAATGCTGGAGTGGCTTGCCATTTCCTCCTCCACGGAATCTTCCTGCCCCCTGGATAGAACCCCCGTCTCCTGCTGCTCCATCTCTGGCAGGCAGATTCTTTACCACTGAGCCACCAGGCAAGCCCACATGCCGCAGAGTATAGCCAAAGATATAAAATCAAGAACAAAAGAGCAGCTGCTTCTGAATGTCCTAGCTTTCAGTATCTGGCTCCTAAAGAGGGAAAAGAGAACAATGGAGAGGGAGGGATACCAGCTCTTTAAGTTCCCTAGAAGTCTTCAGTTGGCAGAGAGGGAAACAGTGGGAAGAGGTTCAGCAACAATGGCCACTGCCCACTCTGCGATAGGGAGGAGGATCAGCAGTCAGAGCACAGGTCCTCGATATTTGCCCACATTGGCTCCCAAAGCTGTGTGCAGACAGCTCCAAGAACACATGGACAGCTGTCTGCCTGGGACTGGAACTGCCAGTGTGCTGAGATCTGAAATTGACCGTAATTCCCCTGACAGTTGCAAGCCTTCAGTAGACTCCAGAGTTCCAAAAATATTTACATCAGATCGATTCTACCAGTAAAATTATTGTCCAGGTGGGGAGACAGATTCCTGGTGTTCCCTGCTCTGTCATCTTCCCATAATCCTTTGTTGTTTCTGGTGTTTCTTTCAGCTCTGTGAGCTACCCCAGTATCCAGCCAATAAATCTAACTTTGAGATTAAGTTGGCTTTGGCATTCTGTTACTTATAAAAATACACTTGGATTCTGTTCTAAGACTGTAGAAAATGAAATATTTTTGCCATGATTGAAAAGAGCCTGCCTACCAAAGCAGAAGATGTAAGAGACGTAGGTTCAATCCCTGGGTCAGGAAGATCCACTGGAGGAGGGCATGGCAACCCGCTCCAATATTCTTGCCTGGAGAATCCCATGGGCAGAGGAGCCTGGCGGGCTGTGTAGTTCAGAGGGCCGCACAAAGTCTGACACGACTGAAGTGACTTAGCACACACATGCCTGGCTAACAGTAACTGAGGGTTTAATCAGTGCCAGACACTGTCAACCCAAACTGAAAGTACTTTAGCTAGCACTTTTTTGACCCCGTGAACAAGTACATCATAACTAGGAGGGCAACAATCTACTACGTTCCCAGTCTGTGGTTATCTGTCTCAGCTGAGGTCTGCCCGGGGACACAAAGCAGTGATAATGACAGGATCTGGTGCAATGAAAGGGCACCACTCGAGGAGCGAGTTACCATGTAAAAACTTCAGCAACTGTCTCAGCATCTGACGCTTAATTACGGAGTAAAACATTTTCAAAACCTCAAGTAGGCCTGTCAGAAAGATTTACCTCACCTTTTTATCCGGGGCTGGGCTGACAGTTCCCGTGCTCATGGTAATTAGCCCTACACTAACCTGCGGCAGGTCACCGCGAGCTCCCTAACTCCTCTGGAATACAGTGTAACCGCCTTAGCCTGACAAATAAATACCCTCTTCTTACTCATTGTCTTCTTACCTCTTCACTTCTGCCTCACCCCACTGTCTCCAGATTTGCCTCAGCCCTGGGGAACCACTCTCAGCTTTCCATCCACACCCTGCATGGTCCCATCTAGCCTCCTTGCTGACGTCATGCCTTCTGCGGCACTCTTACCTGTGAAGACCAGCTCAGATGCTTTTCTGTCGGCACAATCAGAAGTGACTCCCTGACCCTTGAATTCTTAGGGCTCCTTGGTTGTGCCTCTCTGGCGGCCCTTGCTTTTTGTGGAGCTCTCGTGAGGGTTCCCTTTCCTCCTTGACTGCGCTCTCTTAGGCTAGAGACTGTAGTTTCATAGTGTCCACGTATGTGTGTGCTACGCTGCTTCAGTCATGCCCAACTCTTTGCGGTCCTATGGACTATAGCTCGCCAGGCTCCTCTCTTCATGGGAGTCTCCAGGCAAGAATACTGGAGTGGGTTGTCCCAGGGATCGAACCTGCGTCTCTTACATCTCCTGCATTGGCAGGCAGGTCCTTTACAGCTAGTGCTACCTGGGAAGCCCACATTATGCACACAACCTACGGAAATTTATGATAAATTTTTTTGTTGATCAAGTGAATAAACAAAGGAATGTTTACTGGCACTCAAGGCTCTCCATTTTCTAGCCTAATCCTATTAACTGATTTTTTTTGTTTTGTTTTGTTTTGTTTTGTTTTGTTTTTACTCTTTCCAAATATGCTTCATGGAGGTAGGTCTTGCGTTAGTCCCCTGGGTATGCTCTGTTGACTTCAAGTTTTGCTCACATTAGCTCTTCATGCACCTTTTCATCTACTTAGTCATGGATCCATTCACTCAATCACTCACTCTTTTATTCTGTCACTCAGATATTCACTGAACATCTGTTGACTGCTAGCTGCTATGCAGAGGCACCAAGAACACAAAAGTGTCTGAGACTGATTCCTTGTCTTCCAATATGGTAGGAGAGAAGATATATAAATTGAGCACTACAAATGCTGTATGGACAACTGGTGCATAAAAGAGGTCTGTACACAGTAAGTGTAGAGACAGGGGAGGGAGTGGGTAGCTCCTGGGAGGTGGGGACTGTGTTCAGGAAAAGTTCACAGAGGAAATGTGCCTTCGAAACCAAGCATCATCTAGAAGGTTGTTGTTAAGAGTGGACTCACGGCAGGACTTCCCTGGCAGTCCAGGGGTGAAGACTCGGTGCTTCCACCATAGGGCTTGCGGGTTCAATTCCTGGTTGGGTAACAGAGACCCCACATGCCTCTGGCCCTTTTAGATCCCTGTGACACCCTCGTCCCAGCTGAGAACTCTGGAGGTTAAATTTGGGCCCTTCCTCAGAATGGGATTATGAGTCCAAGACCCACTCAGACTTATGTTTTTGTCCTAATTTGCAGCCCCTTCCAACTGGTAAGTGAAACCTCCAGTTCTTCTCTAAACAAATCACACACCTGGCCTGTGATCTTTTCAGTTTCTTTAAAATACCTCTGTCCAGTGTCGTCTGCTTTGCCTTTATTAATCAAATTCTAGAATTCAAGGGATGACTCTTTGGTACACCCCACACTTAACTGTGACATGTGAAAACTCCTTCTCCTTCATGAGGCTGTAAACTCCATGAAGGTGGGTTGTTTTTTTTCCCCCAGCACAGCACCAACTGCCCTAGCCCATGGGGTGGGTTCCATGCCTCTTTAAAAAATAACCTCTATTCTCTCTTCTCTCCTAAGGCAGTTTCTAGTTCTCTCTATTCCTCTCCTCCTCCACCTTCTTATCCCCTGACCCTTGTCCTCCTACCTCCTGCAATAACTTGCCCTCTGACCCTGGAGAGCAATCTATCTAGGAAATGCATAGTGTTTCCAAGAGAACACCGAGCCTTCCCCTAGGGGAGGAGAACTGAACACAGAACAGCATTAGACAGAGGTTTAAACTAGCTGACCTTTAATGTTCTTCCCTTACGGAGATTTTGTGATTTTAAGGTCCTGTTTCTAAGGTTCAAGAAACTGGTTACCCACACCTACTTGTGCTACAGGTTTTTTTTTCAGGTGCTGTTAATGCAAAGGGTGGGGCAGGAGGGGGGATTTTCAACATATACCACACCTTGAAGTTGAGGTTAGGAAATTCCTAGCTGCTAAAGCATGTTTATTGTGTTAGTCATTAATAAAATTTTAAGCACTTTTTGAATCACACAGTAGTAAATCAATGAAAACCCAGTTCAAGTTTATTTAGAGGCACTCGTGTGTATAACAATGCTTTGTAACCTCTGAGTACAATGCAAAGATATTATTTTTAATATCATTATTACTTGTAGCTGTCCTAAATGTGACTTTCCCGGCTCAATGTACAAGATAAAAACTAAAAAACAAACAAACAAAAAAAACTCCAGAGGTCTTCCTGTTCCGTATCAATGTAAGATACCAGTAACAAGCACAAGTAATTTTCTCTAATTCATCCTAGGCTCTGAGCAATAGCCAGCCCAGAAATTTCAAATGATACAATTCATTTAAACAAGGCTGTGCATCCTTTTAATGTTTCAACATTCCAAAAGATATCTTTACGCTCATGTTCACTGCAGCACTGTTAAAGCCAAGACATGGAGACAACCATGACAAGTCCACCAACAGATGAACGGATAAAGATGTGATCTATACATGCAGTGGAATTAGTCATAATAAAAATAAAATTTTCCCACTTACGACAACATGTGTGGATTTAGAAGGTATTATGCTAAATAAGATAAGTCAGAGAAAGAAATACCATATGATCCCTCTGATATGTGGGATCTTAAAATAAAACAAATGAAAACAGACTCATAGATACACAGAACAAAAGGGTGGTTGACAGACAGGAAGGGGGATAGATGGAAAAATAAGTAAAGGGGATTAAGAGATACTAAAACTTTATGATAAAATAAATGAGCCACAGGGATTTATTACAGCATAAGAAATACAGATAATATTAATAATATCATAGTAACTTTGTACGGAGAAGGCAATGGCACCCCACTCCAGTATTCTTGCCTGGAAAATCCCATGGACGGAGGAGCCTGGTAGGCTGCAGTCCATGGGGTTGTGGAGAGTTGGACACGACTCAGTGACTTCACTTTCACTTTTCACTTTCATGCATTGGAGAAGGAAATGGCAACCCACTCCAATGTTTTTGTCTGGAGAATCCCAGGGACGGGGGAGCCTGGTAGGCTGCCGTCTATGGGGTCGCACAGAGTCGGACACGACTGAAGGGACTTAGCAGCAGCAGCAACAGCAGTAACTTTGTATAGGGACTTATGGTTACTAGATTTACAGTGATCATTTCCTAATGTACACAAATGTGAAATCACTGTGTAGTACAACTGAAACTGACATAATATTGTACATGGACTATATTTCAATAAAATGATAATGAATGAATGAATGTCATACCTCCCTCCAAACCTCTCTCTACCATTGTAATCACTGAAGCTTTATTGCCAAACTTTGAAGACAAGATCTAGAATAAAGTGTCTCCAGGAACAGAGACACAGCAGAGGCATGTTGGTTTCTTAAGATGACCACACATCCATCCTTTGGTCAGCACCTGAGGCACCTGATCTTCTGCAGTATTTAGAACAGATGATGTTTAAGGCAAATCAGCCCTGACACCACATGCAGTGTTAGAATTAAGCATTAGGCCAATTAACCTACAAACTCAGAAACACAGTCAGGGTAAGGGAATAAGTGGGTGACATCAGAAACGATTCAAGTTTTCAACATGTGGTTTCAAATCAGGATCAGATATGTGCTGATCAAGTACACCCAGCACAGAGCAATCCCTATAGAATAAACTGCTGACATCAAGGTGGAAGCAAAGAAAGAAAGCTTTTTTTCAAACCATTACCTTAGAGCATCGGTCATCATGATGGCAGATAAATCACAGTTCATCTCCAGCATTTATCAAAGTGCCCAAAATATCAATGGCACTCGTACTTATTAGACAACTGAATCTCAGGGGGTTTTTTTTAGACTGTTTGACAATTGGTTCCAAGAGGAAATGATGGATTAAGCAAATGCTTCTAATTTCACTCTTTCCAGAACCACACTAAAACTCATAAGGACGGGGGAAGAGGGAAAAGAAGTAATAATAACAGAATTTTGGAGGCTAAAAAGTACCGGTAAAGGACTTGGCAGACCTGAGAAAATCAAATGCTCAGTTAGTGATATTGTAAAATCCTCTGGAAGAGGAGAGACGGTGAAGAGAGATGAAATAAGGGAACTGGTTGAGGATGGAAGTCACTTGTAAAGTGACTACTTTTATACCCTCTCCCTGACTCTTTTCCACTGGTGACTTCCCCTCCCCTACTCTAACAGAAGTGGAGCTTTATCCACTTCATTTCTGATATTGAAGGGCCTTAGGGGCTGTAACAAGGAATCAGGGATTAATTAATGTAGGCACATCAAATACTCAGATCTTCTCTTCTTTCCTGAAATTCTAGAAATCAAGCCTTACCCTCCAGAGGAAAGACTGGAGAAGACTTCTCCAAGAAACATGACTAGTCCAAGCAGAAAAAAAATCCCTAAAGATAGTGATATGGAGAGGGATGGGGTGAGGGCTGGAATTCCGTAACAAAGAAGTTACTTATATCATCTGTCAGTAAAGTTTATGATCAATAAGTCTTCCCAAAATCACAGAGCTTCTCATCAGCTTTTTGCTATCCCATCCTTAAACATAAGGGCTTCCCAGGGGGCTCAGTGGTAAAGAATCCACTTGCCAATGCAGGAGACACAGGTTCGATCCCTGGGTTGGAAAGATCCCCTGGAAAAGGAAATGGCAACATTCCAGTGTTCTTGCCTGAGAAATCCCATGGACAGGGGAGTCTGGTGGACTATACTCCATGGGGATGCAAAAGAGTCAGACATGACCTAGTGACTAAACAACAACATTAAATACAATCAGGCAACCAGGATTACAACCAGGATTACACTGCAGGAAATTTTAACAGGAAAGATACCTGAAGGACCTACATTGCCAGATGAAAACAGCATACAAGTACCCACTTCAATGAATGGAAACAGATCCATATCAAGTGTATTATTATGAAATTCTAGAACGCGAGACACAGAGACAACAGTCTCCATATTTCTAAAGAGAAGAAGCATATATACAAACAGGTAGGAAACCAGAATGGCATCAGACTTCTCAACTCTGACCCCTGAATTCTAAGGATGCTTCCAAGAGTCTAAAGGAAAATGATTTTCTATGTAAAATTCTATACCAAGATGAACTGTCCATCAAAAATAAAAGTAGAATCTACATAAATTCTCAAAAATCTTACCTTCCATGCACTCTTTCTCAAGAAGCTTAGGGACAAAGTGCTAAATCAAAATGAGAGAGAGAGAACCTTGAAAGAAGGTGTGGAATGTAGGAAAACAGAAAATCCAAGGAAGGAAATAGGTGAAGTGAGTACTCAGAACTGGGTGCATGATACAGAGGGCAATAGGCATGCAGAGGAGGCCTGTGGCTCAGACACATTGAGGCCGGTCATCATTAACATGTCAACGGCCATTACTTTTTAAAATCTGAAAACGGAGCTCCTGGATATGCTCACCCAGACTGTTTTACATATTTTGGTTTTGTACCCTGGGTATGCCTCACCCAGGTTGTTTGCTGGCTTTTGTTCCCCGTTTTCATGGAGTCTCGTTTTCCTGCCCACTTGCCCTTTCCTTACCCCACGCTGTAACCTCCTGGCTGCACAAGCTGAGGGAGCTCACTCACTAAGTCCCGCAGGCCTACTCCAGAACTGGAGATGGGCCTTGGTGAAACCAGGGCGCCTTCTCCCCTACGGTCTCACCAACTGTCCTGTCCCTGGACTGCCTGCCTGTGGTCCCAACTGTAGTTCAGTTCAGTTCAGTCGCTCAGTCGTGTCCTACTGCTTGCGACCCCATGAATCACAGCACNGCTTGGAGAATTTTGAGCATTACTTTACTAGCATGTGAGATGAGTGCAGGTTTCCCTAGTTCTCTGATTTCTCCAGAAATGGGTGTTACACACTTTCGTGGAAGCCCAAGCCAGATAATGGGCTAGAAATTCTGTTTAGCTTTTCTTCTGGGAGGTCATCTAACAGAGCCTTCTTACCCTTTTTCTTATATAGCTGGCTTTCTGCTTGCTGCTCAGTTTTATATTAACCACATATGGTGGTTGATAAAATATTTGAGGGGAAAAGGGATATTTGATAGTGATATTCCTTACGTATTTCAATGACTTCCTCTCCTGGGACTTTGGAGATGAAATCCCGAGGACTGAGCCAATGAGTGATGGATCAAAGTGGAAAGAATTTGTGTTGCAGAAAAGCAGCCTCAAAGGGCCCTGAGCAGTTGAGAAAGCATCCATCTTCTCCTCTTCCATTTCATGCCTCATGTCATCTCCATTTGGCTTCCAAATCTTCCACTGCTGCCAGCTCTTAGAACTTTTCCAGGAAAAACAAAACACCTAAGTGGTAGCAACAATGCTGCTGAGAAACTAAAGATGTGATAAGGAGACAGCGCTGAGTCCAAAATACTGGCCCTTCTCAACCTTCCTCCTGACTACCAGACTCTGCTGCTGGAACTCTTCCCATCACCCCCATTGTCCCATTTATGATCCCTCAGCACGGCACACAAAGGTTTTTCACATCACCTTTCCCTAGCTTGCCAGCTTCACCTGGGGACCCTTAATGCATTTTTCTCTCGTCCACAGAAGTATTCAGTTACTTCTAATTCCCTGACTACGGTGTTCACAACTATTTTGATCAAGCCTAGAAGTTTCTTCTTACACCCTCCCTTCTGCTTTGCCCAGTTAATTCCTCCTTATTTTTAAGACCCAGTTCAGATATAACTTCCTCCTGTAAGCTCTCCTGCCCTCGTAATTATTCTTCCCCAGACTAGCTCAGATGTGCTTCCTTTGTGCATGCTTCTGGATGTCACACTGTACTGAAAATTCTCCCTTTGTTTCTCTGTGCCTTTATTACATTATATCTCTTGAAGACAGCGACAAGATTTTCCATCTCTGCAACTCCAGTACTTAGCCCTGCGTCTAGTGTAGAGTAAGCAGTCAATAAATAGTTGCTGAATTTAATCCTTATAAAGCCTATCATATAGTGAAATGTTATGTTCACATTATTTTTTAATGTTTTCTTTAAAAATAAAGAATACACTTAATGTTTTAGTACTGTTTTATAGGAAAATTGGCCAGAAAGGAAAGAGCTCCAATATTCCCCTTCCTGTCCCACCCAGTTGCTTCTGTAATTAACATCTTACATTAATGGGGTACATCTGCCATACCTGAGAAGGCAATGCTACTATAGTATCATTAGCTGAAGTCTGCACTTTACGTCAAGGTTCCCATTGCAGCCTGTACAGATAATAGGTTTTGACAAGTGTAGACTATTGTATGTGTGTGTCAGTCACTCAGTCACGTCCGGCTCTTTGGGACCCCATGGGCTGTAGCACACCAGGCTCGTCTTTCCATGGAATTCTCTAGGCCAGAGTACTGGAGGGGGTAGCCATTCCCTTCTTCAGGGGATCTTCCCCAACCCAGGGATCAAACCCAGGTCTCCTGCATTGCAGGCAGATTCTTTACCATCTGAGTCAACAGGGAAGCCCAAAATACTGTATGGGTTGTGACAAATAGTTACATCTGTATCTTACAAAATAGTTTCACTCACCTAAAGATCCATTGTGCTCCACCTACTCATTCTAGCTCCCTCCCTCAAACTGCTAGAAACCACTGTGTCCATAATTTTGCCTTTTCCAGAATGTCATAGAGTTGGAATCATATAGGATATAGGCTTTTCAGACTGGCTTCTTTCACTTAGCAATACATATTTAAATTTCCTTTCTGTCTTTTTGTGGCACATTAGTATTTTTAAGCTTCAAGGCAACTCTGTGAGGTACATATTATTTTAGTAGAACACCTGAGACTTGGAAAGGGAAGGTTACAGTGCAGAGAGACAAAATGTCAATAATGCCTTTCTATCAGTTCATTAAATAAACATTCATGGGGCCCCTGCTTTGCGTCAGGCATGGTGTTTTCTTGCTTCTAAGAGCAATCAGAAGATAATTTCCTAGTGCTTGAGGAACTCAGAGTTTAGTGTATAAGACAGGTTTATGAAAAAACGCATTGGTTCACAGTGCAGAAAGGGCTACGAAAAGGGTAGGCATTCCGCTGATACAAGTAGTCATTCAGATAATGTAGGTACTTGTCACAATAATGCCACACGGTAGGTGTTCATTAGATGTTAACTATGGTTATGTCCCTGGGAGATCCCGACAGAGGAGCCTGGTGGGCTGTGGTCCATGGGGCCAAAAGAGGCGGACATGACAGTAACTAAACCACCAGCACTGTCATTCCCCTTAGTCCTTTGTTGTTTTTGTCCTTACAACAGTCCCAACCCCTGTGCATTGCAATTTCTTATTTTTTTACGGTGTTCACAACTATTTTGATCAAGCCTAGAAGTTTCTTCTTACACCCTCCCTTCTGCTTTGCCCAGTTAATTCCTCCTTATTTTTAAGACCCAGTTCAGACATAACTTCCTCCTGTAAGCTCTCCTGCCCTCGTAATCATTCTTCCCCAGACTAGCTCAGATGTGCTTCCTTTGTGCATGCTTCTGGATGTCACACTGTACTGAAAATTCTCCCTTTGTTTCTCTGTGCCTTTATTACATTATATCTCTTGAAGACAGCGACAAGATTTTCCATCTCTGCAACTCCAGTACTTAGCCCTGCGTCTAGTGTAGAGTAAGCAGTCAATAAATAGTTGCTGAATTTAATCCTTATAAAGCCTATCATATAGTGAAATGTTATGTTCACATTATTTTTTAATGTTTTCTTTAAAAATAAAGAATACACTTAATGTTTTAGTACTGTGTTATAGGAAAATTGGCCAGAAAGGAAAGAGCTCCGATATTCCCCTTCCTGTCCCACCCAGTTGCTTCTGTAATTAACATCTTACATTAATGGGATACATCTGCCATACCTGAGAAGCCAATGCTACTATAGTATCATTAGTTGAAGTCTGCACTTTACGTCACGGTTCCCATTGCAGCTTGTACAAATACTAGGTTTTGACAAGTGTAGACTATTGTATGTGTGTGTCAGTCACTCAGTCACATCCGGCTCTTTGGGACCCCATGGGCTGTAACACACCAGGCTCGTCTTTCCATGGAATTCTCTAGGCCAGAGTACTGGAGGGGGTAGCCATTCCCTTCTTCAGGGGATCTTCCCCAACCCAGGGATCAAACCCAGGTCTCCTGCATTGCAGGCAGATTCTTTACCATCTGAGTCAACAGGGAAGCCCAAAATACTGTATGGGTTGTGACAAATAGTTACATCTGTATCTTACAAAATAGTTTCACTCACCTAAAGATCCATTGTGCTCCACCTACTCATTCTAGCTCCCTCCCTCAAACTGCTAGAAACCACTGATCTTTTCACTGTGTCCATAATTTTGCCTTTTCCAGAATGTCATAGAGTTGGAATCATATAGGATATAGGCTTTTCAGACTGGCTTCTTTCACTTAGCAATACATATTTAAATTTCCTTTCTGTCTTTTTGTGGCACATTAGTATTTTTAAGCTTCAAGGCAACTCTGTGAGGTACATATTATTTTAGTAGAACACCTGAGACTTGGAAAGGGAAGGTTACAGTGCAGAGAGACAAAATGTCAATAATGCCTTTCTATCAGTTCATTAAATAAACATTCATGGGGCCCCTGCTTTGCGTCAGGCATGGTGTTTTCTTGCTTCTAAGAGCAATCAGAAGATAATTTCCTAGTGCTTGAGGAACTCAGAGTTTAGTGTATAAGACAGGTTTATGAAAAAACGCATTGGTTCACAGTGCAGAAAGGGCTACGAAAAGGGTAGGCATTCCGCTGATACAAGTAGTCATTCAGATAATGTAGGTACTTGTCACAATAATGCCACACGGTAGGTGTTCATTAGATGTTAACTATGGTTATGTCCCTGGGAGATCCCGACAGAGGAGCCTGGTGGGCTGTGGTCCATGGGGCCAAAAGAGGCGGACATGACAGTAACTAAACCACCAGCACTGTCATTCCCCTTAGTCCTTTGTTGTTTTTGTCCTTACAACAGTCCCAACCCCTGTGCATTGCAATTTCTTATTTTTTGGATCAGCAAATAGTTCAAAGTAGTTAATTAACTTACTCAAAATTTCAAAACAAGGAAGTGAATCTGGGTTTGCCCCAAGCCCATGTGCTCTCTGCATTCTTCCTGTCTGCGTGATCCTGGCAGAAGTGACTTCACGTCCCAAGGTAGAGACATGAAGAGAAGGGTGTGTTGGAAGCAGTGACAAGTTGGATGTAACTGGAGCAGGAGGGTGGGGGCAGGAGCACTGGGCAGGGGAGCTGGTCAGTCAGGCTGCCAAGGGCTTCCAAGTCCTGAAGTCTGTAAAATGCATCCGCCTTGCTCATTTGCTCATGATGTTTAGCTCTGAGAACTGCTGAAGCTGAGCATTCCATTTGGAGTAAGACAAGCTAGCTCTCTGTAAGGCATTTTTGGTCTTGCTGAGGTCAGAGTGGTGGGTTTGTTGCCCAGGGAGAGTTCTGACAATTGCTATTGAGACTCTACATAAGCAAAGATAAGCAAGAGGGGTTGTCTTCTGAAAGCAAAATTAGAGGGAAGCACAGTAAATCAAGATTCCACACATAACAAGTTTTGCAAATAAACACCAATTTGAAGAAAAGCTTCAGGAAATGGAATTTAAATTGACTGAGTCCAAGTCTTTACAGAAGGCCCATCTGCTTTCTCCCCTAGGTGATTGGAATGCTTACCTGTGGGGGCATTTCCTTTTATATTCCGACAGCTTCTTTATTTGAGAACTAGAAATGAGTAGAAAATTTACCTTTGATCTCTATTATACCTTTGAAAGCATCATATGCTTTAAACTGAAAGAGCTAAGTGCTACTTGTACTCTTCTGGGGAGAAAATGAAAATTAACTTCTGCCAAGTTATTTTTAATAATGTATTTGGCATTGGTTTTAATATAACAGAAAAAAATTAGCATTGAATTTCAATCAGAATAATTCAAGAACGTTACCAATACCTACGGATCAGATGGTTTTTAAAGTATGACTTAGATGAAAGCAAACCAATGGAGGTCGTTTTACCATATTTTCTTGTTCCCATTAAAAAAAAATCTGTTTTCTGATTGTTTTTTAATTTATCCAAGCTGGTTATTGAGGGTATATTAAGTGCCCACCTTGGTGTCAGGTTCTAAGAATATAATCATAATCAAGGTAAACACAATCCCCATTCTGATGGAGTCTACAGTCTAATTAATAATACCAAAATGTAAGCAATTGTGTCAAAGGGTTAGACATTTTCATTACTGCATTGTAAGAGGATTGGGCTTCCCTGGTGGCTCAGAGGTTAAAGTGTCTACCTCCAATGCGGGAAAACTGGGTTTGATCCCTGGGTCGGGAAGATCCCCTGGAGATGGAAATGGCAACTCACTCCAGTATTCTTGCCTGGAGAATCCTATGGACGGAGGAGCTTGGTAGGCTACAGTCCATGGGGTTGCAAAGAGTTGGGCAAGGCTGAGTGACTTCACTTTCACTTTCACTTTCCAGAGGATTGGGCTTAGTGAGTGTATGGAGATCTTATTAAAATACAGATTCTGATTCAGTAGATCTGGTGTGGAGCTGATATTCTGTATTTAAATATGCTGTTTGGTCATGCTGATGCCACCAGTCCATGCACCGCACTTCATAGCAAGGACATAGACTATTAAGATGCAAGATAGGGCTTCCCTTGTGGTCTAGTCATTGAGAATCTGCCTGCCAATGCAGGAGACAGTGGTTTAATCTCCGGTCCGGGAAGATGCCACATGCCACAGAGCAGCTAAAGCCTGTGCATCGTCATGACTGAAGCCTGGGCACCTAGAGCCTGTTCTCAGCAAGAGGAGCCACTTCAGTGAGAAACCCGGGCACCCCTGCTCACTGCAAGTGGAGAAAGCCTGCACGCAGCTACGAAGACCCGGCGCAGCCAAAAATAAATACATACATCTTAAAAAAAAAAAATTAAATGGATGTAAGATAGTAAGATGTAATATTAAAACATAAGGCTTAGAGTAATATTAAATTTTTTTCTTTACTTGGGGTATAAAGCACTTGGTACCCCACCCCAGTACTCTTGCCTGGAAAATCCAATGGATGGAGTAGCCTGATGGGCTGCAGTCCATGGGGTCGCTAACAGTCGGACAGACTGAGCAACTTCGCTTTCACTTTTCTCTTTCATGCATTGGAGAAGGAAATGGCAACCCACTCCAGTATTCTTGCCTGGAGAATCCCAGGGATGGGGGAGCCTGGTGGGCTGCCGTCTATGGGGTCACACAGAGTCGGACACGACTGAAGTGACTTAGCAGCAGCAGCAGGGCTATATGGGTGAATGAGATGCATCTACAAACATGAAATGCTCCCAAGGGGAAGTAGAAAGTGGTTTGGGAGCCAAACAGAGCAGAAACAGCATGCAGACTGGAGAGAGGAGGAGGTTCATATGGCGTTCATAAGTAGACTCCTCTCAGTCTACTAGAGACTTCTTTCCAATTTTTTTCAGGTTTCTCTACATCTTCCTTATCTGTAAATATTCCTAAATACATTACACATACATATTACCCTACCTTACATGCTGGCATCAACCAAAACATATAAACAGTTCTCTACAGGCAGTTAAAAGCTATTCAGGGGTAATTTTGAATAGCCTTTGCTCAAGAAACAAGATCATACTATTGGTTTTTCTAATCTAAAATTGAGAGTCACCCAGACATGTCAGCATGAGGTCAATAGGATTAGTGAATTACCCTGTCTTCACATCCAGTCTCATCAGCTCTGAACCTGCACTGTCCAAGATAGTAGGCATTAGCCTTAGGTGGGGATTTACATTCAAAATTTAATTAGTTAAAATTATTTAAAATTTAGTTCCTCAGTAGTACTAGTCACATTTCTTTTTTCTTAGTTTATTTTAATTGGAGGATAATTACTTTATAAGTAGTATGGTGGGTTTTGCCATACATCAACATGAATCAGCCAGAGGTATACGTGTGGCTCCCCCATCCTGAACCCTCCTCCCATCTCCCTCCCCACCCCATTCCTCTGCGTTGTTCCTGAGCACTGGCTTTGAATGCCCTGCTTTATGCATTGAACTCCCACTGGTCATCTATTTTACATATGTGAATATACATGTTTCAACGCTGTTCTCTCAAATCATCCCACCCTTGCCTTCTCCCACTGAGTCCAAAAGTCTGTTCTTTATGTCTGTGTCTCCTTTGCTGCCTGCATGTAGAATCATCAGTACCATCTTTCTAAATTCCATATGTATGCGTTAATATACAGTATAGTCTTTCCCTTTCTGACTTACGTCACTCTGTATAATAGGCTCCACGTTCGTCCACCTCATTAGAAATGACTCAAATGTGTTCCTTTCTCTAGCTGAGTAATATTTCATTGTGTATAGGTACCACAACTCCCTTACCCATTCCTCTGCTGATGGACATCGAGGTTGCGTCCACGTCCTAGCTGTTGTAAATGGCACTAGTCATATTTCAAGTGTCCAGGACTGTCACCCAGGGTTGCTGCATTAGACAGCATAGAGATAGAGCATTGCCATTATCACAGCAACTTCTTCTGGACTTCAGAAAGACAGATTCCTTTCACTGCCGTCTGATGCACTCCACTTAAATATCCAAGAGTCACTGCTTTCCCTAGAGAAGGTTTCACAAAGGAGCGATGTGAAAAATGCATTCCTGGAATTAAATTGTTTGAGTTTCAATCCTGGCTTCACCATTTGTAGGCTCTTCATTCTTAAAAGGGCTTGCTTGGTGGTTCAGACAGTAAAGAATCCACCTGCACTGTGGCAGACCTGGGTTGGGAAGATCCCCTGGAGAAAGGAATAGCTACTCATTCCAGTATTCTGGCCTGGAAAGTTCCATGGACAGAGGAGCCTGGCAGGCTACAGTCCATGGGGTCACAAAGAGTTGGACACAACTGACTGACTTTCACTTTCATTCTTAAAAGGGCTACTTGACCTCTCTGTGCCTCAGTTTCCCTATCTGCAAATTGGGGATAATGGTAGGAACTATCTCCTAAGATTCTTGTGAAGGTTAAAGGATAAAATATATATAATGCACTTAGAACAGTGCTAACTCTTAAGTATTGGATAAATGTTAGCCATTATTTTTTTGCATTGGTATTGTTTTTAGAGACCTACTTGGAATTTGGTATAATTTATTAATCTGAAGATTCTTGATTTTTATTAGTTCTGGATAATTTTCAGTCATTTTCAAGTGTTGTCTTTCCTTAATTCTTTTCCTTTTTAGAATTCCAGTTGGGTAGCCATTGAACCTTGTCATTAGATCTTCTATAACCTTTATGTGATTTAGATTCCTCACCTATAAAATAAGAATGCAAATAGTATTTACCTCATAGGGTTGTGGTTAGGATTAAGTGAGTTAAGATATTTAAAACACTTCGAATAGTACCATATGTGAGTCAACTATTATCAACACTCTAGTTATAGCTGCTTGTTTGTTTTTAGCCTTTGGAGATTTCCCTTAATTTATTAGGGGAGTGATATTGCAATTCATAATAAGAAATATATATTTGGTCTTCATCTAACTTTTAGCAGGAGCTTCTAAAACCTTTGGAATTTCCTGAGATGAAACTGATAAAGGTGTCTTTTTTTACACTAATGAGGCATCTTTTAGACTCCCACGGAGAGGTGGGGGCTGGTCCTCAATAGAGCCAGCCCTGAGGATTGGAACATTCAATCCCACCCCTGACCTCCAGGGAGGGAAGAGGGCCTGGAGACTGAATTGTTGTTCAGTTGGGTACAACTCTATGCGACCCCATGGACTGCAGCACACCAGGCTTCCCTGTCCTTCACCATCTCCCGGAGCTTGCTCAAACTCCTGTCCATTGATTCGGTGATGTCACCCAACATTCTTGTCCTCTGTCATGCCCTTCTCCTTTTGCCTTCAAACTTTCCCAGCATCAGGGTCGGCTCTTCGCATAAGGTGGCCAAAGATTTGGAGCTTCAACTGCAGCATCACTCCTTTCAATGAATATTCAGGGTTGATTTCCTTTAGGATTGAATGATTTTATCTACTTGCTGTTCAAGGGACTCTCAAGCGTCTTCTCCAACACCACAGTTTGAAGGCATCAGTTCTTCCACGCTCAAACTTTTTCATTGTCCAACTCTCACATCCATACATGACTCCTGGAAAAACCATAGCTTTCACTAGACGGACCTTTGTTGGCAAAGAAATGTTTCTGCTTTTTAATATGCTGTCTAGTTTGGTCATAGCTTTTCTTTCAAGGAGCAAGAGTCTTTTAATTTCATGGCTGCAGTCACCATGGGAGTGATTTTGGAGCCCAAGAAAATAAAGTCTTTCACTGTTTCCATTGTTTCACCATCTATTTGCCATGAAGTGATGGGACCAGATGCCATGATCCAAGTTTTCTGAAAGTTGAGTTTTAAGCCAGCTTTTTCATTCTCCTCTTTCACCTTCATCAAGAAGATCTTTAGTTCCTCTTTGCATTTTGCCATAAGAGTGGTGTCATCTGCTTATCTGAGGTTATTAATATTTCTTCTGGCAATCTTGATTCCAGCTTGTGCTTCATCCAATCCAGCATTTCACATGATGTACTCCATATAGAAGTTAAATAAGCAGGGTGACAATATACAGCCTTGAAGTACTCCTTTCCCAATTTGGAACCAGTCTGTTGTTCCATATCTGGTTCTGACTGTTGCTTCTTGACCTGCATACAGGTTACACAGGAGGTAGGTAAGGTGGTCTGGTATTCCCATCTCTTTAAGAATTTTCCAGTTTGTTGTGATCCACACAGTTAAAGGCTTTAGCTTAGTCAATAAAGCAGAAATAGATGTTTTTCTAGAACTCTCTTGCTTTTTCTAGATCCAGTGGATGTTGGCAATTTGATCTCTGGTTCCTCTGCCTNTTTAAGAATTTTCCAGTTTGTTGTGATCCACACAGTTAAAGGCTTTAGCTTAGTCAATAAAGCAGAAATAGATGTTTTTCTAGAACTGTCTTGCTTTTTCTAGATCCAGTGGATGTTGGCAATTTGATCTCTGGTTCCTCTGCCTTTTCTAAATCCAGCTTGGACATCTGGAAATTCCCAGTTCATGTATTGCTGAAGCCTACCTTGAAAGATTTTGAGCATTACCTATCTAGCATGTGAAATGAGTGCAATTGTGTGGTAGTTTGAGCATTCTTTGGCATTGCCCTTCTTTGATATTGGAATGAAAACTGACCCTTTCCAGTCCTGTGGCCACTGCTGAGTTTTCCAAAAGTGTTGACATATTGAGTGCAGCACTTTCACAGCTGGTGATTTAACCAATTATGCCTTTGCAATGAAGCCTCCATGAAAACCCAGATCGACTGGTTTCAGACATCGTCCAGATTGCTGAACACATGGACATTTGGATAGACTGACAAAATCTGAGAAGGCACAAAAGCTCCATGTTTTTTTCCTATTTCCTGCTCTATGCATCTCTTCCATCTGGCTATTCCTGAGCTGTATCCTATTATAATAAACCAGTAATCTACTAAGTACAATATCACTTGGAGTTTCATGGACCACCTTAGGCAGCTCAGGGGGTGATTATGGGGAGTGGAGGGAGGTTTAGCATCTCTAGTCTGCTGCTGACTCCAGGTAGACAGTGTAAGAATTGACTTGACTTGTAGGACACAAGGTGGTGTCTCCAAACTGCTCAGTGACGTGGGAAAACCCCTCACATGTTGGAATTGGGTACTCCAAGTTTGGGAGGGGCATTTTGTTATAGAAAGGTCTTTTCTCAATTGTGTATTCCACTCCACTGTGAAATCAGACGTTATTTTAGACTCTGTTTTGATTGTGTATAATCTTTCTTCTGGACTTCCCTGGTGGTTCAGATGGTAAAGAATCTGCCTGCAATGCAGGAGACCCAAGTTCAGTCCCAGAGTCGGGAAGATCCCCTGGAGAAGTAGGAGGCAAAGGGCTCCAGTCCATGGAGTCCCAAGGAGTTAGACACAGCTGAGTGACTAACACTTTGACTTTTGAATCTTTCTTCTGTTCAAAATACTTCCCTTCCCTCTTACCTCCTTTCATGACTGTTTGAGACACATTTTCATGTTTGTAATGGAACTACAATAACTGTGTGACAGAAAATCCCAAATAATCATAGCTTTAAAAACTAGAAGTTGAGGGAACTTCCCTTGTGGTCCATTGGTTAAGAATCTGCCTTCCAAGGCAGGGGAAGTGGGTTCAATCTCTGGTCAAAGAACTAAAATCCCACATGTGTCAGGGCAACTAACCCTGCATGCTGCAACTAGACAAAGCCTATGTGCCACAATAAAATCCCCTAGAGAAGGGAAAGGCTACGCACTCCACTATTCTGGCCTAGAGAATTCCATGAACTGTATACTCTATGGGGTCGCAAAGAGTTGGCCGTGACTGAACGACTTTCACTATGCACCACAATGAAGACCCAGTACAGCCAAAAAATAATAATATGTTGAAAGAAATAAAAAGTTGAAGCTAAGAATAGATAAATGTGTATGTATGGCTGAATTGCTCCACTGTGCATCTGAAAGTACCATGGTGTTGTTAATCAGCTATACTTCAATATAAAACAGAAAGTTTAAAAAAGTAAATCTTAAAAAATAGTTTATTTCTGACATAAATGAAATCTAGATGTATGAGGTCTGATAGGCATGTCTTCTCCATGATCATCATAGGTCCAGACTTCTAGTCCCTTAATATCTGTGGTTAAAGATGACTGCTCCAGTTCCAGCCATTACATCTACATTCTAGTCAACGGAGGTAAAGGGTGAAGAAGGGCATGTCCCTTCCCTTTAACACATTTTTTCAAAGTCATGCACACTGGTTCCCATTGGCCAGAACCAGGCCACATAGACATGATAGGGCCATGGGACACTGCAGAATGTAGTCTTTATTCTTGACCCCCAGTCTCAAGGGGGTAACAGGCATTGGGAGAAACAAATAGTCTGCCTCTCTTATGTTCTTTCTTGGATCCTATACCCTTAGTGGCAAAGGAAAAAGATAAAAGCTTGACCTGGCCAAAGAACATGAGAAGCTCTAGGTCATTGTATATAAACCCCTGACATTTTTCTTTTTTGGATGTGTCAAGAGTTTGAATAAAAATGTTTTTCTGTCAGGAAATGAACTCTCATTTTTGACACTTTTGTGTATTTTATTATAGAGCCCTGGTCTTGATTTTGCAATATATATTTCATTTTTATTTGAAGAGAGGGACTAATAATAATCTCTTGTTCTGTGAATGTGACTTTGAGAGATTTGGGTTTTATGCTCATATGTTTTATGGATTTGTTTTTGATGGATGAAATGGTGCGTATTTTAAAAAGCTATTATATATTATATGTTATGCTTCTTACCTTATTTTATTATAGAGCCCTGGTCTTGATTTTGCAATATATGTTTCATTTTTATTTGAAGAGAGGGACTAATAATAATCTCTTGTTCTGTGAATGTGACTTTGAGAGATTTGGGTTTTATGCTCATATGTTTTATGGATTTGTTTTTGATGGATGAAATGGTGCGTATTTTAAAAAGCTATTATATATTATATGTTATGCTTCTTACCTCTAGTTTCATACAGATATGAAATATATAAATATACGTACATATTCTTGCTGAAGGAAAGCATAGCTGAAGTGCAAAAGTTGGAGACAATACTTTGTGAAGTTCGGGTTTAATCCTCTAGAACGCAGTATACATTATATCAGAGATCTTTCTTTTTGCGGTGCTGTGTCTCCAGTCAAAAGAATATATGGATCTGGAATTGAGAGGTAGAAGCAGGAGTGGTCCACTGACCATCACTCCCTGTGACCTACTCAGTTATGCTTCTGGGCTCTACAGGATTGGCGGTTCCGGTTGTCAGTGTGGCCGTATTCTCCCCAGAGGACACAGTGAGGGTCCATTTGAATTGTAAACGATGACTGCTTTCTGGGCACTTGGAGCACCTTGTGACCAGGGACCAGAAGGTGAGAAAAGTGACCATCTTGGCAGGGATAACTAACTCTAGTGGACCCTGGGAAATAAGGCTGGTTGTCCAGAAGGGGAACCAAGAGGCATATGTGTGAAGCTCAGATGACCCACTTGGATTCTTCTTGGTTCCCAATTCTCCTTTGATCATTATAACTGTGAACAGACAAGTGAAGCAACTCCAGCCTGAAAAGGATATGATTACTAGGGGCTAAGATACTTCGGTAAAGAAAGTCTGGGTCTTAGCACCAGGTAAGCCGCCGAGACCAGTGGAGCTGGTAGCTGGGGGCAAGAGGGATTTAGAATGGATGATGGGGAAGGGAGACTATGAGTTCTAGTGGATGTCTGAGGCCCCTTGCAGTGGAGGTGGGTAACCTGAGCTGGACAGGTACAGTGGAATGGATTTGCAGGGTGCAAGGACTGACGCGGCTGACACACGCGCCACCCCCTTCAAGGACACTTGCTGTCTGGGAAGAAAGAGTGTGGTAGACCAGCAGTCTCCAGTTAGCAGTTCCTTCAGCATCTGCAGGCCTTCAATCAGCACAGCCCAATGACAGAGCAAGGTGGTGGTGATTCGAGGGCCTACCCGTTTACTCCACTGGACCAGCAGAGGCTTCGTCAGGTCTGCACTGTGGTACAACATCCCCCTGACCAATATTTCTGTCTCTCCTATTCCTTTCACAAGTGTGATGTTCCACTTGGCCAGCAAAGGTCGGTATAGTCAAAGTTATGGTTTTTCTAGTAGTCATGTACAGATGTGAGAGGTGGACCATAAAGAAGAACTGATGCTTTTGAACTGTGGTGGGGGGAGAAGACTCTTGAGAGTCCCTTGAACATCAAAGAGATCAAACTAGTCAATCCTAAAGGAAATCTACCCTGAATATTCAATGGAAGGACTGATGCTGAAGTTGAAACTTCAATATTTTGTCTACTTGAGGCAAAAAGTCAACTCATTGGAAAAGATCCTGATATTGGGAAAGAATGAGGGCAGGAGGAGAAGGGGGTGACAGAGGATGAGATGGTTGGATGGCATCATCTACTCAATGGACATGACTTTGAGCCAACTCCGGTAGATAGTGAAGGACAGGGAAGCCTGGCATGCTGCAGTCCATGGGGTCACAAAGAGTTGGACATGACTGAGTGACTGAACAACAATATCTCTTTTTCCAGCAACTGATTCCTGGGGTTTCCAAAGCCTGCACATGCTGTATAACAACCAACCACAAAACCCCAGTGACATAAAACACAAGGCATTTCTTACTGCTTATGCGTTTAGAGGCCAGCTGGCAGTTTTTGTCTTAGCTGGGTGGGTCACTTATATGTCTGTGGTCAGCTGCTAGTCAGCAACTCTGCTGATCTGGACTGGGTCCTCTCACACACTGGGAGACTGTGGGCTGGTCTACAGGGCCTCAGTTAGGACAACTGGTCTTTCCCTCACAGACTATCACATCCCCTGCTGAGTTCACAATGGCTTAGGCATATGGTGGTAGAAGTCTTCCAAGAGAACAAGCTGAATGAAGCAAGCAAGCCCTCAAGAGTTCTAGACTTCAAGAGTTCACATACTGTCACCTCTGCCATATGCCATGGGCCAAAGCAAATCCCAAAGTCAGCCCAGCTTCACAGGGTAGGGAACCACTTCCTGTTGGAGGAGATGCAAAGTCACCTAAAGTAGATAGGTAGATAGATATTATGCTGAGTAGGTTCCTTCTATGCCCTCTTTTCAGAGAACTTTCATCATAAATAGATGTTGAGTTTTATCAAAAGCTTTTGCATCTATTGAGATGACCATAGGAGTTTTATTCTTCAATTTGTTAATGTGTGTATCACATCATTAGAAATGCTGGGCTGGATGAATCACAAGCTGGAATCAAGACTGCCAGGAGAAATATCAATAACCTCAGATATGCAGATGACATCACCCTAATGGCAGAAAGCAAAGAGAAATTAAAGAGCCTCTTGATGAAGGAGAAAGAGGAGAGTGAAAAAGCTGGTTTAAAACTCAACATTCATAAAACTAGGATCATCACATGTGGCCCCATCACTTCATGGCAAATAGATGGGGAAACAATGAAAGCAGTGAAAGACTATTTTCTTGGGCTCCAAAATCACTATGGAAAGTCAATGCAGCCATGAAACTAAAAGATGTTTGCTTCTTGGAAGAAAAGCTATGATAAACCTAGACTGAGTATTAAAAAGCAGAGTCATCACTTTGTCGACAAAGGTACATATAGTCAAAACTATGGTTTTTCCAGTAGTCCTGTATGGATGTGACAGTTGGACAATAAAAAAGGCTGAGTGCCAAAGAACTGATGCCTTCAAACTGTGGTGTTGGAAAAGACTCTTGAGAGTCCCTTAGGGAGCAAGGAGATCAAACCAGTCAATCCTAAAGGAAATCAACCCTGATTGAATATTCATTGAAAGGACTGATGCTGAAGTTGAAACTCCAACAGTTTGGTCACTGATGCAAAAGCTGACTCATTGGAAAAGCCCTTGATGCTGGGAAAGATTGAGAGCAGGAGGAGAAGGGGACGACAGAGGATGAGATGGTTGGATAAGATCATCAACTCAATGGACATGAGTTTGAACAAACTCTGGGTGATGGTGAAGGACAGGGAAGCCTGGTGTCCTGCAGTCTATGGGGTCACAAAGAGTCAGACACGACCGAGTGACTGAACACCAACAATAGAATCACACTGACTGATATGTGGATACTAAAAAATCCTTGGGTCCCTGGGATAAACCCCACTTGTTCATGGTATATAATCCTTTTAAAATATTGTTGGATTCAGTTTGCTAGTATTTTGTTAAGGATTTTTGCATCTATGTTCATCAGTGTTATTGGTCTTTAATTTTCTTTTGTGATATCTTTATCTGGTTTTTATTTCAGGGTGATGCTGGCCTCATAGAATGAGTTCAGAAGTGTTCCTTCCTCTGTCATTTTTTGAAAGAGTTTCAGAAGGATAGGTGTTAACTCATCTCTAAACATTTGATAGGATTCATCTGTGAAGCCACGTGGTCCTGGACTTTACTTTGTTGGGAGTTTTTACACCACAGATTCAATTTTAGTATTAGTAATCGGTCTGTTCATATCTTCTGTTTCTTTCTGGTTCCGTCTTGGGAGATTGTGCCTTTCTGAGACTTTGTCCATTTCTTTTAGGCTGTCCACTTTGCTGGTATATAGTTGCTCTCGCATGCATGCTAAGTCGGTTAAGTTTTGTCTGACTCTGCAACCCTATGGGCTGTAGCCTGCCAGGCTCCTCTGTCCGTGGGATTCTCTGGAGTGGGTTGCCGTGCCCTCCTCCAGGGGACCTCCTGACCCAGGGGTTGATCTCCCGTCTCTTACATCTCCTGCATTGGCAAACAGTTTCTTTAGCACCGCCTGAGAACCCCGTAGTTGCTCTTAGTAGTCACTTTCGGTCCTTTATCAGCTTTCCAGGTGGTGCCAGTGGTAAAGAACCTGCCTCCCAATGCAGGAGACATAAGAGATTCGAGATCGATCCCTGGGTTGAGAAAGTCTCCTGGAGGAGGGCATGGCCACCCACTCCAGTATTCTTGGCTGGAGAATCCCATTGACAGAGGCACTTGTCAGGCTACAGGGCTACAGTCCACAGGGCTGCAAACAGTTGGACCTGACTGAAGTGACTTAGGACCACCACGGTCCTTTGTATTTCTGTGGTGTTGGTTTTAACTTCTTTTATTCATTTCTGATTTTATTGATTGGAGCCCTCTCCATTTTTTTCTTGATGAGTCTGACTAAAGGTTTGTCAATATTATCTTTTCATAGAACCAGCGTTTAGTTTCATTGATCTTTTCTGTTGTTTTCTAAAAAATAATGAAGATTTAAATGTACATGGACAATATGGAGAATAACGTAACATGTTAAACATTCATGAAGCCACCATCCTACTTTAATAGATCATAAAATTCTTTCATATTTCGTTCAGATATTTTAAGAAACAAAACTATGAAGATCTTATACTTTTAAAATCCACTGCATACCCTTGCCCATCCTTGTTTTTTCTTTCTTGATGTCTTGAGGTGTAAATTTTTAATTCCAAGTGCTTACTTTTTATTTAAGTTGAAGAACTTGAGACTCATATCATCTGAAGATTCAGCAGGAAAAAAAAGGAAACTTTATTCACTATATTAACTCAGTCATTAAACAAACATCTATGGTGTCAAGCACCGGACTGTGTATGTCTTTAAATGTGTGCTGAGTCGCTTCAGTCATGTCTGACTCTTTGTGACCCTGTGTCTCCTCTTTCCGTGGGATTCTCCAGCAAGACTACTGGAGTGGGTTGCCATGTCCTCCTCCAGGAGAGCAAAACCCACGTCTCAAAAGCCTCCTGCACTGGCATGTGGGTTCCTCACCACTAGGGCCACCTGGGAAGCCCATGTGTTTATGTAGTATAGTCTTACTTTTTCTAGTGTTCTATTCCCATGCCATTTTGTTTCAGGCTGCAAATCCAAAGTGAGACGCAAATAACATTTTTTCTTTGTAATGGAGGCTGTTTTTCAATATTGCTTACAAATTTTTTCCTTAATACTTTCAAGCTTTAAGGGAAAATCTTGTTCTATTCTTAGCTGTGCATTTTCATTAACATTTTCCTTCTATTAATTTGGCTTTTGCTATGTCACTACGGTAGGTAGGGTGTTTTGACATGTTTATTTTGTTTCCAGTTGACCACACCTTTCCTTTTCTTTCATATGATTAAACAGTTATTATCTTTAACTCCTATCTGGTTTCTGTAGTTCAATATGATTTTCAGAGGATAGTCCGCTCCCTGGTTCTTGTTTCCTTGCTTTCACAGTGAGCGGATTATAGTTTTCTTAATAAAATAACAGCTTTATTGAAATATAATTACATACCCTAAAAGTCATCCTTGAGTATATTTGGAGTTGGGCAACCATCGCCACTCTCTGATTGTATATTTTCATCATCTCAGAGAGAAATACCATATCTCGTGACTGTGACTCCTCATTCTCCTCCACCCATGGATTAACCTATTTTGGACATTTGAAATAAATAGGGTCATACGTCAGAGCAGTCTTTTGTCTCCAGTGTTTTCTCTTTTTAAAATTAATTATTTATCTTGGCTGTGTTGTGTCTTTGTTGCTGCATGTGGGCTTTCTCTGGTTGCAGTGAGAAGGGGCTCTGGCTACAGGGAGCATACTTCTCACCCTGATGGCGTCTCTCATCGCACAGCATGGGCTCTAGCGCATGGGGGCTTCAGTGGTGTACAGGCTCAGTTGACCCACAGCATGTGGGATCTTCCTGGACCAGGGATCAAACTCCTGTCCCCTTCATTGGCAGGTAGATTCTTAGCCAATGGATCACCATGGAAGCCATGTCTTTAGCTTTTTATATTTCGTGAAATGTTTTCAAGATTCATCCATGTTGTAGTATATACCAGTACTTCATTCATTTTTATGTCTAAATAATATTCCATTGAATGGAATGCCACATTTTGAATATCTGTTCATCAATTGATGAGTATTTGGTAATATCTCAGCTCAGCTCAGTTTGGTCGCTCGGTTGCTTTGCGACCCCATGGCCCAGCACGCCAGGCCTCCCTGTCCATCACCCCAACTCCTGGAGTTTACTCAAACTCATGTCCATTGAGTCAGTGATGCCATCCAACCATCTCATCCTCTGTCGTTCCCTTCTCCTCCTGCCTTCAATCTTTCCCAGCATCAGGGTCTTTTCAAATGAGTCGATTCTTCACATCAGGTGGCCAGAGTGTTGGGGTTTTAGCTTCAGTATCAGTCCTTCCAATGAATATTCAGGACTGATCTCCTTTAGGATGGACTGGTTGGATCTCCTTGCAGTCCAAGGGACTCTCAAGAGTCTTCTCTAACACCACAGTTCAAAAGCATTAATTCTTTGGCGNTAGCTTCAGGTCCTGAAGGAGAGAATCTTATTGGCCTCACTCAGCTTTTCATGCTAAAGAGTGTCATTGGCCTCAGGCTAAGTGCAGTAAGTGAGGTACTCTTGAATTAGACATTCATTCTTCCTTAAACTTGCTGCATCCATGGGGTGATGGTGTAATCTACATAGATTCTTTTCCACCATTAGAGTCTGTGAGCAGGAAGTTCCAGTGGAAAGGGGCTACAGATGGCAAGCACTGGGATTCACATATTAAGGACATCTCAGTATTCAGTATTCTTGCCTGGAGAATCCCAGGGACAAAGGAGCCTGGTGGGCTGCCGTCTATGAGGTCGCACAGGGTCGGACACGACTGAAGCGACTTAGCAGCAGCAGTAGCAGCTTTCTTTATAGTCCAACTCTCACATCCACACATGACTATGGGAAAAACCATAGCTTTGACAAGATGGACCTTTGCTGGCAAAGTAATATCTCTGTTTTTTAATATGCTGTCTAGGTTTGTCAAAACTTTTCTTCCAAGGAGCAAGCGTCTTTTAATTTCATGGCTGCAGTCACTATCGGCAGTGATTTTAGAGCCCCCCCAAAATAAAGTCTCTCACTGTTTTCACTGCTTCCCCATCTATTTGCCATGAAGTGATGGGACCAGATACCATGATCTTCATTTTCTGAATGTTGAGTTTTAAGCCAACTTTTTCACTCTCCTCTTTCACTTTCATCAAGAGGCTCTTTAGTTCTTCTTTGCTTTCTGCTATAAGGGTGGTGTCATTTGCATATCTGAAGTTATTGATATTTCTCCTGGCAATTTTGATTCCAGCTTGTGCTTCGTCCCTCCCAGCATTTTGCATGAGGTACTCTGCATATAAGTTAAATAAGCAGGATGACAATATACAGCCTTGACGTACACCTTTCCATATTTGGAACCAGTCTGTTGTTCCACGTCCAGTTCCAACTGTTGCTTCCTGATCTGCATATAGGTTTCTCAAGAGGCAGGTCAGGTGTTGTTGTAATCCACACAGTCAAAGGCTTTGGCATAGTCAATAAAGCAGAAGTAGATATTATTCTGGAACTCTCTCGCTTTTTCAATGATCCAACAGATGTTGGCAATTTGATCTCTGGTTCCTCTGCCTTTTCTAAAAGCAGCTTGAACATCTGAAAGTTCACGGTTCACGTATTGTTGAAGCCTGGCCTGGAGAATTTTGAGCATTACTTTACTAGTGTGTGAGATGAGTGCAATTGTGTGGTAGTTTGAGCATTCTTTGGCATTGCTTTTCTTTGGGATTGGAATGAAAACTGATCTTTTCCAGTCCTGTGGCCACTGCTGAGTTTTCCAAAAGTGTTAGCATATTGAGTGTAGCACTTTCACAGCATCATCTTTCAGGATTTGAAATAGCTCAACTGGAAGTCCATCACCTCCACTAGCTTTGTTCGTAGTGATGTTGCCTGTTATAAATAATGCCAGTATGGGCATTCAGATACAAGTTTTTGGATGTACATGTTTCATTTCTCCAGAGTATATGCCTATGTATGGTTACTCTACGTGTAACTTTTTGAGGACTGCCAGACTGTTTCCTAAAGTGGCTCTGCCATTTTATGTTCCAACCAGACATGTATGAGGATTGAAATTTCTCAATATCCTTTAACATCTTTTATTGCCTAGCCTTTTTGTCTTAGTCGTGCTGGTAGGTGTTAAAAGATATCTCATTGAGATTTTAATTTACTTGTCCCTAATGACTAATAAGGTTGAAATTTTTTTCAATTTCACATATATCATTTGTATCTCTTCTTTGGAGAATGTCCTTTAAAAAATTGGGCTAATTGTATCTTATTTTTTAAGTTCTTTATATACTCAGAATATAAGTCCCCTACCAGATATGTGATTTACAAATATTTTCTCTCATTCTGAGAGTTGTCTTTTACTTTCTTGATGATATCCTCTGAAACAGAAAAGTTTTTTATTTTGGTAAGGGCCGATTTATTTTTTCAGTTGTCTCTTGTATATTTTGGTATAAGCAACACTCTAAGAAACCATTGCTTAACACAATGTCACAATAGTTTAATCCTCTTTAAGGACTAAATTTTTAAAATTTAATTTTCTCTGAAGTTTTCTTTGAAGAGCTTTGTAATTCTAGTTCTTACATTTAGATCTAGGATCCATTTTGAGTTAATTTTTTTTTTTTTATATTATTTATTTTGGCTTCACCAGGTTTTAGTTTCAGCGTATGGGATCTTTAGTTGTGGCATGTGGATCTAGTTCCCTGACCAGGAATCGAACCCAGGGCCCCCTGCATTGGGAATGCAGTCTTAGCCACTGGACCATCAGGGAAGTCCCTGAGTTAATTTTTTATATGGCATAAAGTAGGGGTTCAAATTTGGCAAAGACAATTCTTTCTCTATTGAATTATCTTGGTACTTTGCCTGAGGTTATATCTTTATGATAGAATTTACCAAACTTTGCCTTGTTTTGTATAAACTGGATCTGTCTTCCTATGATTGGAGGACAGGAACTATGTTTTGTTCATTGAAGATGAGAAAACCTATATGAGTAAATATTTCTTTCCTTCCTTTGAATTTCCCCACAGCACTTGGTGCGATGTTTGTCTTATAATAATTACCTAAATGTTTGTTGAATGGAAAATGTGCTTGAGCCTCCACCTGGAAAGAGGGGCATAGGTTCCTAAAGCTCTGACCGAATGGGACGTTCAGAACACTTTCAGCTCTTTTCAGACTAAACCTCTAAATCGTGGAGACCGCAATAAGTTGAGAAGTTGTGCTGTTGTCAAGGTCATCACCAGCGTTACTCACTCAAGTCGTGTCCAACTCTTTGTGACTCTGGGGACTGCAGCCCACCAGGCTCTTCTGTCCATGGAATTTCCCAGGAATACTGGAGTGGGTTGCCATTTCCTTCTCCAGGGGATCTTCCTGACCCAGGGATTGAACCTGGCTCTCCTGCATTGCCGGCAGATTATTTACTGTAGTCAAGGTAGGGACTTCCAAATGACTCCTTATTCTCTAAGGTAAGTGACAAATATGTTTCCACTTAAAGTGACTCTAAACACTGAAAACAACCCTCAAGGTCTAGAATCTTTTTTTTTTTTTTCTTCTAGTTCAATTTCAAGTTGTCCAGATGTCTACTTATCTGCTCAGTTGCTAAGTTGTGTTTGACTCTTTGCAACCCCATGGACTCTAGTCTGCCAGGCTCCTCTGACCACAGGATTTTTCAGGCAAAAGTACTAGAGTGAGTTGCCATTTCCTCCTCCAGGGGACCTTCCTAACCCAGGGATGGAACCTGTGTCTCTTAGGTTTCCTGTATTGGCAGATGGATTCTTTACCACTGAGCCACCTGGGAAGCTTATTTAACTGCTAATGCAGTAATAAAATTTAACTTGTGAATTTGACCTCAATTCCAGATAATTGACTGTAGTTCTAACCTTCCTGAAAGCAGAAAGATTTTTTTTTCTGGAAGCAACAATCACTATTAAAAAGGCAAAGAGCGCTCTGGTTTTGCCAGCAATTCTATTTTCAGTGACCCCTTTCTCCCTGTCTTTTTCTCCCACGCTGAACGTTAGGAGACCTCACAAGCTTTCAAAAATAGAGCGAGAGGTTGAAGATAAAGGCCTGTTCATTCTACAGGGGAGTGTCCCACGGAGTCACGTCCAGACAGTGTCTCTGCTGCTTGGATATTTTTTTCTGAGATTTCAGAATCTGCCTCTTTGTGTGCCAAAGTGTGTATGTGCAAGTATGACTCTCAGATGTGTTCTATATGGATACACATAATTAGCTTTCTTACCTCCTTCTTTTCAGTTTTATCCAAAGTGCTTCAAATGACAGTTTCTGACTCTATAGAGTCACCACCCTGTCACTTCATCACATTGCCTCTCTGCAAATAATCAGGTACCAGGCTCTTAAATACATTTTCTTCTAAAGATGGTGGCCACTTCCTAACCCTAAGTTACCTAGAATACAGGGTGACTCTATCGAAAAAAAAAGTTGCTTATTAGACTTTATCTAAAGAGCAATTTCTGGTTCACTGCAAAACTGAGCTGAAGATTGAGATTTTCCGTATCTCTTGGCACCTTCACATGCACAGCCTCCCCATTATCAACAGTCTCCACAGAGTGGTACATTTGTTACAATTGATGAATTTACATTGTTGTTCAGTCCCTGAGTCCTGTCAGACTCTGTGACCCCATGGACTGCAGCACGCCAGGCTTCCTGGTCCTTCACCTTCACCCAGAGCTTGCTCAAACTCATGTCCATTGAGTTTGTGATGCCATCCAACCGTCTCATCCTCTGTCGTCCCCTTGTCCTCCCGCCTTCAATCTTTCCCAGCATCAGGGTCTTTTCTAATGAGATCTAATGGAGAACCTGATCCGGTTCTCCGCATCAGGTGGCCAAATTATTGGAGCTTCAGCTTCAGCATCAATCCTTCTAAGAAATATTCAGGATTGATTTCCTTTAGGATTGACTGTTTTGATCTCCTTGCAGCCCAAGGGACTCTCAAGAGTCTTCTCCAACACCACATTTCAAAAGTATCAGTTCTTCAGCGTTCACACTGACACATCATAATCATAATCACTTAAGGTCTGTGGTTTATGTTACAGTTCACTCTCCCTGTTGTACATTCTGCGGGATTGGACAAATGTGTAATGACAGGTATCTACCATATAGTATCATATAGACTGGCTTCAGGAGAGAAGGCAATGGCACCCCACTCCGGTACTCTTGCCTGGAAAATCCCATGGACGGAGGAGCCTGGTGGGCTGCAGTCCATGGGGTCGCTAGGAGTTGGACACGACTGAGCGACTTCACTTTCACTTTTATGCATTGGAGAAGAAAACGGCAACCCACTCCACTGTTCCTGCTTGGAGAATCCCAGGGACAGGGGAGCCTGGTGGGCTGCCGTCTATAGGGTCGCACAGTCATACACGACTGAAGCGACTTAGCAGCAGCAGACTGGCTTCACAGCGTTAAAAATCCTGTATGCTCTGCCCAGAGGTTGGATTTAAAAGGGCGAGAAGAGAGGGAAAGGAAAAAACCGGTGCAAAGCAGAGGCGCCACCAAACTCCCAAGTTCGTTTCTAAGTTCACATGCTCCAGCTGGCCCATCTCTCCGACTCAACTCTGGGCAGGTTCCTCCTCCTTTTGTTTAAGTGTCAAGCAAATGGGTTTCCTGTTGACACCGGAATATTGTGAAAGGGCAGGAAGAAGCCAGGCCAGCTCCTCTTTCTCCCTTTCCTATCGCGTTTGTTTATTTTGTACCCGTCTGTTTTGGTGGCGCGGGTGCTCCCAGCGTGCGGCGGCGGGGCGGCCCGGCGGCCGGTAACCCCTCCCCGAGGAGGCGAGGCCCCGCCAGACCCCGCCCGATCCCGGCTGCGATCCGCGGGGCGGGGAAGGGAGCGGGAGAGCGGGAGCCCGGAGGAGGAGGCCGCCGGGGCGCGCGAGGAGGCGGGGAAGCCGGCTCGGCCCGCGCCCGGCCGCTGCCCCGCGGGCTGCAGGTGGAGCCGACGAGGCAGCCGCTTCCGACGCCGCCGCTCCCCGGGGGCGCCTCCCAGGCCCGAGGCTGCGGGCGCGGGGCGCCGGGGCTGGCGGCCGGCGCGCGGGCCCGCGCGGCTAGTCCATGGCTGAGGGCCGGCGGCGGGAGGACGAGGACGACGAGCTGCGCGAGCGCCGCGAGCTCGGGGGCCCGCGCCGCGCCCGGGGCCGCGTGCTCTCCGGCCACCCGGCCGCAGGTGAGGGGCTCGGGCAGCGCGAGGGGAGGGCCGGGGGCGCCGGGGACCCGGGGCCGCGCACGCCCTGCTCCGGACACCGGCGGCTCCCTCGCCCGCGCGGAGGGGATCCGCACCTTCAACTCGGAGGCGAGCCGGAGGGAGAGTGGCTTTCCTTCAATTCCCATCCTCACTTTGGGGCCGAGCCCCAGGAAATTCAAGCTTATCTCTACCTGTTAGGGGCCCTGGAGCCGAAACTACATATTTTCCGTGCAGACTAAATCCAGGAGCTGCTGGCTTGGAACTTGTGGCTTCCTTATCTCTGGATGAGTCAGAGGCCGGTGAAGAATGCCCCCTCCCGATAGGTTTGCCAGGCTGTCGCAACCGAGTCTAAGCACGTGCTAATAGTCCAGTCGGGTTTGGGTTTCGGTGCCTGTTGAACTTCGGACCTGGGCCTGCCCTCCCAACCCCCAATCGCCCAAGTGCGCCTAGTTTCTGCAGGACTTGCTTTAGAGTTACTTGGTGACACCACCACCCTCTTCGCTCCCACCCCCCGCCGCCTTCCGCCCAGTCTCCCTCCTTCCCCCTCTCCCCAGTCCAGAGTATAGCGTTCCAAAAGGTGATGCATTGGGACCGAGAATCATTTCTGGGCATATGACTACTTTTGTGATCTTGTTTTTGGGTGCACAAAGGCGGTACGGATCAATAGTTTGGCTCAGAAGTGGAAGAGTGAGTAAGTGCACACCCACACCCTTTCAGTTTCCGGGGGAGCTTTTCACTTAAACATAATAGAGAGGAAATTCTTTGGTCTTTGGTTCCAACTGGATAAGCCAGTTATCTGAAAACAAGAGGGAAGAGGTGACAATAAAAGGGAGATAGAGGCGTGAGAAAGATTCCGATGTGCGCATTCATTAAGGCCTCTTTAGAAAATGAAATACACTGAGGATTCCAGTAAACCATGGGGAAACTTTTCTATATAGCTCCCTTAAGTCTCTCTCAAGGAAAGCTGGAGAAGTGAAGGAAAATCCTGAGTTTCTGGGGAACAAATGAAGGCTAGAAAAAGGGATAAAAGGAAAGAGTTTGAGTGGAACGTGAAGAAATAGCTGATTTGATGCTCCTGGTAGGATCTTGAATCCTTAAAAATCATTCCTTTTGGAAGATGAGTCTTCTCATGTTGTCCAAATGTCAAATTCCATTTTTCCTTTTGGAAGTTTTTTTCAAGGAAATCTAGAGTCTTTGCTCTGGACTTCTTTCTAGCAATGAGTGTTACTGTCTAAATTATTTGATACTTAGTGGCGATTATTAATGTCAATAAGATCTGAGGACTAGGTAGTTCATTTACTAGGCAGTAAGTAAATGAACAATGAATTGATACGAGAAAAATTAGAAAAGTATGTTTTGTACAATGTAAATTACTGCATGTTATTAATTAAAAGCATTAAATGCTTTTTGTAATTAAAAAAAGTCATTCCTTTTGCCCATTATTCTTTCCATCAAAATAAGTCATTTGACTAACCACACAAACACCAACCGTTTGGAAGATAACGTCTTGACAGTTCTGTTTAGTATAAACCCAGATCTAATGAAATACTGGGCGATTGCTGGATATGAGTAAATAATCGATGGGAGAATACAGTGAAAAACTTCAGAGATATTTCTGTTTTCCACTGATTGAAACATTCCTTGGACTCCTCTTATCTTCAGCAAAAAGCTTCACATATGTTCTGTGAAGAGCCGTACCGAGGTCATACTAGATATGATACAGGTATATGTTTATCATTTAGTTGCAGTAGATGTGTTTATTCCAAGGCCGGTGGGAATGGCATTTTGTAACTTGTTTTCGCCAGTTCTTTCATTTCCCAAGGCTACCAGGAGCTTTTCTAGGTTCCCTGATAATCTGTTGCTGTCAGGTGACATGGTGTTCTTTTTCACTCAGAAATTGGTGTTCGCAGTTTCTAACATTTTATATACCCTGCCTGGGTTCAGGGGTGAGGAACGGAGATATTATGGAGTGGGCAGAGGGTTAAGCTGGCTGTTTGAGCAGGCTGCTTTCTTTGGAGACACATTATTTAATAGTTTACATTTCTTTGCAAGCTGTGCTCCTCTTTCTCCTCATTAGTTTCCCGTGTGTTTTTCAGACTCCCTTGCATTCCTTACCAAGCTTGGGCATTTGTTAGTTACGTTTGTGCCGGGTGTTCTCTCTCCAAGAAAGAGAGTAGGAACTGACCTAGAGACTCCATGTTTCTCCCCCTACCCCCCTTAACGTGAACCCGTTTTTAAAGTCTTCATTGAATTTGTTAAAATACTGCTTCTGTTTTATGTTTTGGGTTTTGGGCTGTGAACCATGTGGGGTCTTAGCCCCCTGACCGGGGGTCTAACCCATACACCCTGTGTTGGGAGGTGAAATCTTAACCACTGGGCAGCCAGAAGAGTCTCCCATTTCCTCTTTCTACTCTTTCATCTTTCCTGTTCTCATCCCCTCTCTCCTTCCTCCACCACCTCACAATCTAAGGATTTTTCCATTTTTCTTTGATCTCACAGAGCTTGACTTAGGGTGACTATAAACAGGGTGTATGGACTTGAGGGAGTCTGTGAATTCCTTCTCTCCCTGCTAACTATATAGGTGTGGTTGTGGAAGTGTTTTTTTTTTTTTTAACTCTGCAATGTATATTCAGGCGAACCTATAAATATAAAACCTGTAAATCATAAAGTAAGACTCTCATAGCCTGTGCCCAAGTATTATCATTTCCCGAAGCAAACTTTGGTCTCTCCGAGTCATGACATCTTCCTTCCCCTTGAGGGAACCACTTTCTTCCCCCCTTCCTGTGCAGTTTTACCTATACGTGTATGCTTGCATATGAGCACATGCATGTATATGTGCATCCCTATTCAATATTATTTAGTTTTACCTTACTAAGTATGATTGATTTAGTTATTTGACAGCTTCACATGAGTGAAATCATCCTGTATATCTTCTTGAGTGTCATGCTTTCTTCATTCCATGTTAAGTTTGTAAGATGTATCCATATTGTTACATGCAGCTGTAGTATCTTTCTTGGCATTCATATATCACATTTTTGCTTGTTATTTTTATTGATTTGTTGGAGTTTCTTACTTGCACAGGAATCTCAGCTTCCATTGGTTGCCTCTGTTGTAGATTGTGCTTCCATTCTGGTTTATGTAAAAACTTTTTGTTCATGGTTTCTTTTGATGTAGAAATTCATAATTTCAGTGCAGGTAGATTCACGAATCTTTTTCTTGATAGTTAAGTGTCCCTCCTCTCCTCACTGTCCTCCTGTGTTAAGAATGCTTTCTCTACCCCAAGGTCATGAAGATATTCTATATCTTCTGTTTTGTTTACTAAAAGTTTTGTAGCTTTCTTTGGGGAGAGATGCCGTAGCTTTCGTCAGAATCTCAAATGGGTCTCAGAACTCTGAGTGACCTGACAGCATTTTTATATTGTTTCTCCAAAGGGCGGCGGCTGCTGCTGCTGCTGCTGCTGCTGCTGCTGCTGCTGCTGCTGCTGCTGCTGCTAAGTCTCTTCAGTTGTGTCCGACTCTGTGTGACCCCATAGACGGCAGCCCACCAGGCTCCCCCGTCCCTGGGATTCTCCAGGCAGGAACACTGGAGTTGGGTTGCCATTTCCTCCTCCACTGCATGAAAGTGAAAAGTGAAAGCGAAGTCGCTCCAAAGGGCAGGGAGTACAAAATTCCGAGGAGTGGTAGGCATTTAATTTTGTATGCTCAGTTGTGTCCGACTCTTTGTGACCCTGGGGACTGCAGCTGGCCAGGCTCCTCTGTCCATAGGATTTCCCAGGTAGGAATACTGGAGTGGATTGCCATTTCCTCCTCCAGCGGGTCTTCCTGACCCAGGGATTGAACCCATGTCTTATGTGTCTCCTGTATTGCAGGAGGATTCTTTACTGCTGGCATTTGCTAGGGTTTAATAAATATTAAATAAATTTACTCTGTGTTTGATGTGATTATGGTAAACTCTGGAAGGACAGATATAATTTCTCCCATGTGTTCTGAGTGGAATAACTGATACTTTTAATATGAGGCCACAATTAGACTTCACTGTGTCCTCTTCATTGGGTTCTCTATGAACTGCTTCTTACATGTTGTCGTCTGTGAGGGAGGTGCTATTTTCTCCATTTTATAACTGAAAAGATTGAGGCTCAGAAATATTTAAAAAATATTTAAGTGACTTGCCCAAGATCCTTCAAGCTGTAAGTGGCAGTATGGGGACTTGAATCCAGGTCTTTTTGACCTGAAAATCTGTGTTTTTCCAAGCTATTCTGCTGGCTACTAATAAAAATCAGTTGCTTTGAATGCTCCACATGTTTATACCTGCATGATGTTGCTTGTTATATTTTAGAAATACTTTTTACATTTACCTGGTGCTTTCCTACTTAGGAAGGACTTCCACAGCCTCATGGAACTTGATGGTTACACCAACCTGAGAAGGAAGAGGGTACATTTTTATTATTCCCATTTTAAAGACGAGTAAATTGAGACTCAGAAGTGTTTAAAAAAAAAACCTAAAAAGAACACAGCTGGACATATAGCTGCACCTCAGTTACTCTATTGGGTGTTTCAAGTCATGAACCATTGTTTATTTGATCATACAACATATCAGGTCGTACAGCCCAGAGTGTGTGGCTCTGCCTAATAAGTTGTATCATTCTGAAAACTACATGGATTCTTCTGGGCCGCTAGCTTACAGTTTTTGTTATTAGATTTCCAAAGTTATCTAATTTATTTTGAGGAAGTTATTATAGATCTCACAGAAACTATGGATATACGGACATGCTATTTAAAAATTCTCTACTCACCAAGTTCTCTAAGAATATCTACTAGTTATCCTGTCAACAAAATGTATGCAAAATGTGTAGAAAATACAGGGAATACAAAGAAATATATAAAACAGGCTCCCTGCTTTTAAAGAACATGTCATAGAATTAGGGGAAGTAAGACTAATATACTTTAAAGAAATAAGTAAGATCAAGTAGTTAATGGTAACTATGAAATGGAGGTTAGCATAAGAGAATCAGACTATCTTAGTTTATTTCTTGACTCAGCCTCTTACTGTGTGACCTTGGACAGGTTATCTAACCTGTCTGTGTGTGTCCATTCTTTACTTGTAAAATGGGAATGTTAATAAAACCTATTGCATAGGGTTTGAGGATTAAGTGAATTTGTACATGTAATACCTTTAGAACACAGCTAGGCCCATAATAAATATTGCCTATAATGTTAGTGTTTATGTATAATTTTGTTATTGTTAAAATATCTAACACTTTATTGAGTCTGTATTTTTTGTTCATTTAGGAATAGTTGTGTAGTTTCAGGTTGGCAAAGAAAAAGGAGGTAAAACTGCATCTTCACCATTTCTAATCAAATGTATTTGCTTTGCTTTGGAATTCATGTATCTTTTTGAAATATATCAATCTTACAAGACCATCAAAGACAGAACCTAGTTCTTCATTTGACATTCCTTGCACCATACAAGCTATTTTAATGTGGCTTGTCGTGATTTTTATTAATACCTTTTCTTCTTCATCACAAAAGAAAAGCTCTTTCTTGTGACATAATCATTGTGTTTAAAGTGATTTCAAACAAATCAAAGGGAAGTCGATGACTCCACATCCTATTTTTAACCAGGGTGCATTCCTTCATTCTTTTTTTTTTTTTTTTTTTAATCTTTGCCACTATTCATCCAAGGCTTCTATAACTTCACTGGCATGTTACATTCTGGGGGCAACTCTGTCTCCCCTCAGAACGTTTCACCTTTACATTCAATGTGTGTGTGTGCTAAGTTGCTTCAGTTGTGTTCGACTTTTTGCGACCCCGTAGACTGTAGTTCTCCAGGTTCCTCTGTCCATGGACTTCTCCAGACAAGAATACTGGAGTGTGTTGCCATGCCCTCCTCCAGGGGATCTTCCCGACCCAGGGATCGATCCCACGTCTCTCACATCTCCTGCATTGACAGACGGGTTCTTTACAACTTGTACCACCTGGGAAGCCCTACATTCAATGGTACTTAAGAGTCTAATCCTCTGTACACAGATCTCTGTTAATTAGCTTTAGCCTCCAGCAACTTACAGCATCTTTCTGGGCCTGAGTTTTTGCCTTATTAATTGAAAGGATGAGGCTTCCAACTTTGCATTTTGTGATTCTAGGACACGAGCAGAAAAAGAACTTCTGACTTGGTTTACAGAAGCGTGCCAGTGTGCAGGTTCACATCTAGGCGTGTTTCTCCAGGCTCCTTGTGAAGTAATTTGTTGATGAAGGAGAAGCCAAATGTGCCAGGCTCAAGACATGCCTCACCTGGAGAAGGGCTGTCATGCTAGCTTACGTTGTGTCTTTCAAGATGGGCACTTCACTGATTGAGGGATGGTACTCCGCTTTATCAGTGGAAGATGTGAGATGTGTTCTAGGGAAATTTATAATTCTCTTGTATATATTCTGGGGGAATTTATAATACTGTATGATGCAAATGTTATCATTAAGTACAAGATGGAAATATATATCTAGTAGCTTCAGAGTGAGATGGCATCCCACTCCAGTACTCTTGCCTGGAAAATCCCATGGAGGGAGGAGCCTGGTAGGCTTCAGTCCATGGGTTGCACAGAGTTGGACATGACTGAAGTGACTTAGCAGCAGCAGCAGCTTTAGAGTATAGAGCAGGGTGATGGGAAGGAAGGAAGGAGGCCCAGCCTTCTCATTTGAATAAGGTTGAACGTCAGTTCCTGTCCCTCAGCCTCTGTGGGTCTCACCTTTAGGGGCTCTAGGCTTGCCTTTGGGTGGGGATGGGTGCATGGCTGGGGAGGAGTGAACAGGCAATAAAGCATTGTTTTTTTCTTCTTTTTTTTTTGCAAGCAGAACTTTATTAAATGGGCGACAGATAATACACCCTCCAGACGGGAGAGCAGCCGACCCTAAAGGAGGGGCTGTTTCCTTTTTTAAGTGAACTTTTTTTTTTTTTTTAGAATAGTTGTAGATTTACAGGAAATAGTTTTAGATTTACAGGAAAATTGTGAAGCTAATACAGAAGGTTCCTATCTCCCACACCCATATTTCCCCTTTATTAACATCTCCTTAATTTTTACCTAATTTATTCTTGCTTTGCATGGTCCTATTACGTGTAGTTGTCATATCTCTTCAGGCTCCTCTTGGCTGTGACAGTGTCTTAGATTTTCCTTGTTCTTGATGGCCTTGACTGTGTTAAGGAGTACTGGTCAGATATTTTGTAGGATGTCGCTCTTTGGGGATCTGATGTTATCATGTTTCGACTGGAGTTTGGGGTGTTTGAGAGGTAAAGTACAATGTGTGTGTGTGTGTGTGTGTGTGTGTGCGCGCGTGGGCTCAGTCGTGTCCAACTGTGCATCCCCGTGGACTGTAGCCCGCCAGGCTCCTCTGTCCATAGAATTTTCCAGGCAAGAATACTGGAGTAACCATTTTCTACTCCAGGGAATCTTCCTGGACCAGGAATCAAACCTGAGTCTCTTGCACCTCCTACATTGGCAGGCGGATTTTTTTTTCCACTGAGTCACCAGGGAAGCCCATGAAGTACCATATTAACCACATATTAAGGCTATAGTTTTTCTCTTTTAATGGCACCCCACCCCAGTACTCTTGCCTGGAAAATCCAATGGACGGAGTAGCCTGGTGGGCTGCAGTCCATGGGGTCGCTAACAGTTGGACAGAGTGAGCGACTTCACTTTAACTTTTCTCTTTCATGCATTGGAGAAGGAAATGGCAACCCACTCCAGTAGTCTTGCCTGGAGAGTCCCAGGGATGGGGGAGCCTGGTGGGCTGCCGTCTATGGGGTCACACAGAGTTGGACACGACTGAAGTGACTTAGCAGCAGCTTTACAATGTTGTGAAAGCTTCTGAGGTACAACAAAGTGAATCGGCTATATGTATACATACATCCCCTCCCTCCTGGCCCTCCCTTCCACCACCACCCCATCCCACCCAGCTAGGTCATCCCCGAGCACCCAGCTGCGCTCCCTGTGCTGTACAGCAGCTTCTCACGGGCTATCTTTCACAGATGGCAATATATATAGGTTCAGCACTGCTCTCCCTTTCACCGCCCCTCCTCTCACTGTGTGCACCTGTCCTCTGTGTCTGCATCTCTATCCCTGCCATGCCAATAGGTTCATCTGTACCGTTTCGCTAGACACCATATATATAGATATATGTGTGTGTGTTAATATATGTGTTTTTTCTTTTTCTCACTTCACTCTATATGACAGACTCTAATCACACTAATGTATCCACAGGTGCCAAGCACTAATATGAATTCCTTTCCAGTTTTCAAATCTTTCAAATCCTGAAAGATGATGCTGTGAAAGTGCTGCACTCAATATGCCAGCAAATTTGGAAAACTCAGCAGTGGCCACAGGACTGGAAAAGGTCAGTTTTCATTCCAATTCCAAAGAAAGGCAATGCCAAAGAATGCTCAAACTACTGCACAATTGCACTCATCTCACACGCTAGTAAAGTAATGCTCAAAATTCTCTAAGCCAGGCTTCAGCAATATGTGAACCGTGAACTCCCTGATGTTCAAGCTGGATTTAGAACAGGCAGAGGAACCAGAGATCAAATTGCCAACATCTGCTGGATCATGCAAAAATCAAGAGAGTTCCAGAAAAACATCTATTTCTGCTTTATTGACTATGCCAAAGTCTTTGACTGTGTGGATCACAATAAACTGTGGAAAATTCTGAAAGAGACAGGAATACCAGACCACCTAACCAGCCTCTTGAGAAATCTGTATGCAGGTCAGGAAGCAACAGTTAGAACTGGACATGGAACAACAGACTGGTTCCAAATAGGAAAAGGAGTACGTCAAGGCTGTATATTGTCTCCCTGCTTATTTAACTTCTATGCAGAGTACATCATGAGAAACGCTGGACTGGAAGAAACACAAGCTGGAATCAAGATTGCTGGAGAAATATCNAAGATGTGTATAAGAGACAGACAATAAACTGTGGAAAATTCTGAAAGAGATGGGAATACCAGACCACCTAACCTGCCTCTTGAGAAATCTGTATGCAGGTCAGGAAGCAACAGTTAGAACTGCACATGGAACAACAGACTGGTTCCAAATAGGAAAAGGAGTACGTCAAGGCTGTATATTGTCTCCCTGCTTATTTAACTTATATGCAGAGTACATCATGAGAAACGCTGGACTGGAAGAAACACAAGCTGGAATCAAGATTGCCAGGAGAAATATCAATAACCTCACATATGCAGATGGCACCACCCTTATGGCAGAAAATGAAGAGGAGCTAAAAAGCCTCTTGATGAAAGAGATGGAGGAAAGCAAAAAAGTTGGCTTAAAGCTCAACATTCAGAAAACGAAGATCATGGCATCTGGTCCCATCACTTCATGGGAAATAGATGGGGAAACAGTGGAAACAGTGTCAGACTTTATTTTTTTGGGCTCCAAAATCACTGCAGATGGTGACTGCAGCCATGAAATTAAAAGATGCTTACTCCTTGGAAGAAAAGTTATGACCAACCTGGATAGTATATTCAAAAGCAGAGACATTACTTTGCCAACTAAGGTCCGTCTAGTCAAGGCTATGGTTTTTCCTGTGGTCATGTGAGAGTTGGACTGTGAAGAAAGCTGAGCACCAAAGAACTGGTGCTTTTGAACTGTGGTGTTGGAGAAGACTCTTGAGAGTCCCTTAGACTGCAAGGAGATCCAACCAGTCCATTCTGAAGGAGATCAGCCCTGAGATTTCTTTGGAAGGAATGATGCTAAAGTTGAAACTCCAGTGCTTTGGCCACCTCATGAGAAGTGTTGACTCATTGGAGAAGACTCTGATGCTGGGAGGGATTGGGGGCAGGAGGAGAAGGGGATGACCGAGGATGAGATGGCTGGATGGCATCACAGACTCGATGGACGTGAGTCTGAGTGAACTCCAGGAGATGGTGATGAACAGGGAGGCCTGGCGTGCTGTGATTCATGGGGTCGCAAAGAGTCAGACACGACTGAGTGACTGAACTGAACTGAACTGAATCCTGTTATCTTAAAACGTAAATTATGGGAGTGGGTTTAGTGAGGTCTTTACAACCTCCAGACATTCTTTTGATTCACTTTAATAAGTAATTAAAAAGTATATAACTCCATTGCTAACACTAGGGAGGGGGCACTCTTTCTGGTTTCTACTGATATCTATGTAAGACGCTTTCTCTATGTCTTTTATATTTTAATAAAACTTTATTGTACAAAAGCTCTGAGTGATCAAGCCTCGTCTCTTGCCCTGGATTGAATTCTTCTCTGAAGACCAAGAATCCCAACATATTTCATGGTTCAGCAACAACCTTTCCATCTCATCACTTAATGGCAAATAGATGGGGAAACAGTGGAAACAGTGACAGACTTTATTGGGAGGGGGGCTCCAAAATCACTGAAGCCTTGAAATTAAAAGAGACTTCTTGCTTTACAGACAGGCAAAAGCTGAGAGAATTCAGCACCACCAAACCAGCTCTGCAACAAATGCTAAAGGATATTCTCTAGATAGGAAATACAAAAAGGGTGTATAAACTGGAACCCAAACAATAACGTAAATGGCAATGGGATCATACTTATCAATAATTACCTTAAATGAAATGGATTGAATGTCCCAACCAAAAGACAAAGACTGGCTGAATGTATAGAAAAACAAGACCTCTATATATGTTGTCTACAAGACACCCACTTCAAAACAAGGGACATATACAGACTGAAAGTGAAGGGCTGGAAAAAGATATTCCACACAAATAGAGACCAAAAGAAAGCAGGAGTAGCAATACTCATATCAGATAAAATAGACTTTAAAACAAAGGCTGTGAAAAGAGACAAAGAAGGACACTACATAATGATCAAAGGATCAATCCAAGAAGAAGATATAACAATTATAAATATATATGCACCCAACATAGGAGCACCGCAATATGTAAGACAAATGCTAACAAGTATGAAAGGGGAAATTAACAGTAACACATTAATAGTGGAAGACTTTTATACCCCACTCACACCTATGGACAGTTCAACTAAACAGAAAATTAACAAAGAAANGAAGGACACTACATAATGATCAAAGGATCAATCCAAGAAGAAGATATAACAATTATAGATATATATGCACTCAACATAGGAGCACTGCAATTTGTAAGACAAATGCTAACAAGTATGAAAGGGAAAATTAACAATAACACAATAATAGTGGGAGACTTTCCCTTGTAGCTCAGTCGGTAAAGAATTTGTCTGCAGTGCAAGAGACCCGGGTTCAATCCCAGGGGTAGGAAGACCCCTGGAAAAGGAAATGGTAACCCACTCCAGTATCCTTGCCTGAAAAAATCTCATGGACAGAGCAACCTGATGGGCTGCAGTCCATGGGTTCACAAAGAGTCGGGCACAACTGAGTGGCTAACACTAACACTAATACCCCACTCACACCTATGGATAGAACAACTAAACAGAAAATTAACAAGGAAACAAAAACTTTAAATGATACAACAGACCAGTTAGACCTAATTGATATCTATAGGACATTTCAGCCCAAAACAATGAATTTCACCTTTTTCTCAAGCACACATGGAACTTTCTCCAGGATAGATCACATCCTGGGCCATAAATCTAGCCTTGGTAAATTCAAAAAAATTGAAATCATTTCAAGAATCTTTTCTGACCACAGTGTAGTAAGATTAGATCTCAATTACAGGAGAAAAACTATCAAAAATTCTAACATATGGAGGCTGAAGAACAAGCTGCTGAATAACCAAAAAATCACAGAAGAAATCAAAATATGCATAGAAATGAATGAAAATGAAAACACAACAACCCAAAACTTGTGGGACACTGTAGAAGCAGTGCTAAGGGGAAGGTTCATAGCAATACAGGCATACCTCAAGAAACAAGAAAACAGTCAAATAAATAACCTAACTCTACACCTAAAGCAACTAGAAAAGGAAGAAATGAAGAATGTCAGGGTTAGTAGAAGGAAAGAATTCTTAAAAATTAGGGCAGAAATAAATGCAAAAGAGACCATAGCAAAAATCAACAAAGCAAAAAGCTGGTTTTTGAGAGGATCAATAAAATTGACAAACCAATAGCCAGACTCATCAAGAAACAAAGGGAGAAAAATCAAATCAATAAAATTAGAAATGAAAATGCGGAGATCACAACAGACAACAAAGAAATGCAAAGGACCATCAGAGACTACTATCAGCAACTATATGCCAATAAAATGGACAAGGCGGAAGAAATGGACAAATTCTTAGAAAAGTACAACTTTCCAAAACTGAACCAGGAAGAAATAGAAAATCTTAACAAACCCATCACAAGCACGGAAATTGAAACTGTAATCAGAAATCTTCCAGCAAACAAAAGCCCAGGTCCAGACGGCTTCACAGCTGAATTCTACCAAAAATTTNGAGGAGAGTGAAAAAGTTGGCTTAAAGCTCAACATTCAGAAAACGAAGATCATGGCATCCGGTCCCATCACTTCATGGGAAATAGATGGGGAAACAGTGGAAACAGTGTCAGACTTTATTTTTGGGGGCTCCAAAATCACTGCAGATGGTGATTGCAGCCATGAAATTAAAAGACGCTTACTCCTTGGAAGAAAAGTTCTGACCAACCTGGATAGTATATTCAAAAGCAGAGACAGTACTTTGCCGACTAAGGTCCGTCTAGTCGAGGCTATGGTTTTTCCTGTGGTCATGTATAGATGTGAAAGTTGGACTGTGAAGAAAGCTGAGCGCCGAAGAATCGATGCTTTTGAACTGTGGTGTTGGAGAAGACTCTTGAGAGTCCCTTGGACTGCAAGGAGATCCAATCAGTCCATTCTGAAGGAGATCAACCCTGGGATTTCTTTGGAAGGAATGATGCTAAAGCTGAAAGTCCAGTACTTTGGCCACCTCATGCGAAGAGTTGACTCACTGGGAAAGACTCTGCTGCTGGGAGGGATTGGGGGCAGGAGGAGAAGGGGACGACCGAGGATGAGATGGCTGGATGGCATCACGGACTCGATGGCCGTGAGTCTGAGTGGACTCTGGGAGATGGTGATGGACAGGGAGGCCTGGCGTGCTGCGATTCATGGGGTCGCAAAGAGTCAGACACGACTGAGCTACTGAACTGAACTGAAGTCCATCCACATCACTACAAATGACCCAATTTCATTCCTTTTTGTGGTTGTGTAATATCCCATTGTCTATTTGTACCACATTTGCTTTATCCATTCATCTGTCCTGGGACATCTAGGTTGCTTCCATGTTCTGGCTGTTGTAAATAGTACTGCAGTGAACATTGGGGGTATATGTGTCTTTTTCATTTATGGTTTCCTCAGGGTGTATGCCCAGTAGTGGGATTGTTGGGTCATATGGGAATTCTATTTAGTTTTTCTAAGGGACCACCATACTGGCTGTATCATACTGTTCTCCATAATGGCTGTATCAGTCTGCATTCCTGCAGATAGTACAAGAGGGTTCCCTTTTCTCCACACTTAAGGGTATAATATTAACATCACTTATTACCATTGGTGTTGGCCTTGATCACCTAACTAAGGCAGTGTTTGTCAGGTTTCTCTACCCCAAGGTCACTACCCCCTCCATTCACACCACAGGAACTAAAGGAAATCACTCTGCAGGCCAGACTTTGAGAGTTTTGTTTCACGTCCTCAGGGGTAGATTGTCTCCATAAGTTTTGTAGAATTCTGCACAGGAGATATTCTTTTTTAGTTTCTTTGGGCTCTCCAAAATCTCCACTGGGACTGTGTTTAGACCTTGCCTTTTGGGGAATGTGAGCTCAGTTCTTCCACCCTAGTTCTGTCCAGAAAATCTGATGTGTCCTGATGTCTGGCACACACTTTCATAATTAGAAAAGAAAGACATGGAATGCATATCCAGCTTGAGGTGGCCTATGATTAAAACTCCTTCACACTAGTGTATCCACAGGTGCCAAGTACTAATATGAATTCCTTTCCAGTTTTGGAAATGGAGAGGAAGTTAGAGTATGAGAGGAATTTGGAAAAGCCCTGGACTAGGATAACCAATGAGTTAATATTTATCATGCGGCTTCCAGGTGGTATTCTAATTGTCTTAAGTGTGTTTTTTTCCCCTAGTCCTCATACCAATCCTATGAGATAGGTGTGATGATTCCCTTCATTTTGGCAGATGAGAAGCTGAAGGGGCTATTTACCTCGAAGGGTAAATAATCTACTCCAGGTCACACAGCTAGAAAGCAATGGAGTAGGTAGGATAGGATTCTGTGCAGATCCCTAGTTGCCTCCCCAGTATCCGTTCTCACCTTCCTTAGTCAGTGGAACCCCGTATGGTGGACTGTGGCAGAGTACCCACCTATGAAACTGCTTCACACAGCCTGCTAAGGAGAGGCAAGTAGAAGTTGTTGAGTGGGGCTTCTAGGAAGATTCTCTAAAGGGGACTCGTGTACAGAATAGCCTTTTGCCCATATCCCCTTCTATCCCCCTTCTATCAGGAACAAGGGTGTGTGTGGTTCAGCAGCCATCCTGAGTCATGAGGTCACCTTGAGGATGAAAGCCACACACTGACAACAGTGGAGCGGAAAAATACATGGAATCTCAGTTCCCGATGTTAATAAAGTCATCATGTGAGCTTTTGATGGCCTGCTTCTCCTTTATTTAAGAAAAACTGCCTTATTTAAGCCTCTGCTGCCGTGCGTGTGTTCACATGTGCTCAGCTGTGTCTGACTCTTTGCCATCTCAGAGACAAGCTCGCCAGGCTCCTCCGTCCATGGGATTCTCCAGGCAAGAGCACTGGAGTGGGTTGCCATTTCCTATTCTAGGGGATCTTCCTGACCCAGGGATTGAACCCATGTCTCTTTCGTCTCCTGCATCAACAGGTGGATTCTTTACCACTGGCACCACCTGGGAAACAATTGTTATCTTAGGTCTTTAATAATTAGCAGTTGAATCCAATTCCTGGCTGATAAAACTTCTGACTTGATTCTTGTTTCTCCCTCCTTATCACCAGGCTAATTTGGTTACCAAGAGGTTACCTTAGGCTACCTAGGTTCTTGCTGCTATTTTGTGCTTTATTATAATGTCACCTTGGACAAATAACTTAGATGTCCCTCCCTTTTGCATCTTTTGAATGGGAATTATTTGTTCTCTAACTGCTCTACAAGTTTACTATGGGAAAAATGCCTATAAATGTCAGGTTCTCATGTGTAATGTACATTTCTTGAAGAGGGTCGCGGTCATCCTTGTTTAGTGGGATTGAAAAGGAAACCTCTAGAATCTGAAAACAGTTTTCTGATTTTGTCATTTTGCCGAGTGCCATGTTTAATACTGCTCAGGGCACAAACAAATGGAAGCTGTGATGGGAGGTGGTTTTGTCCCTCCGCTGCACAGGAGCAGATTCGCAGTGGCATCACTGATGAGCCTGTAGCTCGTGCCAGGGCTGCTGCTTAAGATTCAGAGTTTGTGTCCAATATGGCTGCCTTCATCATGCTGGAGTGTTGTTTCTTGAAGATACAGTAATCAAGGAATCGCTGTACTGGAAGAAAGCTAAATGCTTTTTCTCTGAAAGCCGGCCAGGAACAAGGGGCACAGAAGAAAACGTTTGCACAACACATGGAGAATTCTTTTTGCTGGCAATAAATATCCCCATTTCCAACGAGTCCTCTGAAACTAGTACAGAGGTGTTCTCAAAAATCTGGACGGCCCCTCGCTCAGCTTGGGCCCGCCCAGGTAAAAGATCCTTTTCTGCCTTGTCACCGCACTCCTTGTGTCTTTACTTCCTCATGAGGAGTGTCCCTCGACACACTAGCTCCATGGAGATAACAAGTTATCTGGTCGATTTGTGTTACTTAGCTGAGGTATAACTCTTGCCAGTGGAAGGTGTGGTTTGTAAGTTAAATTCATTTGGAATAAGGAGTGGTAGTTCAAGTTTTAAAATGTGCAGACTTATATTTGAATATTACTCTTAATTAGAGGCTTAGTAATGGGAAATATCTAATATCACAAACATTTTATCTTTTATGCTGATCTATTCCTCTTTCTTTCTTCTTGAGGTATTCAACTTGAAAACCTGGTATGGTATTTCTTACACTTCTGTAGCAATGCTTTAAACTTTAAACAGTGCTTCTCAAACTTTAATATGCCTACAAATCCCCTGGAGATCTTGTAAAACTGCCGATCTTGATTTCATAGGCTCGGGGTGGAGCCTGAGATTCTGCCTTTCTAACAGACTGTAGATGCTGCTTCTGCTGCTGGTGCCTGGGTTACACTTTGAGTAACAAGGCCCTCAGTTACTTCTGCCTCAGTACTGGAATTCTCAGTGCTGACGGGGCATCGGAATTAACTGAGGAGTTTTCTACAAGATGTGTGCTCACCCTACACTCAGATTTCCTGATTAAGTACTTTTGGGATAGCTGGAGAGCTGGAGTTTTAGAGTTCTATTGAGGTGAGACTCACTGGCTTCATCTCCTATTTAAAAATGTGATGTTGAGTGGTTTCACTGTGCTTTCTTGGAATTTGAACTGTAATTTTTTTGAACATGTATTATCATTTTTTAAAGTAATGAACTTAATTAATTGGTTTATGATTTTGGCTGTGCTGGGCCTTCTTTGCTGCACGCGGTTCTCTCTGATGGTGGCGAGCAGGGGCTACTTCCGAGTCGCAGTACTTGGACGTCTCGTTGCAGTGGCTTCTCTTGTTCTGGAGCGCAAGCTCCAGGGTGTGCGGGCTTCCAGTCGTTGCAGTTGTTGGGTTCTAGAGCACAGGCTCAGTAGTTGTGGGATGTGGGCTTTGTTGCCTCACGAAATGTGGGGTTTTCCCAGACCAGGGATCCAACCAGTCCCCTGAATTGCAACATGGGTTTTTAACCACTAGACCACCAGGGAAGCCCTGAGCTATAATTTAAAACAAAAATTTATTTGTTTAGTTGTGGCATGTGAACTCTTAGTTTGGGTCTGTGGATCTAATTCCCTGACCAGGGATTGAACCCGGGCCCCCTGCCTGGAGTCCCCTGCCTGGAGTCTTAGCCAGTGGAGCACCAAGGAAGTCCCTGTAATGTGTTTCCATCATAAGTAATTTATACATGGACTATGTACAGTCCCTGTGTTATCCATGGGGCTTCCCGGGTGACTCAGATGGTAAGGAATCTGCCTGTAATGCAGGAGATCTGGGTTCAGTCCCTGGGTCAGGAAGATCCCCTGGAGAAGGGAATGGCTACCTACTCCAGTATTCTTGCCTGGAGAATTCCATTGACAGAGGAGCCTGGCAGGCCACAGTCCATGGGGTCACAAAGAGTCAGGCACAAATGAGTGACTAACACTTTGTGTTATCCATAGCTTAAGAAGACTCCTGGAGAAGGAAATGGCAACCCACTCCAGTATTCTTGCCTAGAGAATCCTGTGGACAGAGGAGCCCGGAGGGCTGCTGTCCATAGGGTCGCACAGAGTCAGACACGACTGAAGAGACTTAGCATCGGCAGCAGCAAGAAGACTCCACATAAAAAATGATGTAAGGGCCTATCATTGAAGTAACTGGGAAGTAATGTGTGTGATAGTTATGTCCTTTCAGATTGTAAGAAATAGTGGCCTGTTCTGCTAACCTCAGTTGATGGGAGGCTTATTATAAGGATATACCAGTAAGTTGGAAGACACAGGAAGTAGCGTCAGAAGTCATTCGGAAATATAGCAAGTAGTTCATTTGGAAATATAGCAAAAAGTTATTTGGAAACACAGCAGATAGTTTCCCCAGAGAACATTCCGTTGTAAGTTGGGAAGCTTGTTATTCCTTATGTTACTGTCACCACTGTCATCATTCTGGTGACTCAGTTTACCTCTGTCTCCTTCCATAGCTCTGCTAAGTCGCTTCAGTCGTGTCCGGCTCTGTGCGACCTCATAGACGGCAGCCCACCAGGCTCCCCTGTCCCTGAGAGTCTCCAGGCAAGAGCACTGGAGTGGGTTGCCCTGTCCTTCTCCAATGCGTGAAAGTGAAAAGTGAAAGTGAAGTCTCTCTCAGTCATATCCGACTCTTAGCGACCCCATGGACTGCAGCCTACCAGGCTCCTCCTTCCATGGGATTTTCCAGGCAAGNGGCTCCCCTGTCCCTGAGAGTCTCCAGGCAAGAGCACTGGAGTGGGTTGCCCTGTCCTTCTCCAATGCGTGAAAGTGAAAAGTGAAAGTGAAGTCTCTCTCAGTCATATCCGACTCTTAGCGACCCCATGGACTGCAGCCTACCAGGCTCCTCCTTCCATGGGATTTTCCAGGCAAGAGTACTGGAGTGGGGTGCCATTGCCTTCTCCATCCATAGCTCTAAACTTACTGAATAAATGACTCTTGTTTTTCTTGTAGTCAGCCTCCCCAAGGAAGAGCCTCTAAGTGGGTTGTCCAGCTAGGGTCCTGCACAGAGTGTCCCGTTGGGGCAGAAGCTAATGACAAACTACAGACAGGTACTTTTAAGGAGGAGGATGGTAGGGTCTTGTGGTACTCACCTGGCTACCTGCATGTGAGAATTGAGGATTACCTCTGTCAAAAGCAGACACCTGCAGCTGCTTCTGTTGCAACAGCACAGTGAGTTCAGCCCTTAGCAGGGCAGCTACTGCTGCCAGTTGCTACTTGGTGCCCTGCTACCAGGCAGTGAGTCCTGCTCCGCCATTGGTGAGTGCCCCACCGGGCCCCACCCACCAGCACCCAACTGTCAGGGAGCCTCTCCCCACGTAGGGTGCTGCTCTGCCATTGGTGAGTGCCTCATCGGGCCCCACCCACCGGCACCCAGCTGTCAGGGAGCCCCCAGTAGGGTCCTGCTCCGCCATTGGACAGCACAGCAACTACTGCTGCCCCGTTACTACTTGGCGCCCTGTTACTAGGCAGTGAGTCCTGCTCTGCCATTGGTGAGTGCCCCACCGGCCCCGCCCACTAGCCCCCAACTGTCAGGGAGCCCCCGGTAGGGTCCTGCTCCGCCATTGGACAGCACAGCAGCGGGTCCTGCCTACAAGCAGCCGGCCGTTAAGGAGCTACGGTTAGTGAGGGGAATTAGACAACGGTGGAGTGGTGGTGGTGAGGTGGCAAGTGAGGCGAGAGACGGATCCCGGCCTTCTCCCTGAGGCCCTCCATCTGACCCGGCCGTGGGCCAGCGGGTGAGTGGGGGGTCCAGAATGGGCTTTGCGCTGTGTCCTGCAGGGCTCAGAGCCCTCACTGCGGCTACCAACTCGCTCGGCCCAGGCCTCGAGGCAGCGGCGAGCCTCTCCACTACCCCTGTCTCTGCGACCTAAGAGCACTGGCAGTTTGCCTGGGTCACAATCTGTGGGACCTGTTTTGGGGTGGCTTAAGGTACCTGAGGGCCTGTAGGTTGGGCGCCTGGCTATCTCGGAGATGAAAGTTTTCAGTGACTTCGGGGTTCTCAGGGCTTGAGCCACCCATCTTCTTGTGTGAACCTTTCTCTGTTCCAGACTCCAATGTTTGTGTTATTTGGCCTCACTGTGTTGTACACTTAGCCTTGCATTGTTCGGTATCATTGTCAGATGAGGCTTTGGGCTTGGGGTGCATTCTGAGGTTAGTTATGAGGGTTAGAAGGTAAAACCGGTAGATTCCATGCATGACCTGAACACCCTTTCGTTATTGAGCAGCATGGGGAAAGATGTATTTTGTTCGTTGTTACAGTCTCGTAAACCACAAGGGTGCCTGGCACACATGTTCAGTGCATGTCAAATAGAACACAAATAGAAAATGTTTTTAATGATTTAAGGTTGTCTTTGTTGTTCATTTGATTACATTTAATTCTAACCCGGATCCTGTGTACACCACAATGGTGAGGGAATTTTCTACTCTATGAGTGTCTCACTGAAACAGCTCGCTCCAAGACCGCAGGAAGTTTTCTTGTTGCATTTTTAGTAGTGATGAGATGTTTGCCGCTTGGTGTCATCAGTATGGCTGGCGCCAGGCTCTGGGCTGAGGTGGACACGAAGCTCAGCCATCAGGGTCCTTCCTGACGGCCTCCCTCGAGGGCCCCCACGGCCCTGCGGCGGTGGTTGCTCCTCTGGGAGGTGAGCCGCCCCTCCCGCCTCAAAGCGCCGCCGCCACCCTGGGTCCCAGTCACCTCTGCTCTGAGAGGTCAAGTGTGGATTTGAATGTTTTGCCAAGCAAAGGAGGCTGCTTTTCAGGTAAAGAGGGAGACACTGGGAAGATGGGAGTCGCTGTTACAGCAGTTGCTGTCTCTTAAAAATCTCCAAACCCCTCATCCGTGGAATGGGAGGAGGTTGGATGTTAAAGATGTTCCTGAGGAGGGACGGACCAGCTGATGATGGATGGGATGTAGGCAGCGCACGAAGGGCCAAGTCCAAGGATGCTGACCTGTCCTGACTTGAGAAAAGAAGCTTCCGGTTGATACCTTCCCCTGGAGGGGGGAAATGATACACAAGGTTGAGTATTAAATCTTAATTAGAGCCCGTTTGGTTTTCCTGTTAAGCAGTGTGGAGAGTATTCACGTAGCACTGGAAACAAGCCTTTCAGTAGCTTCTGGAGCACATGAATTGGGTAAACCTTGAGGAACGTAATTTAGTACTGATCACCTCATAGGTTTCCGATGAATGTTTAATAAAGGTAATGAAAAATTAGGGGTTTTAATCGCAATAGTCTTTAATTCTTTGCTTTTTTCATTGAAAGCGAGGTTTCTTTTAAGTAGGTTTTTAAAAGTACCAACTTGTTAGCATGTCTGAACAAAACATTTTATTGATCAGTAAGTAACTAATTTAGTGCCTAAAGTATGCCAGGAACTCCTGTAACTGACACAGAAAGTTAGGTTCTGTTTTCAAGATGAGAACAATGAGGCAGAGAGAAGTAGAGCTGGAATTTGAACCCCTGCAGTCTTTTTTCTCCTTTAATTTTTAAATTTACGTACATAAACTTACACGCATAAGGTTGATTTCTTTTGGGTACATAGTTTTGTGAGCTTTAATAAAGGTATGGATTCATGTAATCATCTCCATAGTCAAAATACAGAAGTTTCATCACCTTGAAACCCCTGTGCTTCCTGTTGCAGTCAAATCTTCCCTATACCCTGTAACTCCTGATCTGTTCCATGTCTTTGTAATTTTGCCTTTTAATGCAATCATTTCATCCTGCACAATGTGGAGATTCATTCATGTTGTTCCATGTGTCAATAGTTTGTTCCATTTTGCTGCTATTCAGTATTCAGTATTCTATGAATGCACCACAGTTTGTTTATCCACTTACCTGATGAGGGATATTTAGGTGATTTTCACGTTTTGGTGTTTTTGAATAAGCTGCTCTAAACATACTGGTTTTTGCATAAACATAAGTTTTTATTTCTCTAGTTTTAAGTACCTGGACATTGTTTTGATGGGTCATATGGTAAGTGCATGCTTAACTTTATAAGAAACTACCAAAATGTTTTCAGAGCTGTGTTAAACCATTTTGCATTATCATCAGCAATGGATGAGAGTTCCAGTTGCTCTACATCCTGATCAGCCTTTGGTATTGTCAGGTTTTTTGCTTTGGCTTTTGTTTTAGTCTTCTGGGCTTTTTGTTTGATGAATGTGTAGTGATATTTTCTTGTGGCTTTAATTTGAATTTCTTTAATGTATAATGATGTTGAGCATCGTTTCATGTGGTTAATTGCCATCCATTATATCATCTTTGGTAAAGAANTTGCTTTGGCTTTTGTTTTAGTCTTCTGGGCTTTTTGTTTGATGAATGTGTAGTGATATTTTCTTGTGGCTTTAATTTGAATTTCTTTAATGTATAATGATGTTGAGCATCGTTTCATGTGGTTAATTGCCATCCATTATATCATCTTTGGTAAAGAATGTCAAATCTTTGCCCATTTTAAAATTTGTTTGTTTCCATATGATGAAGTTGTAGAGTTCTTTATATATTTTGCATTCAATTATTTTGCTGGATGTAAGATATGAAAATATTTCTCCTGGTCTGCCATTTACTTTTTCATTCTGTTAGCAGTGTCTGTAGCTCTTTGAACTTCCTGAAAATAGTTGATTTAAAGTCTTTGTGCTGTGCTTAGTTGCTCAGTCGTGTCTGACTCTTTGCGGCCCCATGGACTGTAGCCCGCCGGGCTCCTCTGTCCATGGGGGTTCTCCAGGCAAGAATCCTGCAGTGAGTTGCCATGCCCTTCTCCAGGGGATCTTCCCAACCCAGGGATCAAACCCAGGTTTTCCACACTGCAGGCGGATTCTTTACTGCCTGAGCCACCAGGGAAACTCTAGTAAGTCCAATATCTGGGCTTTCACAGAACTGTTTATGTTGATTAGTTTTTTTTCTGTGCATGTGCCTCATAATTTTATGTTGAAAACTGGACATTTTGAATATTACAATATTACAACTCTAGAATCAGATTCTTCTCCCTAGGGTTTATTATTGCTGTTATTATAATTGTTGTCACTTGTCTAGTAATTTTTCTGAACTAATTTTGTAAAGTGTATAATTTTTGTGTGATGTGTGACACTGAAGTCTCCCGTTTCATTTGCTTAGTGGACAGCTAGTGATTAGACAGTTTTCCTTAAATGCCTAGAACAACAACAAAACACCAAAAACCTCCCAGTCATTGCAGGGGGGCTCTGTGTAGGTATCACAGCATACCTTCAATACTCAGCCAAGTAGTGTACAATTCACCTTAGCCTTCACTTTCTACTTGTGCAGAGCTTGTAGGTCAGTCACAGATGAGAGCTTAGGGCCATCTCAGATCCTTTCTGAGCCTGAACCCACCCTGAGAATGCACACGGACTTTCAGATTCCCAGGAATATGTGGGAGCTTTTCAAAGCCCTTATTCCCCAAAGCATCTCATCCTCTAGCCTTTCCTCCCAGTTTTGTTGGTTAGTCTGTTGTTTGCCCCAACTATTATCCATTGACTCATGCGGCGGCAACTAATATATTTATTTGTCTGTAAATGATTTCAGTAAGCTTTCTCTGGCTAGCCACTTTTCAGGGTTTGGAGAGTTTTGAGTTAGGCAAGATAAAGACAAGTATTTTGTGCTGGCCTTCTGAGGTGCCACCAGACAAATCAAAACAAATTATTACAATTCTTTGTGAATGAAGTCTTTTCTGCTCCCTCTGGTACTAGTACTGGTACTAGGTAGACAGGTTATTATTTTCAAGGCTACCACTGAGCTGGAGAATGGGGGATGAGACCAGGTTTAGTTAAAATGCCACAAAGCTTGCTACTCCAACCAAAACTCACCTTGTTTTTCTTGACTAAGTATTTCATTGTACTTAAATGCATCAAGTGGTTGCTGTAAACTTTTGGTTAGTTTATAGAGTTCCAAAAAAGATGATTCTGCCAGTTTCCATTTTCCAATTTTCCATTGCTTTTCTGGAGAACAGAATTTTGAAGTTCTTTACTCTGCCGTTGTCACTGATGGCACTCAAGTATGAATTTAAAAAGTAACTAAGATTGTCGATCTTTTTATGAGCAAAGTGGCCAAGTTTTTCCCAATAAAATACTGAAAGAGAAGATGTGGATAGGATAGTCTTACTCATTTTGAAGTGTTTGTACATCCTATAATAGCATTATCAAGGTATATGAGGAGCCTCACTCATCCGGTTACAGTGCTGGAGTCAAGACCCTTTTTCATTTAAACCCTGCATAGGCAGCTTACTTATTTTAGTTCCAGGCACAGACACCCCCTAGCCTGCTGTTACTTTTATTTATTTGTTTGTTTTCACTTTTTAAAAAAGATTATTTATTTTAATTGGAGGCTAATTACTTTACATTATTGTGGAGGTTTTTGCCATACATCATGTGAATCAGCCATGGGTGTACATGTGTCCCACCATCCTGAACCCCTCTCCCCTCACCCTCCCTACCCCATCCCTTGGAGTTGTCCCAGAGCACAAGCTTTGAATGCTCTGCTTCATTAATCAAACTTGCACTGTGGTTACTTTTAAAAACCTGATTTTCAAGGTATATCTGGCCAGGAGAATCCATATTCCCCTTTGCTTTTTAAAGAATGACTCTGAGAAAGTAGCTTTATTGCTATGTTCTGATATAAATCAGTCATTGTTAGCACTGGGGAGGGGAATTGAGGGCATGGAGTGTCACTTTATACACTTCTGTATTGAGTTTCCTCCAATGAGTATTACTTTGAAAGTGAAAAGAAAGGGACAATAAATTTAAAATACCATGTGAAATAATTGCTGACCTAGTGTATTTGTTGCTTATGTTGTGGTATTTTTTTTAAAAAAACCTGTTTTGCCTTAAGATGAGCTACTGCAATGGCAAAGTTGTCATGTTGATAAAAGAAATGATTGATGCGTGTTAGAGAAAATGATAGTAGGAAAGAAGTATATAATTGTGTTTCCTCTGAAGATCATTTTTCAAACACTGGCTAGTTTATCATTTGGTCACCTATTCCATCTTATGACATTCATTGTTTTTATGAAAGCCATAATCATTTAAAATGCAAATCCTCATAACCACACTGTTGAAAGTTGTTTAACGTAATCAAAACCTACCCTTTGTGTTCTCTACCTTTTTTCCTGTGTGTTTCATCTCCAAGTCGTGACCCAACAGAATCTATTCCAGAAAAATGGATTCAGGAGACCTGCATTTTAACAACTCAACTTGCCACCAGCCAGCTGTATGTCCTTGATTTAATCTCTCTGGGTCTCAGATTCCTCATTGACAATATGAACAATTCAGACCAGATATCTGAAAACTGTGTTTCTGTGGTCCAAATCTGGCTCACTTCTTGTTTTTGTAAATAAAGTTTTATTGGGACACAGTCATGCTTATTCATTTATATATTATCTATGGCTGCTTTTGTGCCATATCTGCAGAGCTGAGTATTTGTAACAGGGTCTGTGTGGCCTGTGAGCCTAAAGTATGTACTGTTTATCCCTTAAAAGAAAAGTTTGCTGACTCCAGACTATAAATTTTTCTTTGAGGTTAAATTTTTTTTTTAATTTTTGGATGCTTGGGCCAATTATTTCTTTTTTCCCATTAGATTGCGTCTTAGGAGATCACCAGAAAAATTCAGCTGGAGGAGGGGAAATACAGATCATACATTGTTATTGGCACCCCACTCCAGTACTCTTGCCTGGCAAATCCCATGGACGGAGGAGCCTGGTGGGCTGCAGTCCATGGGGTCGCTAAGAGTCGGACACGACTGAGCGACTTCCCTTTCACTTTTCACTTTCATGCATTGGAGAAGGAAATGGCAACCCACTCCAGTGTTCTTGCCTGGAGAATCTCAGGGACAGGGGAGCCTGGTGGGTTGCCGTCTATGGGGTCACACAGAGTCGGACACGACTGAAGTGACTTAGCAGCAGCAGCAGCAGACACAAATCCATCATACATCTGGCATATTTTGTTACTGCTGTGGTTATAAACTGTAACCACAGTGAGCTGTAGCTCAGCCTAACTTTCTTCTTCATTCTGGGATCCTGGTTGTAGGTGTAATCCCTTACTGGGAAAAGGAGCAATGAAGAAATCATGTGCCACTTTTTAAAACTTCTCAGAAGCAGGTGTGTATTACTTCTACTCACATTGGCCAGCTGCATGTTAGTGGTGCAGGGAAGGGTAATCCTTCTGTAGGAGGCCCTGCAAGTCACCTGGTAACTTGAGTGGGTGGATCATCTTTCTGCACAGAGCGCTGGGAAACACTGGGAACAACATCATCTGCTATAGCTTCTTTAAAGGTTCCCTAATGTGAGCAAACGAAAATTAATGGCAGAAACTTGCTTTTAGAATTTTTAATGTTACATTTTTAATGAACGTTCTGCAGCTAACAGGTAACTAGAAATTGGCCTGTTGAGGTTTTGGAACATATTCTAATTCTCTCTACTTACTTATTTAAACAAATGTTCATTGTAAGAATGTAATATCTGTTTGGATTTGTTTTTATAGACTCCTGATGTCTTTAACTTATAATTCTCACTCCTAAGCTGCCTTTCCAAGGTCCCATGTCTAGCTGGGACAGTAACATAGCTCAAGTTACTGAAGCTAGAAACCTGGGTGAAATTCTTAAACTTCCTCTCTTATCATGATTACTTCTGTCTAACCAGGCAGTTAACAGAGTCTATTGAATACATCCCTTCTACAGCCCTGACTCAGTCCTCCTCCCTCCTACTACCGTCCTGGACCAAAAATCTCTCACCATTCCCAACAGCCTTATAACTAACTAGACTTTCTACCTCCTGTAATTCATTCTGTATACAGTGACCAAAGTGATTTTTCTAAAATGCAAACTGATCATGTTATTCCTCTGCCTTAAAACCTCTGTGTCTTATTTAATCTACACTTTAAAGCTCAGATTTCTTAGCATGGCCTTGAACCTTTTCTTTTTCTCCTGGGAATTCCCGAGTCAGTCCTGTTACACTTAGCTTACCTTCTTGGCTGGAAAATATAATCGTTGTTCTGGAAAGATTTTTCTTGACCGTATCTCATGAACTCACATAGTATTTGGTAGATGTTTTTCACTTGGAAAGACTCAAACACTAGATAAAAAGTACTGTGTAGAGCTGATTGTGTGCAGTGTGGAGGGTGCGCTCATCCTAATGCTCAGTGGATTGCCCTTTCCTGGAAGGGCTTGGCTAAGCCAGATGGGGTCCCGAAGAAAGGCTGATTGACACTGGTTTTGTTTTACTTCCAATGAGACCTGTTTTTAGAAGTTTAAAATGTGCCCGTTTTGGAACTTGTCATTTATTGGTCCTCTTTTCAGTGAACTAACATATTTTTCCTTATGATACGAACTCAGCAGCTTCTGGACAAAAGGAATATGAAACAAATGCATCTTAAAAAAAATACTGTCTCCTCTGGGTCTTTCATGTTAGCTCTGTTTCAGAAATAAAAACAGCCTCATTGAACTCATAGGGGGAATAGGAGAAATTCAGATACTTGCTTTGAAGATACTCTAGTGATTTTAAAATTTCAGGCCAGAATGTTTTCATTATTTAAAATTCATTGACACAGAATTTCTTTGATCAACCAACTGCTTGCTATCCTTTCTTTTTATCTAGCCTAGTTATATGGAATTCTAATAGAAGAAATCAAAAGTCTCAACTCTGAAGCTTTGCAGCTGTTGTAAGCACAGATTTCTGTTATCCTAAGTTAATTTTAAAAAGTAAGCTTAATTGAAGGGAAAAAAAACAAGATTAAAAGAAACTGTTTATCTGTATAAACATTTAAAAAAGAGTCAGAGGTAAATTGACCACATCTTTAAACAAGGGGAGAACATGTAAAGGGTAATAGTGATTAACACAGTGGGTACATGGGAATTTGAACTTTCTGTGTTAGATATTTCTGTAACATTTGGATTTAAAAAAAAATAAGTACGGGGAAAAGGTTTTTTGTAAAAAAGATTTTTATTTTTAAATGAAGAGAGTGACTTGGTTTCCTTTTATTTAGGGAGGGAGCAATCATCAGGGTTAGAACAGGCTGCTTTGTGATTCCTTATGCTAGAGATTTCAGGAAAATAGGGATTCTTGAACATCTTGAAATTTCATGAAAAAATGTTGTGTTTGCGGTTGAGTGCTTTTTTGGGATGCAGGGTTAGAGCAACGTGGGGAAAATAATACACAATTCAAACAGATTCTTCTGGTTTTATTTCTCTAGTCTTGCCCTCTCTGAGCTCCAGACTGCTTACTCAGCATGTCTACCTGTATATCTAATAGACATCTCAAATCTAATATATATGTATTAGTTTCTCATAGCTATAACAAATTGCTATTTATACAGATTTAGTGGCTTCCAACAGCATGGATTTATTGTCCTACAGTTCCGGAGGTCAAAGGTTTGAAATCAGTTCAGTTCAGTCGCTCTGTCGTGTCCGACTCTTTGCGAACCCATGAATCGCGGCACGCCAGGCCTCCATGTTCATTACCATCTCTCGGAGTTCACTTAGACTCATGTCTATAGAGTCCATGATGCCATCCAGCCATCTCATCCTCGGTCGTCCCCTTCTCCTCCTGCCCCCAATCCCTCCCAGCATCAGAGTCTTTTCCAGTGAGTCAGCTCTTCGCATGAGGTGGCCAAAGTACTGGAGTTTCAGCTTTAGCATCATTCCTTCCAAAGAAATCCCAGGGTTGATCTCCTTCAGAAGGGACTGGTTGGATCCCCTTGCAGTCCAAGGGACTCTCAAGAGTTTTCTCCAATACCACAGTTCAAAACCATCAATTCTTTGGCGCTCACCCTTCTTCACAGTCCAACTCTCACATCCATACATGACTACAGGAAAGACCATAGCCTTGACTAGGCGGACCTTAGTCAGCAAAGTAATGTCTCTGCTTTTGAATATGCTATCTAGGTTGGTCATGACTTTTCTTCCAAGGAGTAAGCGTCTTCTAATTTCATGGCTGCAGTCACCATCTGCAGTGATTTTGGAGCCCCCCAAAATAAAG
>SJYX01001749.1:17248-38471 GCA_006410675.1 Oreotragus oreotragus | reverse complement strand
GACTTTATTTTTTTGGGCTCCAAAATCACTGCAGATGGTGACTGCAGCCATGAAATTAGAAGACGCTTACTCCTTGGAAGAAAAGTTATGACCAACCTGGATAGTATATTGAAAAGCAGAGGCATTACTTTGCCGACTAAGGTCCGCCTAGTCAAGGCTATGGTTTTTCCTGTGGTCATGTATGGATGTGAAAGTTGGACTGTGAAGAAAGCTGAGCGCCGAAGAATCGATGCTTTTGAACTGTGGTGTTGGAGAAGACTCTTGAGAGTCCCTTGGACTGCAAGGAGATCCAACCAGTCCATTCTGAATGAGATCAACCCTGGGATTTCTTTAGAAGGAATGATGCTAAAGCTGAAACTCCAGTACTTTGGCCACCTCATGCGAAGAGTTGAGTCATTGGGAAAGACTCTGATGCTGGGAGGGATTGTGTGCAGGAGGAGAAGGGGCCGACTGAGGATGAGATCGCTGGATGGCATCACGGACTCGATGGACGTGAGTCTGAGTGAACTCCGGGAGATGGTTTTGAACAGGGAGGCCTGGCGTGCTGCGATTCATGGGGTCACAAAGAGTCAGACAGGACTGAGCAACTGAACTGAACTGATCTCTGAGCAAGGCTTTCTTATCTCTCCTTGCTATTCTTTGGAACTCTGCATTCAGATGCTTATATCTTTCCTTTTCTCCTTTGCTTTTCGCTTCTCTTTTCACAGCTATTTGTAAGGCCTCCTCAGACAGCAGTTTTGCTTTTTTGCATTTCTTTTCCATGGGGATGGTCTTGATCCCTGTCTCCTGTACAGTGTCAGGAACCTCCGTCCATAGTTCATCATGCACTCTCTCTATCAGATCTAGTCCCTTAAATGTATTTCTCACTTCCACAGTATAATCATAAGGGATTTGATTTAGGTCATACCTGAATGGTCTAGTGGTTTTCCCCACTTCTTCAGTTTAAGTATGCATCTGGAAATACGAAGTTCATGATCTGAGCTACAGTCAGCTCCTGGTCTTGTTCTTGCTGTGTATAGACCTTCTCAATCTGACTAGCTTTATGTAATGTGGTTTTTGTTCTAGCTGCTATGGCATTGTGCTTCTTCTTACTTCTTCTCTCTGCCCTCTGATGGATAAGGCTAAGAGGCTTGTGTAAACTTCTTGATGGGAGGGAATGGGAAAAAATGAGTCCCTGGTGGGCAGGACCTTGCTCAGTAAAGCTTTAGTCCAATTATCTGCAGATGGGTGGGGTTGCACTCCCTCCCTGGTAGTTTGGCCTGAGGCAACCAGCCTTGGGGTCTACAGGCTCTATGGTAGGGTTAATGGTGAACTCCAAGATGGTTTATGCCAAGGAGGCCTTCCAGTGTCCCCATCCCTATGGTGAGCCCCTGCTGATCCATGCCTTGATAGAGGCCCTCTGACTCTAACAGGTAGTTTTGGTTCAGCTTCCTGTGGGGTCACTGCTTCTCTCCTCTGGTTCTTGGTGAGCACACATTTTTTTATGTGCCCTCCAAAGACTAGAGGCTTTGTTTCTTTCAGACCTCTGGAATGCCTGTAATCAAATCCTGCTGGCCCTCAAGGCCAGATTCTCTGTAGATTCCCAGTCCCTTTGTCAGATCCCTAGGCTGGGAAATCTGAAGTGAGGTTCAGAACCTTCACAGTAGGGTTTGAACTTCTTTGATATTAATGTTCTCCAGTCTGTGGGTCACCCACATGGAGGATATGGGATTTGATTTTATCATGATTATGCCCTTCCTGCCATCTTGCTATCTTTTTTTGGTTGGTTCCAATGTCCTCCTGTCAATGGTTGTTCAACAGTTCAGTTCAGTTCAGTCGCTCAGTCGTGCGACCCCATGAATTGCAGCACGCCAGGCACAGCTAGTTGCAATTTTGATGTTCTCACAGGAGATAAATGCACATCCTTACACTCCACCATTTTGATCCTAAAGCCTCTCTCTTTGTATATAACTTATCTCTCTCTACTGGTATGGACATTTTTCTACAAGTATTGAAAGCTCACATCCGTGTAGCTCCTTTTACTCTTCCCACTTTTAAAATATAATTGTCTCAAGTATTTCCTCTGCGTATATTATATACCATAAAATTTGTATTTCTCTTTGGAGTGCTTCCTTTAGTCATTCTTCAAGGGTAGATTTGATAGTGACAGATTCTCCTAGTTTTCTTTTGTCTGAGTCTGTCTTTTTTCTCATTCAATTTCAAATGTATATTTTGCTGGAATAGAATTCCTGAGTTAACAAATCTTTTCTTTCAGCACTGGAAGAACTTAATGCCACTTCCTTCTGGCCCCCTGTGTATTCAGATAAGAAATTTGCTGTCATTGAAATTGTTGTCCCTCTAGTTGCTATTAACATTTAATTTTCAGAAGTTTAATTATGATATATCTTGGGATGAATTTCTTTGTGTTTATCCTGTTTGAAGCTCATTCAGCTTCATGAATCTGTTTTATGTCTTTAGCCAAACTGGAGAAAGTTTTCAGCTATTATTTCTTTGAATGTTTTTTTCTGCTCCATATTCTTTCTTGTTTCCTTCCAAAAGTCCAATTGTATGAATTTTCAGTCTTTTAAGAATTGTTCCCCAGTTTCACAGGGCATGTTCGATATCTTTCAGTTTCTTTTATCTCTGCTATTCAAGCTAAGTAAACTCTTATCAATCTGTCCTCAAATTCACTGGTTTTATTTTCTTTCATTTCCAGTCTGCTACTTAGCCTATCTAGTTAATTTTTATTTAGGTTATTGTATTTTTCCATTCTATAATTTCTGTATGGTTCCATTTTTTTCCTGAGGTTTTCTATTTTTTTCATTGTTTCTAGATAAATTATAATTAATCACTCTAAGGCCCTTTTTCTATTAATGGCTGTACAATCATTGTCAAATAATTCAAACATCAGATTAATCTTGGTATTGATAAGTTGACTGTCTTCTCGTTTGAGTTGTGATTTTTCTTGCTCTTGGTGTGACAAAGTGAAGTGAAGTGAAGTGAAGTCGCTCAGTCGTGTCTGACTCTTTGCGACCCCATGGACTGTAGCCTACTAGGCTCTTCTGTCCATGGGATTTTCCAGGCAATAGTCCTGGAGTGGATTGCCATTTCCTTCTCCAAGTGATTTTTTTTTGTACACTGGACATTTTGAATATTTGGAGAAACTAAGACTTATATTTTAGCAAACATTTGCCCTGTTAAGTTTAGCCTGTACATACTATCCTATTTTTGTGGACTGTATGTTGTTCCAATGATAATTTAGTTTTCTGAGCTTTTGTGGTACTCTTCTGGTCTTCTTGGTCTTCTGGCACTGACTGAGCTCTTGCCAGGTCTCTGTTGGTGCTACTTACAGTAATGGAAGTTGCTTCTTGGACTACCAAGTGTTAGATTTGGGGAGTGGAAGATACTGGACCCATAGGACAGAGAGTGTTTTCCCAGGCCTCTTTTTTTGCCACTTGATGTAGGTACCCTTAACACTTGATTTCTGCCAGTGCCTCTGGAGTATGGAAATACCTACCTGGCCACTGTATACTGCTGAGTAAAAAGTCAGTAGTTGTGAAGTCTGAATGGCTTGCTGCTGCTGAGTGGAGGGCTGAGACATAATGCCCTCAGTTGCCTTCTGCTGCTGGGAGAAGGGTCAGGAGACTCATCACATGGATCTTTTTCTGTTGCATGATGAAACACCAGGAGCTTCTTGAGTCTTGAAGACACCTTCCTCTGTCTCTTCAGTCTTGTGAGAATGTGGGTTTTCTTTTGAGTTTTAGCTGCTGTGGGGGTTGCCCCCAGATGAAAAGCCACAAAAGTAGCAAACTCATCCACTATCCTTTCTTTCTTCTAAGTGTTGCCTTCTACTAGTTTCTACCTGCTTCTGGTTGCTCTCTAATGCCTTCAGACAGTTGGTTTTTTACATTTGTCCAGCACTTTTTGTTGACATCTCTGTGTGTAGGATTTGGTCTGATGGGACCATTACCAGAAGTAGAACCTCCCTCTCATAATTTTTTGTCATTTTAAAATATCACTGTTCACTTAATTGAGATAGCTATCAAATCTGATGACAAGAATGGAGTGAATTTCAATGTTTGGGTTTTTTTTTTTTATTGCCAAGGCAGCAGGGAGAGGGATCTTCAGCCTGATCAAGTAGGAAGCTGTGTTTATATTTTGTATCTTTCTCCTCAATAAAATTGAGATTCTTTGTGGCAGCAATCTGTACCCAGTTTATCTCTGTATTCCTAGCACCCAGCACAGAGTTTGTTACAATAGTTGCTTGTTATATGTTTGTTGAATTAGTCAATAAGAATACCTGTAGATATATCTATTAGCCTACTTTCAATGGGAGAAGATTCTTTGTTGATGTTTATCATTCTTGTTGCCTAATCAGGTCTTCCAAATTGATAATGAACTTGTATTTTGGTGGTGGGCAATCTAAGGTCTGTTTTTTGTGTGTTTTCATGTTCTATTTTTTAAAAACATTTTTCAGCCACATCACAAGACATGTAGGCTCTTAGTTCCCCAACCAGGGATTGACTCTACACCTCTTGCATTGAAAGGGCAGAGTCTTAACCTCTGGACTGCCAGGGAAGTCCCTATTTTCTCTTTTAGTTTTAAAAATTGTGATATTTGAAAAAATAAAGTTGTTATACGTTTCACAATATCCATAGATGGTTGTGTCTACTTTGTCTCTTTTTTATTTTATATTTTTCTTTTCTATTTTTTGAATTGAAGTATAGTTGATTTACAATATTATAGTATTTTCAGGTGTACAACATAGTGATTCAGTATTTTTATAGATTATATTCCTTTTACCAAAGATTTGTACTTGTTGCTCCGCTTTATTTCCCCATGTAGCAATGAACAAGGGCATATTGGAGATAGAAACTGAATCATGAAGTCAGATGTGCCAATTGTAGTTTTGATTGTTTCATCAAATAATATGGAAAACCACTTATTCTGATTTTTTTAATCTACTGCTGAGGTTAGCGTTTCTTATCTCTTGTAGTGTAATGTCTTAGTACTAGTATATTAGTACTTTCGGCAATTGAGACTGGTTCCTTTTCAGTTGGGCTTTCCTCACATCTTAGTTGGTAAAGAATCTGCCTGCAATGAGGGAGACCCTGGTTCAGTTCCTGGGTCGGGAAGATCCCCTGGAGAAGGGATAGGCTACCCACTCCAGTATTCTTGGGTTTCCCTTTTTGTGTTTCCTGTCTAGAGAATATCCTTTAGCATTTGTTGGAGAGCTGGTTTGGTGGTGCAGAATTCTCTCAGCTTTTGCTTGTCTGTAAAGCTACTGATTTCTCCTTCATATTTGAATGAGATCCTTGCTGGCTACAGTCATCTGAGCTGTAGGTTATTTTCTTTCATCACTTTAAGTATGTCTTGCCATTCCCTCCTGGCCTGAAGAGTTTCTATTGAAAGATCAGCTGTTATCCTTATGGGAATCCCCTTTGTTGTTTTTCCCTTGCTGCTTTTAATATTTGTTCTTTGTGTTTGATCTTTGTTAATTTGATTAGTATGTGTCTTGGGGTGTTTCGCCTTAGGTTTATCCTGTTTGGGACTCTCTGGGTTTCTTGGACTTGGGTGATTATTTCCTTCCCCATTTTAGGAAAGTTTTCAACTATTATCTCCTCAAGCATTTTCTCATGGTCTCTCTTTTTGTCTAATTTTTCTGGGACTCCTATGATTCGAATGTTGGAGTGTTTCATATTGTCCTGGAAGTCTCTGAAATTGTCCTCATTTCTTTTAATTCATTTTTCTTTTCTCCTCTCTGATTGATTTATTTCTCCCATTCTATCTTCTACTTCACTAATCCTATCTTCTGCCTCCATTATTCTACTATTTGTTGCCTCCAGAGTGTTTTTGATCTCATTTATTGCATTATTCATTATATATTGACTCTTTTTTATTTCTTCTGGGTCCTTGTTGAACCTTTCTTGCATCTTCTCAATCCTTGTCTCCAGGCTATTTATCTGTGATTGCATTTTTATTTCAAGATTTTGGATCATTTTCACTATCATTATTTGGAATTCTATATCAAGTAGATTCCCTCTCTCTTCCTCTTTTGTTTGGTTTGTTGGGCATTTATCCTGTTCCTTTACCTGCTGGGTATTCGTCTGTCTCTTCATCTTGTTTATATTGCTGTGTTTGGGGTGGCCTTTATGTATTCTGGCCATTTGAGGAGTTCTATTTATTGCAGAGTTTCCTCTCTGTGGGTGGGGTTGTATTAGTGGCTTATCAAGGTTTCTTGGTTAGGGAAGCTTGTGTTGGTGTTCTGGTGGGTGGAGCTGGTTTTCTTCTCTCAGGACTGCAATGAAGTTTCCAGTAATGAGTTATGAGATGTCAGTGGTTTTGGAGTAACTTTGGGCAGCCTGTATATTAAAGCTCAGGGATATGTTCCTGTGTTGCTGGAGAATTTGCATGGTATGTCTTTCTCTGGAACTTGTTGGCTCTTGGGTGGTGCTTGGTTTCAGTGTAGGTATGGAGGCGTTTGATGAGCTCCTATCAATTAATGTTCCCTGGAGTCAGGAGTTCTCTGATGTTCTCAGGATTTGGACTTAAGCCTCCTGCTTCTGGTTTTCAGTCTTACTTTTATAGTAGTCTCAAGACTTCTTCTATACAGCACCATTGATAAAACATCTAGGTTAAAGATGAAACGTTTCTCCACAGTGAGAGACACACAGAGATGTTCACAGAGTTACATGGAGAAGAGAAGAGGGAGGAAGGAGTTAGAGGTGACCCGACTGAGATGAGGTAGAATCAAAAGAAGAGAGAGCAAGCTAGCCAGTAATAATTTCCTTATGTGTGCTCCATAGTCTGGACCACTCAGAGATGTTCAGGAAGTTATACAGAGAAGAGAAGAGGGAGAAAGGAGACAAAGGTAGCCAGGAAGATAAAAGGGGGAAATGAAAAGGAGAGAGACACATCTAGCCAGTAATCAGTTCCCTAAGTGTTCTCCACTGTCTGGAAGACACAGAGATTCACAGAGTGAGTAGAGAAGAGAAGGGGGAGGGAGGAGACAGAGGCAATCTGGTGGAGCAAAAGGAGCATACAAAGGAGGAGAGAGCCGTCACGCCTGTAATCTCAGTCCCAAATAAAAATGGGTACTGAAGTTTGGGTTTTTAAAGGTACAAAATTGATAACAAATACCAAAAAGCAAAGATTAAAAATCTAGAGTAGAGGTTGGATTTTCAAAAATACAATATTAAAGAAAAGAAGAAGAAGAAAAAAAAACAAAGTCACAAAAATTATTTTTAAAAATATATATGAAGTTTGCTTTAAAAATTAAGGTCTTTTTTTTGAAAAGTAACAGTAGGTTATAAAAATGAAAATTAAAGGAGTAATAGAGAACTTAAAAATTTTTTTAAAGTTGAAAAAAAAATGATCATAAAAATAGTAAAAATATATCTAGGATTTTCTCTGGTGTTGTTGTGGGCAGTGTGGGGTCAGTTCATTTTCGGATAGTTCCTTGTTCCGGCTTATATTTCTCATGATCTATACACCCCTTCCCGTGTAGTCAGTACTAACTACAGGGTTTTAATCTGTTGCACCTGTCACTTCCAAGGCTGTTCCCTCTGTTTTAGCTTCTTCTATTTGCTGGTCTCTTCAGTATCTGATTTCTGCCCTGACACAAGGGGGCAGTGGTGGACACTTTTTCTTTTTTTTTTTATAAAGTTATTTTAATTGGAGGTTAATTACTTTTTTTAGGCTCACTTGTTCAGTCGCACTGTGGGGAGGGAGGGACACTACAAACAAATAACAGTGGCGTGTGCTCGCAGTATCTCAGCCACACTGGGCCTGTCCTCGCCCACGGCGCATGTGCCCTCCCTGCCCACACAGCTCAGGCTCTAGGTTGCTCCACTGGGAACCGTCTGAGGCTGGCCCTGGGCTGTGTGCACTTCCCAGGTCTAAGCCGCTCAGGTTTAGGCACTCGGGTAGTCCTCAGAGGCGCAGACTCTGTTGGGCCTGAGTTTTGTGCCCCTCCCAGGTCGGAGCAGCTCAGGTGATGAGGTGTTTGCTGAGCATGGTCCCTGCGACTTATCACCTCTCCCGTCCCTGCTGCTCAGTTTTCTGGGTGTACAACTGGCACACCTTCTCAGGTGGATGATGACTGTCCAGAACCCCAAGAGGTTTTAGTTAGCAAAGAAGCCTGCTTGCAGTTTGGTAGATAATGTCTCTCTGGGGCTGCTATTGCCCCCTTCCAGCTCTGCTGCCTGTCACTGGAGGGGGATGATTTGCAGCCGGCTAATTCTGTTCATTCCTTTGTTCTGTGTGCTGTCCTGGCCGTGTCTTAGGTTAGAGCTTTGCGCGTGGTAGCTATCCCACAGTCTGGTTTGCTAGCCCAAGTTAGTTCGCTCTGATTACCCTCAGGGCATTCAGGCCCGATCCTTACTCTAAGCAAGCAGCCCGGGCCTCCCTGCCCAGCCCCTGCTTGCTAGTGGCAGATGCAGACATCTGTGCTGCTTCTTCACTGGGGGGAGTTACCATTGGGCTCGTAATCTGTGGGTTTTAATTATTTATTTATTTTTCCTCCCTGTTATGTTGCCCTCTGTGCTTCTAAGGCTCGCCACAGACTCAGCAGTGAGAGCGTTTCCTGGTTTGGAAACTTCTCTCTTTTTAAGACTCCTTTCCCGGGACGGAGTTCCATCCCTACCTCTTTTGTGTCTTTTTTTGCTTTTATATTTTTTCCTACCTCTTTTTGAAGACAATGGGCTGCTTTTCTGGGTGCCTGATGTCCTCTGCCAGCATTCAGAAGTTGTTTTGTGGAATTTACTCAGCGTTTAAATATTCTTTTGATGAATTTGTGGGACAGAAAGTGGTCTCCCCGTCCTATTCCTCACCATCTTAGGACCGCCCTCTTCATTCTTTCTGGACTTATTTCTCCACTGATCTCCAGTAGTGTATTGGGCTCCTACTGACCTGGAGAGTTCGTCTTTCAGTGTCCTATCTTTTTCTCTTTTCATACTGGTCATGGGGTTCTCAAAACAAGAATACTGAAGTGGTTTGACATTCCCTTCTCCAGTGGACCATGTTTTATCAGAATTCTCCACCATGACCCTTCTGTCTTGGGTGGCCCTACACAGCATGGCTAATAGTTTTATTGAATTAGACAAGGCTGTGGGCCATGTGATCTGATTGGTTAGTTTTCTGTAATTGTGGTTTTCAGTCTGTCTGCCCTCTGATGGAGAAGGATAAGAGGCATATGGAAGCTTCCTGATTGGAGAGACTGACTGAGGAGGATGGGGCAGGGCTATGCTCAGTAAATCTTTAATCCAGTTTTCTGTTGATGGGCTGGCTGTGTTTCCTCCCTGTTATTTGACCTGAGACTAAACTATGATGGAGGTAATGAAGATAATGGTGGCCTCCTTCAAAAGGTCCCATGCATGCACTTCTACACTCAGTGCCCCTAGTCCTGCAGCAGGTCAGTTCTGACCCACGCCCCTGCCAGAGACTCCTGGACACTCACAGGCAAGTCTGGGTCAGTCTCTTGTGAGGTCACTGCTCCTTTCTCCTGGGTCCTGGTGTGCACAAGGTTTTCTTTGTGCCCTCCCAGAGTCTGTTTCCCCAGTCCTGTGTAAGTTCTGGTGGCTCTATGGTGGGGTTAATGGCGACCTCCTCCAAGAGAGCTTATGCCATACCAGGTCTGGCAAGTCTGGGTCAGTCTCTTGTGAGGTCACTGCTCCTTTCTCCTGGGTCCTGGTGTGCACAAGGTTTTCTTTGTGCCCTCCCAGAGTCTGTTTCCCCAGTCCTGTGTAAGTTCTGGTGGCTCTATGGTGGGGTTAATGGCGACCTCCTCCAAGAGAGCTTATGCCATACCAGGTCTACTGCACCCAGAGCCCCTGCCGCTGCAGAAGTCCACTGCTGACCCATACCTCCTCAGGAGACACTCAAACACAATTCTGTCTCAGTCTCTGCAGGGTCTCTGGATCCCGGTGTGCACTCTGAGGGTCTCTGATGGGTATGGGGTTTGCTTCTAAACAGGATTTCGCCCCTCCTACCTTCTTGCTCAGGCTTTTCTGCCTTTGGACGTGGGATATCTCCTCACAGCCACTCCAGCACCACACAGTTGCCACTCCAGCGCCATGCAGCCATGTTAGCTTATCTGTAGTCATATGCTCTACCACTAGCTATACCCCCATGGTAATATATCTGAGCTGTATATTTGTAAAATTACTCTGGAAATTGTGTTTTTTATTAGCATTTCGTACTTTACTACTGTTTTATCTGTTTTGTAGCTGAACTCTATGGAATCATCCTAATTTTCAGTTCCAGTTTCTTGATCAGTGAAATAATATGTTTCAATCTTCAATCAGGTGATTTTAATTCTAGCCATAATATGTTTAAGACCCATAAACATAGTTACTGAAGATAACGGTGCCTTTCAGATGTTTACTTTATCCCTTGTTATTTAATATGTTTTGTAATCAGGCATTATAAAGAATAAATCTTATAGTTAGGGAGCTGACATTAAGGACCTGCTATGTATCAAGCAGTGTCATTTCGTTCAATCTTCATTGTAACTTCATCTATAAAGAAGTTCATTCCATTAAATAAAATGTTTGAGTTAAAATTGATCATTAAAGTTATGTCTTTCCCTGGAGAGAGAGATTGTGGCTTCCCAGTTATTAGACCATTTATATAAAAATTCTATTTAGCACAGTATTGTATTCATGTGAAATTACTTTGCTCTAATTGAAGAGAAATTGATCTAAACAGTGCATATTTTTGCTGAACATTGGTTAAAAAAAAANTTTCCCTGGAGAGAGAGATTGTGGCTTCCCAGTTATTAGACCATTTATATAAAAATTCTATTTAGCACAGTATTGTATTCATGTGAAATTACTTTGCTCTAATTGAAGAGAAATTGATCTAAACAGTGCATATTTTTGCTGAACATTGGTTAAAAAAAAAAGTTCCCAAAAGGTACATATTGCTTAGTGTATCTTCATAATGTTGAAACTTATTTAGCCACATTATTTAACCCACAGTTTTTGCCCTTTTGTAAGGTAAATTAGTTGGAAATAGAGGACTTTGAAGGGATGGGAATCTTTCAGGTTGATCCCATTCTCCAGGAGGGAACCATCCTACGAAATAGGAGCACCACTGACATCTTCGATTTTGGAGGTTGGTGAAAAGAGCTGAGAGGCTGGTTATCTGTAGATTACTGTTATATAAGATATTTAAGGAAAAGGTAAGCTGTTGTTTTGGGGGGATGAAAGAAGTGAAAGTGTTAGTCGCTCAGTCATGTCAGGCTCTTTTGAGACCCCATGCACTGTAGTCTTATACTCTTATACTTTTCAAAATACAGAAAAATATAAAGGAAAATTGCCTGTTATCCCAGTAGGCTACAGTCCTTGGAGTCGCAAAGAGTCGGACATGACTGAGCCACTTCACTTCACTTGTGTATGTATATTCACAGAAAAAAATGTGCAAAACTTCAAAGGTTTCAATTTCTCAGAGGTTGGATTACAGGCAATTTTCCTTTATATTTTTCTGTATTTTTTTAAGAGTATAAGAATAAAAGTTATTTTTAAAAAGCTATTTTCATATGAGGATTTAACATACACAAATACATTTTTTAGTATTTAGTTGATCAGAATTGGATCATAGTAGCTTTTAAAAAGGTTTCTTTTTTAAATTAAAGTATATAAGGCATACATTTGGAGAAGGAAATGGCAACCCACTCCAGTATTCTTGCCTGGAGAATTCCATGGACAGAGGAGCCTNTTTTCATATGAGGATTTAACATACACAAATACATTTTTTAGTATTTAGTTGATCAGAATTGGATCATAGTAGCTTTTAAAAAGGTTTCTTTTTTAAATTAAAGTATATAAGGCATACATTTGGAGAAGGAAATGGCAACCCACTCCAGTATTCTTGCCTGGAGAATTCCATGGACAGAGGAGCCTGGTGGGCTACAGTACATGGGGCCACAGAGTTGGACAAAACTGAGTGACTAACACTTCCAAGGCATATATACATTGAAGTAGCCTAATCTTAAATGTGCAGCTTGATGTGTTTTTGCATATGTATTCCTATGTGAAATCCAAATGAAGATATAGAGCACTTCCAGCTCCCTAGAAGGTTCACTGATATTCATCCACATTGTTGCATGTATCAGTACTTTGTTTCATTTTTTCTTTTTTGGTATGAATTGTTCAATTGTAGAATATACCCACAATTCATTTATTCATTCTGTTGAAATACATTAAGACTGGTTCTAGTTTTTGGCTCTTATTTAAAAAAAAAGGTACTGTGAATGCTCTTCTATGTATTTTCAATAGACACACACACACTCATTTCTCTTGTGTATGTACCTAGGAGTGGGATTGCTGGGTCACAGGATAAAGGTATGTGTAGCTATACTAAATAATCCCAGACAGTTTTCCATAGTATTAATAGTTGTCCAAAGTGCATTCTCAGCAGCAGTGTTTAAAGTTCCATTTATTTCACATCTGTATCAACAGTATTGCTAGTCCTTTAAATTTTAGCTGTTCTAGTGGATGTGATATGGTATATATCATGGTTTACCTTGCATTTCCCTGATAAGTAATGATGTTGAGCATCTTTTCATGTAATTATTAGAGATTCAGATATCTTCTTTTGTGAAGTGTACCTCATCAAGTCATTTTTTTTGAAGTATGGCAAAACCAATACAATATTGTAAAGTAAAAAATAAATAATAATAAAATAATTTAAAAAATTGTTTGCCATTTTCTTTAGTCTGCCTTAATCTCAACTAGCTCTTCAGTCTTTGCTTTTTTTTGATAGTATTGAAAGCAGAGGCCAGTTTTTTATAGAATGCCCATCAATTGGGTTTGATTAATATTTCCTCATGATTAGAGTCAAATCATGCATTTTTGACAGGAATACCATGTACATGGTGCTGTATTCTACTCAGGCCACCTTATTAGGAGGCATACTGGTAATGCCAATATTGATGATATTAACTTTTATTACTTTATTACTTTTATTACTTTATTAAGGCCTAGTAGGTTTTTGCACCATAAAGTTACATTGTTTTCCTTTATAATTTATGAATAATTTGTAAGGAGATATTTTGAGGCCATGTTAATATGCCTTTCCTCATCAAAACTTTCACCCATTAGTTTTAGTATCTGTTCATGATATTCTAAGTTCATCATTCCTCCTTATATTAATTAGTTGGCCTTTCTACCTCCTTTATTCACTGATTCATTCATTCAGTCATTTGTTTATGTCTGTATGGACTCATGTTGTTGTTCAGTTGTTCATTCATGTCCAACTTTTTGTGACACCATGGATTGCAGCACACGAAGCTTCCCTGTCCTTTGTCATCTCCCTGAGCTTGCGCAAACTCATATCCATTGAGGTGGTGATGCCATCCAGCCATCTCGTCCTTTGTCACTGTCTTCTCTTCATGCCTTCAGTCTTTACCAGCATCAGCAATTTTTCCAGTGAGTCAGCTCTTTGCATCAGGTGGCCAAGGTATTGGAGCCTCAACTTCAGCATCAGTCCTTCCAATGAATATTCAGGGTTGATTTCCTTTAGGATTGACTGGATTGATCTCCTTACTGTCCAAGAGACTCTCAAGAGTCTTTTGTAACACCACAGTTGAAAAGCATCAATTCTTTGGCACTTAGCCTTCTTTATGCTCCAACTCTCACATCCATACACACTACTGGTAAAACTGTAACTTTGACTATATGGATTTTTGTTGGCAAGTAATGTCTCTGCTTTTTTAATACACTATCTAGGTTTGTTGTAGCTTTTCTTCCAAAGAACAAGCATCTTTTACTTTCATGGCTCTAGTCACCATCTGCAGTGATTTTGGAGCTCAAGAAAATAAAGTCTCTCACTGTTTCCATTGTTTCCCTATCTATTTGCCATGAAGTGATAGGACTGGATGCCATGATCTTAGTTTTCTGAATATTGAGTTTTAAGTCAGCTTTTTCCACTCTCCTCTTTTCACCTTCATCAAGAGGCCCTTTAGTTCCTCTTTGTTTTCTGCCATAAGGGTGGTGTCATCATCTGAGGTTATTGCTATTTTTCCTGGCAATCTTGATTCCATCTTGTGCTTCATCCAGCCTGACATTTCGCATGATGTACTCTGCATATAAGTAAAATTAGCAGGGTGACAGTATACAGCCTTGATGTACTCCTTTCCCAGTTTTGAACCAGTTCATTGTTCCATGTCCAGTTCTAATTGTTGCTTCTTGAGCTGCATACAGGTTTCTCAGGATGCAGGTAAGGTGGTCTGGTATTCCTATATCTTGAAGAATTTTCCACAGTTTCTTGTGATCCACACAGTCAAAGTCTTTAGCCTAGTCAGTGAAGCAGAAGTAGATGTTTTTCTGGAATTCTCCTAGTTTTTCTTTGATCCAACAGATGTTGGCAGTTTGATCTCTGGTTCCTCTGCCTTTTCTAAATCCAGCTTGTACATCTGGAAGTTCTCAGTTCATGTACTACTGATGCCTAGCTTGCAGGATTTTGAGCCTAATCTTGCTAGCATGTGAAATGAGTGTAATTGTGTGGTAGTTTGAGCATTCTTTGGTATTGCTCTTCTTTGGGATTGAAATGAAAACTGACCTTTTTCAGTCCTGTGGCCACTGCTGAGTTTTCCAGATTTGCTGGCATATTGAGTGCAACATTTTTACAGCATAATCTTTTAGGATTTGAAATAGCTCTACTGGAATTCCATCACTTTCACTAGCTTTGTTCATTGTGATGCTTCTTAAGGCCCATTTGACTTTGCATTCCAGGATGTCTGGCTCTAGGTGAGTGATCACACCATCGTACTTACCTGGGTCAATAAGATCTTATTTTTTGTATGTTTTTTTGTGTATTCTTGCCAACTCTTCTTAATCTCTTCTGTTTCTGTTAGGTCCGTACCATTTCTGTTCTTTAATGTGCCCATCTTGGCATAACATGTTCCCTTGGTATCTCTAATTTTCTTAACGAGATCTCTGGTCTTTCCCATTCTGTTGTTTTTCTCTATTTGTTTACCTTGTTCACTTAAGAAGGCTTACCTATCTCTTTTGCTATTCTTTGGAACTCTGCATGCAAATGGGTATATCTTTCCTTTTATCCTTTGACTTTTGCTTCTCTTCTTTTCTCAGCTATTTGTAAGGCCTCCTCAGACAACCATTTTGCCTTTTGCATTTCTTTTTTGGAGGATAGTTTTGGTCACCACCTCCTGTACAATGTTACAAACCTCCATATATAGTTTTTCAGGCAGTCTGTCAGATGTAATCCCTTGCATCTATTTGTCACTTCCACTGTATAATTGTAAGGGATTTGATTTAGGTCATATCTGAATGGCCTAGTGGTTTTCTGTACTCTCTTCATGTTATGTCTGAATTTTTCAATAAAGAGTTCATGATCTGAGCCAAAGTCAGCTCCTGGCCTTTGGCTGACTGTATAGAGCTGCTCCATCTTCATCTGCAAAGAATATGATGAAGAAGTTCTCGAACTGTTGCAAAAGTTCTAGGCCCCACAACAGATTTCCCACCTGGGCATCCAGCAAAAGGACTGAGAATCCCCAAGGAATTTGACTTTTGATAGGCCAGTGGCATTTCATTACAGAACTTCCACAGGACTGGGGAAACAGAGACTCTTGGAAGACACGAGTGAAACCTTTTGCACACTAGGACCCAATAGAAAGGAGCAGTGACCCCACAAGAGACTGAGCCAGACTTGCCTATGAGTGTTTGGGAGTCTCCGGCAGACGTGTGGGTTGACAGTGGGTTGCCTTGGGGTCAGGCACACTGACTGCAGCAGTCCTGGGTGGGGCAGCATGCTGGCATAAGTTCTTTTTGTGGAGGTCGCCATTACACCTACCTAGTTTGGCCTGGCCAAACTACAGGGAGCAAACACAGCACCATCCATCAGCAGAAAATTGGATTAAAGATTTACCAAGTATGGCCTTGCCCACAAGAGCAAGACCCATTTTTCCCTACAGCCAGTCCCTCTCATTAGGAAGCTTCCACAAGCCTCTTATCCTCATCCATCAGAGGGAAAACAGAATGAAAACCATAATGACAGAAAACTAATCAAACTGATCACATGGACCACAACCTTGTCTAACTCAGTGAAACTTAAGAGCCATGCCGTGTAAGGCCACCCAAGATTGATGGGTCACAGTAGAGAGTTCTGACAAAATGTGGCCCACTGGAGAAGCGAATGGCAAACAACTTCAGCATTCGTGCCTTGAGAATCTCATGAACAGTATGAAAAGGCAAAAAGATATGACACTGAAAGATGAACTCCCCAGGTCGGTAGATGTCCCATGTGCTACTGGAGAAGAGCGGAAAAATAGCTCCAGAAGGAATGAAGAGACTGAGCCAAAGTGGAAACAAGGCCCAGGTGTGGATGTGTCTGGTGGTGAAAGTAAAATCTGATGCTGTAATGAACAACATTGCATAGGAACCTGGAATGTTAGGTCCATGAATCAAGGTAAAATGGAAGTGGTCAAATAGGAGATGGCAAGAGTGAACATCAACATGTTAGGAATCAGTGAACTAAAATGGATGGGAGAATTTAATTCAGATGACCACTACATCTACTACTGTGGGCCCGAATCCCTTAGAAGATATGAAGTAGTCAACAAAAGAGTCCGAAATGCAGTTCAGTTCAGTTCAGTCACTCAATCGTGACCAATTCTGCAACCCCATGGACTGCAGCACACTGGGCCACCCTGTCTGTCACTAACTCCAGGAGTTTACTCAAACTCATGTCGATTGAGTCGGTGATGCCATCCAACCATCTCATCCTCTGTTGTCCCCTTCTCCTCCCCTCTTCAATCTTTCCCAGCATCAGGGTCTTTTCCAATGAGTCAGTTCTTCACATATGGTGGCCAAAGTATTGGAGTTTCAGCTTCAGCATCAGTCTTTCCAATGAATATTCAGGACTGATTTCCTTTAGGATGGACTGGTTGGATCTGCTTGCTGTCCAAGGGCCCCTGAAGAGTCTTCTCCAACACCANCACACTGGGCCACCCTGTCTGTCACTAACTCCAGGAGTTTACTCAAACTCATGTCGATTGAGTCGGTGATGCCATCCAACCATCTCATCCTCTGTTGTCCCCTTCTCCTCCCCTCTTCAATCTTTCCCAGCATCAGGGTCTTTTCCAATGAGTCAGTTCTTCACATATGGTGGCCAAAGTATTGGAGTTTCAGCTTCAGCATCAGTCTTTCCAATGAATATTCAGGACTGATTTCCTTTAGGATGGACTGGTTGGATCTGCTTGCTGTCCAAGGGCCCCTGAAGAGTCTTCTCCAACACCACAGTTCAAAAGCATCAATTCTTTGGCGCTCAGCTTTCTTTATAGTTCAACTCTCACATCCATATATGATTACTGGAAAAACCATAGTTTTGACTATATGGACCTTAGTTGGCAAAGTCAGAAGTGAAGTGAAGTCACTCAGTTGTGTTCAACTCTTTATGACCCCATGGACTGTAGCCTACCAAGCTCCTCTGTCCAGGGGATTCTCCAGGCAAGAATACTGGAGTGGGTTGCCATTTCCTTCTCTAGGGGATCTTCCTGATCCAGGGATCGAACCCAGGTTTCCCACATTGGGGGCAGACGCTTTAACTTCTGAGCCACCAGGGAAGCAAAGTCATGTCTCTGCTTTTTAATATGCTATCTAGGTCAGTTATTTCTCCATTTCTCCATGGGGCTTTGATTCCTTTTAGTAAGAAAGGTAATTTAAGGATCAAAATCTGGATGTTGGGTGTGTTTGATGCTTCTTGGGAGTCAAAGCTCCTAGGATTCCCATTGCACAGATTAAAATGCGTGTGCGCACATGCAGATGTGTGTGTATTTCATCCTGATACCTCCAGTCCATTTTGGGTTTGACTTTGTTTTCTAGGAAAAAATTTTTTGCCATATTTCCATAGTATACACCCGATATCTCCACTTGATTGTATAATAGGAATTTCAAATTTAATATGTCCAAAATTAAACACTTTTTTTGCACTCCCCTCCCACCACCACTGAAGCCTGTTCTGTCCACAGTTGTCTTCATCTCAGCAAATAGCAACTCAGTGTTTCCTGTTACTCACGCCATATATCTGTGGTCATCTTTTATTCCTCTCTTCCTCTCATGTCTCACTTCACATCATCAGAAAGTCTTTTGTCTTTTCCCTTGAACCATGTCTACAATCTTGAGTACTTGTTACCACCTCCACCATAATTACTAGCATAATGATAATCATGCTAGTCTACTTTCTCTTTCTTGCATCATTTCGCTAGACTTTTGGTTGTTCTTCCTTGTGCTTTTGTTCTTTTGTTACCTTTTTCTCATGATAGTAAGCAGAGTGGCCCTTTTAAAAATGTGTGGATCCATCCAACATATATGGATACCAAAATTTTTCCTTTTCTGCATCCTTGCTGAGTTGGCTTTACTTTGTGGGGACTACTCCTCCTAGAATGCCAGATGACTCAGTCTCCTTTTTATCTCTGATATGGATTCTCACTTCTACCATTAAAATAAACAAACAAAAAACAATGTTGGTTGCTCTCTCCAAATAACTATGGGGCTTCCCTGGTGGCTCAGATCTTGAAGAATTTTCCTGCAGTGCAGGAGACCTGGGTTCAATCCCTGGGTCGGTAAGATCCACTGAAGAAGGGACTGGCTACCCACTCCAGTATTCTTGCCTGGAGAATTCCATGGACTTACAGAAAGTTTGGAGGGGCTGGAACAAGAGTAGTGCAATTTGCTGGTTGATACAGACTCCTGATAACTCAACTAGCAACAGATACTAAGGGGGAAAATATGAAGTATGTCTCCTTTAAGTTAGCTTCTCTTTGATGAGGCGATCTCTAGGAAGTTACTGGAGTGAAGCCTGAGTAATGTTTTCTTCAGTTCAGTGCTACCTGCCCTATAATTAATGAAATTTCTTCCAGTTTCTATTATTCTTGTCTGTTAATCACTGTGTTGATGGTATGTTTCCATCTTTTTTATTCCTGTTTGTTTAATAGCCTGGGCATCATTATGTGAGTTTATTCATGAAACTATGCTGTGTGTGGATGAGTTATTTCTTAGGGTAAATTTCTTTATTCAGAATCTTGGCTTGGCCAAAAAAATGGAATTAGATAAGCAATGACTTTATAGATAAAGGGTTCCATAAAAAATATGGAAATGGGTATCCTGCACATTCCTCACCTGATAATTTTCTTTAATTAAATAAGCAAAATTTTACTGTTAAATAGGTATATACGTCATACAAATAGGTTTCAGCTACTTTATATCGTTAGTTGGGCCTGAATTTTAATTCTTGCTCCTTGAATTATTTATTGTATGATTTTAGGCAAGTTGTTTATTTTAGCTTAGGTTCTTTTCATCTTTAAAATTAAGTTTTAAAATGCCTGTCTTGCATTTGGAACTTACTTTGAAATGCATAAAAAATAAGATAGATTGATGGATATACATTTGATAATGCAAATATAGTAAAATATTGTAGACTGTGGGTGGTAGATGTATGGGTTTTCACTGAACAATTATCAGGTTTTCTGTATGTTGGAAATTTTTCATAATGTTAGAAAAAATGCCTATTTTATAGGCTTTTTAGGACTAGATGAGATACATGTGAGAAGTGCCTAACATGTAATAAATGCTCAATATATAATGGTTGTTTAAAAGAACTTTGTGGGAGAGACATGTTTTATAGTGTCAGTAGTACCAAGGCAGTTTATAAAATGTTTTAAAACAATAGTACAATAAGGCAGATTATAAAATGTTTCAAATAACTTTAAACAATTTTTAAAGTAAAAATGTTTCCCAGTTTTACAGCTCTCCTTCATTCCAGAATAACTGAATAAGAATCTCTAGAATGTGCTTGAGCTTGAATTTTTTTTCCCTCTGTTTTATTTTTTCTCTTTTTCTTCCCTTAAGATTATAAAGTGTACTCAGGGCTAAGGACCATTGATGGGAAGAGGGCAAGTAATAGCGAAGTCTTATAAAAGAGAGAAGGGTTAAGAACTAACAGAAAAGCTTCTGTGGTATGCACAAGAGGTCTCTGCTCTTCAGTATTCTTTGGAGTCATTTGTTCATTCATTCATTTTCTTTTAATTTTTGCCTCCATCAGTTGTAGTCTTAGTTTCCTTATTGGTAAAACAAAAGTAATAGTACCTATGCTTAGAGTTGTCATAAGGGTTGAATTTAGTAAAATAATGAATATAAAGTGCTTCCCTGGTGGCTCAGATGGTAAAGAATCTGCCTGCAATGTGTGAGCCAGGGTTTGATCCCTGGGTTGGGAAGATTGCCTGGAGAAAAGAACGGCTATTCTTGACTGGAGAATTCCATGGACAGAGGAGCCTGGCAGGCCTCAGTCCATGTAGTTGCAGAGAGTCGGACATGACTGAGCAACTTTCACTTTAGTATTTAATAAATATTCAATAGATAGTGATTGTTTTGTTGCTATAATAATAAAAACAGTAAAACTGGGAACATTATAATAGTGAAAGATTTTTGAGCAGCTATTCTTATTTCAAATGTTGGTTAGTCACTGGGGATATTGTGATAAATCTTACAAACACAGTCTCTTCCCACACTATCATAGGAAATAAAGATCAAGAAACAAATTCAGGAGAACATTTTATTTATTTTAATATTTACTTATTTTGTTGCATGAGGTCTTAGTTGCGGCAGGCGGGGGTCTTTTTTGCATCATACAAGATCTTTCATTGCAGTGCACAGACTCTCTAGTTGTGGCTCATTGGCTCAGTGCTTGCAGCATGGGGGCTTAGTTGCTTCTTGGCATGTGGGATCTTAGTTCCCTGACCAGGGATAGAACTTGAATCCTCTGCATTGCAAAGCATATTCTTAACCACTGGACCACTAGGGAAGACCCAAGAGAGCATTGGAAATACAAAAAACCTCGAATAGCCAACGCAGTCTTGAGAAAGAAGAATAGAACTGGAGGAATCAACCTGCCTGACTTCAGGCTCTACTACAAAGCCACAGTCATCAAGACAGTATGGTACTGGCACAAAGACAGAAATATAGATCAATGGAACAAAATAGAAAGCCCAGAGATAAATCCATGCAGCTATGGACACCTTATCTTTGACAAAGGAGGCAAGAATATACAATGGAGAAAAGACAATCTATTTAACAAGTGGTGCTGGGAAAACTGGTCAACCACTTGTAAAAGAATGAAACTAGAACACTTTCTAACACCATACACAAAAATAAACTCAAAGTGGATTAAAGATCTAAACATAAGACCAGAAACTATAAAACTCCTAGAGGAGAACATAGGCAAAACA
>SJYX01001748.1:9902-21195 GCA_006410675.1 Oreotragus oreotragus | reverse complement strand
TCCCCCCTCAAATTCTTCCAACAGCTCCATATAACCAGGAGGATATGATTATTCCTATTTTACAGATGAAGAAACTGAGGCTCAGAGAAGGGAAGTGACTTGGACTAGCGGCTCCCATTTCTTGTGTGCTGAGATGAATCACTGGGAGTTCTGGGGAAAGAATTTGCATTTCTAAGGAGCCTCAGGTGAGGTTCGCTTGGAGTAGCAAAGATTTGATGATGTATTTTTCTGTTCCTGTGTTGTTCTGGGCCTTTCTGTATATTTCGTGGCTTCCTTACAACTGCCTTCCCCCTGCCTATCCGTTTTGGCAGCTTAAACCTGCTCCTCACCGCCTCCCAGGATCCTAGCGTATTTATTGTCTCCCTTCTCCAGAGTTTCCTGGCGCACCTCATTAGTCTGCCCACCTCTTCTCCCTCTGTCTTTGATTTTTCCTTTTTCCTGGGGTGGCTGCTTTATTTCAGCTCCCCTGACAAGCCTGCACTGGTCCTTGGAACCCCCAGATTTCTCAGGAGGGCCTCAGGCCCCCACCCCTTGGCATTTGGGGCGCTGTGGACTGGGGGTGGATCCCACCAGCTGCAGTAGATCAGGGTGCTATGAGATGGCTGAAGGAGTCCTTCAACCCAGCGAACAAAAGAATCATGTAGGAATCACGGGGCCTGCAGGGCCTTCTGTGTGCAGAGTCCTGTACAGTTACAAAGGGTCTAGGCAGCTGTGAACATTGGAACTTCACAACCACCCTGGGGACTCCCTCTTGGGACACGTGAGGAAACTGAGGCTCCGAGAATTTCCATGCCCTTGCCCAAGGTCACAAAAAGAATCATGTAGGAATCACGGGGCCTGCAGGGCCTTCTGTGTGCAGAGTCCTGTACAGTTACAAAGGGTCTAGGCAGCTGTGAACATTGGAACTTCACAACCACCCTGGGGACTCCCTCTTGGGACACGTGAGGAAACTGAGGCTCCGAGAATTTCCATGCCCTTGCCCAAGGTCACAAGCCACTCTGGGCAGAACCTGAACTCAAAGTGTGATGCTCTTAGTGGCTGCCTTAGAAATACGCCCAGGCCAGCTCTTTCTGGGGGCAGTGACAGCTGGTTCCACATTTTGGACCAGGAGTGGAAGTCACACTGCAGAGCCCTTTCTGACTGCTTTCTGCCAGCTTGTGGCATGTAGGGCAAGTTCCATCACTGTGAGCTGAGCTGGCCGGCTGGTCAGTAGGCACGTGTGGCATGAAAGCTTCAGGTAGATTCCCCTGCTTCCTCTGCCTGCTTCGAGGCTGCTCCGGGTTCTCGCTGCCTTTCAATCACTTTCCCTCTCCTGCTGTTTTCTCTGTTTCTCTTTTTCTCTCCCCTTGTCTCGCTCTCTTTTCGGAGAATAAAAATGACTGGACTTGGCANCTGAGGAGCTTGGTGGGCTGCAGTCCACGGGGTCACAAAGAGTCGGACACGACTGAGTGATAAACCAACCAAAGATGAATTTAATGGTCACGGCAAAGAAAATATGCGTTTATCTAGTATATGATTTCCTCTCACAGATTAATGCTATTTAGGCATTCACCTATCTTAACCCCTATATTACTATAAGTCAGATTTATAACTCACAGTGCCTTTCAACCCATAAACCTCTCTTATTACTGCCACTTCATTGTCTTATCCGGAACCACACCCTTGTCCTTTCCCTGTTTCACAAAGAGCCAAAAATTGTTAGGGATGAAGTACTTCAAATCAATATGTTTCCAATTTCCTAAAGGCACCTTCTGCAAGTCTTTTACACTCCCTTTTTTTGTTAAGTCAACCTATATTTTCTTTAATTGACACTTCTGTACAGTCAGTGACGTTCTTAAAAATACTTTTATTGTTTAATGCATATTTTTGACTTTATTTTGCATTTTAAGTCATAACTCTTGACTTCTTTTCTTTTCATGGAATCGTTGGAACAGGAACGAAACTCACACTATTTGATATATTGGTTCACTGGAGATTTAATTTTCTATGGGTCTCTGCTTTTACATTTGGTTAAGGTTTGAGAGCTCAAAGTATTATTCCTGACAACATGTTAAATGTTTGAGGTGTGGATGTATAATGAAATAAAGCAACAAATGTCTTGTGTCCATATTTATTTTGTAGATGAATCTGCTTTGAAAAATCTGGCACCCAGTCGTCCAATATTATTTAACTGGTAACCGTTTATTTTTTTAAAGAATGTGGCATCTCCATAGCCAGGTATAAGCCCCAGCAGACTCTTGGTGACAAAAGGAGAATTGTTGCTTATCCTCTAATGCTATAAGGTCATTTCAAGGAATCTGGCTGTCAAGAGCCACACTTCCAAGAGAGCTAGGCAGTACCAATGAGCGGAAACAGGATTTGATATTTTCTACAATATCTGTTTTTATTTTCAAGGAGAAGTATTACTCAAGAATTAAGGAAATACTGTAGCATGTGGCTTAAGATGTGATGAATAGGAAGCAAAAGTTCGTGCCCTGGCCTTAGACTTACTCATATGCAGTTTTTGATGATATCCTGACATCCCTCCGAGATGTGGGTAAACTTGATGGAACCAACAAAAGGAGTCTCTGTTCAATGAATGTTAACTTAAGAACCACAGAAATGTGGAGAATCAAGGAAGGTATTCATCTTGCACCATAGATACTCAGAATTACTGTAAAAGTGTAATAGGAGAGCCATATTGTTAAGGGAATGAGCAAATCAAGGAAGGTAGGGGAATTTCAGGATTCTCTTTATTTCCAAATCCCTATACTTACCTGGCCCAAATCTTTAGCATCTGTTAAAGAGGATAGATTTCCAAAAAGTGGTTTAGGCCTGTCCAACTCTCAAAGCAGGTGTTTGAATATTTTATAAGACTTCTGTTTGCCTGGGGTTCAATAGGGAGGAAGGAAAGAAAGAATAAAGGAAGAAAGAGAGGGAAGGAAGGAGGAAGGAAGAAGGGAATGAAGAAAGAGTAAACTAAGGAATAATAACAGTCTTCACTGAGATCCTTTGATGAAAGAATTAAATCCAAACACCATGTTTCGCTATAGTTTTGCTGTGGACCCACCATTTTTTATCCCTGTCTTCTCTTGGTCATTTTTCCTATCAAGGTAAAATTTTCCAAAAACGAAAAACAATGGTGGTTTCCTTTAAGCATTTCCTTTTATCTGCTCCTACAATTGAGGATACATAAGTGATATTAAGTTCATCTTTAGAGCACTTTTAATTTTTTTATTACTTGCTTTTCCCTACAGAACTGATGTTAGAAATTGGGGGAATTATAGCATCTTCTAGTTATGTTAAATGATCAATTTGGCAAAACTACTTTCATCATTCTGAACTCAGTTATTCATATCCCTACCATTTCTATCCATTCATACCTACTCAGACTGCTTCATATTCAGAGTCATATCTTGCTTTCCTGTGTTCATTTTCTTATTAGGACTTTTATCCATATATTCAACAAAAATGTCTTGAGAGTTTAAAGGTTTATTGTGTGACCATACTTGTCCAGCTCCTGGGACTACAGCAATGAGCCAGATAACCCTGCTGTGAGATACTGAATAGATTGATCCAGTGGAATAGAGTGATTCAAGACAGAAATATTCAATTTCTATGAAATCTTTTCAATAACTCACCTAAATCATTAGACAATTAATCACATATGCTATGCGTTCTTTAAAGCACCATAAGTAGGCAATTCAGAGAAATAATCCTAAGCCATTTTCCTGAAACAGGAAAAAAAATTATTTTTATAAACTTCTAAACTTTGCTTCTAATACAAATGAATTTTAGTTTGTTTGCTTTTCATTTTTCAACTGAGTAAAATGTCTGTAATATTAATTGGGCCATTTTTTCAGTTGTCAGCATGTTAGTTTTTTCAAATTTGAGTTCTGTTCTCAGCATTCATTTTTCATTTCATTTAATATTACAGAGTGCACCCTTTTAAACTGTGTGCCCTACATACAAAAGCATCTAGCATAAATAACACCTGAAACCAGGAGTGATGCTAAATTCTTTAACTAACAGGACAGAACCCTGTGAAAGCAATATGTAAGCCAATGAAAACAAGTTTGGCTACTAAAGAAACAACTTTTTAAAGTATAAACATTATCCATGTCATCAGCAGTAGAAACAGATAACAATTTTTAATTAGTATGTCCCCTTGGCCTGAATTTTACTGGATTAAGTGGCATTTAAGAAAAAATAGATACATTCAGTAATCCTTTAACACTATTTCACAACTGCTAACAGATTTTAAACTATCAAGCGACCCAAAGAAAAAAGCATTACAACTATGAAGGACTCAAAAGCAACTTGGTGAAATGTTATTTGAAGTCTCTGAGGCTGCTAAAGGCCAAACACGTGGAAGTTTATTTTCCATTTTTACTGACTGTAGTTTTATCCAGACCAGGGGTCCTTTCATTTCATGGCATTTTCTCAATCCATTGCTCTAAGTTCTCAGCTCTCACCACAATCAGGATGAGGTGGGGAAAAGCAGAGCTACAGTTATCACCATGAGATCATATCAGCCGTGGCCTCGATTGACACCACTACTTTCCAAGCTGCTATAAATGTGTTAAGCTCCCTTTGACCTTTTTCCTCATCTCAGTGAGCTACAAAGGAGAGACTTTCACTAAACTGTTATTTTTCTCCTAAGATCCGTAACCTGTAAAGCTTTGAAACTGAGATGCCCTTATCATAAGAGAATACAATCACAATCCAGTGCTCCAGAAGCTTCCAGGAGATTCCAAGTTGCTGCTTCTACATGTTTTTGGAGTAACACTGCTCTCCTTAGCAATTACTTCTTACCAGAGATTACATTCTGGCTAGTGAATTTTTTTTTTTTTTTTTGTAATAAGTGCTAATATACTATAACACTGGATTATAACACAAGTATAATTACTGTCAAAAATAAAGTTATGAACTAACAAAACATCCTCCTTATTCTAAGTATAAATAATTATTGGGGGCCTAACTGGATTAACATTGTTTGAATGGTCTGACCAGTACTCAGAAGAATCATCATAGCATGGCTAGTGAATTTTATCTGGTGTAACGTCTGTGGCTCCACTGCCTTGATCTCTCTGAATAATGAGTATATTGAAAGTAATTGGGGTGAGGAAAGTTTCTTTGTTTTCTTCTTTTATGGTCAGTTTTTTAACTATAGGTTGTTGTACTTTGTGGATATACTACCTCATATTGTTTCATTTATGTTGTCTCTCTAGGTGAACTATAAATTCCTCAAACCAGTCAAGAGGTTTCCTAATTTGTAAAACCTCCTTCTGTGTTCAATACTGAACAAAATGTGGTGAATGTCAGCTACCTAAAGTAGGCAGTTAATTGATTAATGACCACTTGCTTCAAAGGGAGTAAAATTTATACTCATTATCTGTAAGTTTAATTTCCCAAATAGTAAGATAATTTTTAATAAATCCATTAATACTTTCAAGGTAAAATTTTAGTTTATATCCTTCTGTGGTATATAATCTATGTATGTCATCATACAAACATACATATGCACTATACTTATTAATGTATATACATAAAAATACATGTCCAAATATACACTTATATTTTAGTGTACTACCACAAAGTTGTGAAGTCACAAGGCATGAAATGAGCCATGTAGTCTATAAATTGTAAATGTAGAGTAGTGTGTGTTTTGTCATAGGGCCATTTTTTATAGAGCCTTCTATCTAATCTTACATTTCAAAGAATTATTAGAAACCTTAACCCTGAAAAAGTCTGTGGGAATACAGTTGCATAGCCAATGAAATTAACAATTTGATCTAAGCATCTGGGTCATGGTTTAACTTTTTAAGCATAGTATAAACTAGCACGAATCTTTGTTTATTCTCCCTCGAGGGCAAGTCTCTTTGACCTGTTTTGTTTGCTCCTGTAATCCAAACAATTAGAATAATGCTTGGTGCGTATTAGGAGCTCAATAAATATTTGTTGAGTAAATGACTGAGTGACTTATGATTGTGTACAAGAGGGCAATATGTGAGTTTATACTGATGAAATTAACTAGATGAAGGGAGAAGGGATGTAGAACTTAGCAAAAAGAGAGAACTGTATGTTCAAAGGCCCTAATGCAGAAGATAATGGCCCATTACTGAAAATCTTCAGAGTAGCTGGAATATAGAACATGGGAAAAGTGATTTGAGATAGCCATGGAGATAGAAATGGACTATATATATTTTAAACTTTTTATTTTTCATTGGGATATAGCTGATTAATAATGTTGTGATAATTCCAGGTTAACAGCTAAGGGACTCAGTCATACATCTACATGTAACCATTCTCCCCTAAACTCCTCTCCCATCCAGGCTGCCTCATAACATTAAGCAGAGTTCCATGTGCTATACAGCAAGTCCTTGTTAGTTACATATTCTAAATAAAGTGGTATGTAAATAGACTATATTATAAAAATCATTTTAGGCCATGATAAAAATGGTGGGTTTTTTCTCTTTTTTTAATTAATTTGTTTATTTTAATTGGAGGCTAATCACTTTTCAATACTGTGGTGATTGTTGCGGTATACCGACATGAATCAGCCATAGGTGTACGTGTATCCCACCATCCTGAAACCCCCTCCTAACACCCTCCCCACCCTATCCCTCTGGGTTGTCCCAGAATACCAGCTTTGAGTGCCCTGCTTCATGCTTCAAACTTGCACTGGTCATCTATTTTACATATGGTAATATACATGTTTCAATGCTATTTTCTCATATCGTCCCACCCTCTAGCAGTCAGAAGCACTGCTGGATTTCAGGCAGGGTGGAGTTAGGATTTGCATTTTGAGGAAATTATGCTTGTGGCGTTGAGAAGGCTAAGAGTTCGGCATGAGTGAAAACAGGGAGCCCGTTTTAGTAGGCTGTGTGGTACTCCAGGTAAGAGATGATGAGGACTGCCCTAGCTGGTAATGATGCAAAGGAGAGAAACTTCTCTTACTTGCATAAGGTCACAAAGTGTGTGCGTGCACGCTCAGTCACTTCAGTCATGTTCAACTCTTTTTGACCCTATGGGCTGTAGACTGCCAGGCTCCTCTGTCTGTGGGATTCTCCAGGCAAGAATACTGGAGTGGGTTGCCATGCACTCCTCCAGAGGATTTTCCCCAACCAAGGATCGAACCCAAGTCTCTCCTATTGTAAGCAGATTCTTTATCATCTATCTGTGCCACCAGGGAAGTCCAAGAATACTGGGGTGGGTAGACTATTCCTTCTCCAGGGGATCTTCCTGACCCAGGGATCAAACCAGGGTCTCCTGCATTGCAGATGGAATCTTTACCAACTGAGCTATCAGGGAAGCCCAAGTTCACAGAGTCCCCTGCACTTTCTCCATACCATTTATCAATGTTTGTAATTGCCCATTTGTTTGTGTGACTACTGAGTAATATCTGCCCATACAGTCTCTGATCTCTATGTCTAGTTTGATTCTCCATCCTACACTAACTTTTAACTCAACACCTGGCATGTAGTAACTGCTCAAAAAATATTTATTGACTGAATGAATGAAAGCACATTCAAAATTAAAACTGTCTTTTCACCATATATCAAAGTAGAGAGAAACTTGTTAAACAATCCATGTGTGAAACAACTTTAGAATTTTTAAAGAAATCTCAAAGTACCATAAAAACATTAAAATGTATGGGAATCCTAGGGCTTACTGTGTTTTATTTTTATGTTTCTAAAAGATGATGGGCTGAGATAGTTCCACTTTGAGTAGCCCCTTAGCTTATGAGGCAATTTATTCCATTGCCAAAGAACTGCACTTGGAAGTAATTCTTATGATAAAACAAACACCGACATTCTTTTCACTCCCATTATTAATCTTAGTTCTCAATTCTGGAACATCATAGGAAAATCTAGTCCTTTTATTATTTTAGGAATTCTTTAAGTATTTAAAGGTGGCTCTGTTGAGTCTACTCTTTCAAGGTTAAACAATCTCAGTTGCTGGTGGCTCAGCAGTAAGGAATCCACCTGTGATACAGGAGCCAGAGGAGATATGGTTTCAACCACTGGTTCTGAAAGATCCCCTGGAGGAGGGCCCCACCCTTCTTGCCTAGAGAATCCTATGAGCAGAGGAGCCTGGCGTGCTACCATCCATAGGGTCACAAAGAGTTGGACACAACTGAAACAACTGAGCAAGCATGCATGTCCAGCATGCTTTCTGGACTTTTTATAATCCTAAATGCCTCCTTTTGGAAGCATTCTAGTTTGCTACTGCTACTGCTAAGTCACTTAGTTGTGTCCCACTCTGTGCGATCCCACAGACGGCAGCCCACCAGGCTGCCCCGTCCCTGGGATTCTCCAGGCAAGAACCCTGGAGTGGGTTGCCATTTCCTTNTCCTAAATGCCTCCTTTTGGAAGCATTCTAGTTTGCTACTGCTACTGCTAAGTCACTTAGTTGTGTCCCACTCTGTGCGATCCCACAGACGGCAGCCCACCAGGCTGCCCCGTCCCTGGGATTCTCCAGGCAAGAACCCTGGAGTGGGTTGCCATTTCCTTCTCCAAGGCATGAAAGTGAAAAGCGGAAGTGAAGTCGCTCAGTCGTGTCCGAACCTCAGCGACCCCATGGACTGCAGCCTTCCAGGCTCCTCCGTCCATGGGATTTTCCAGGCAAGAGTACTGGAGTGGGGTGCCATTGCCTCACCTTCACTTGGAGAGTGCTACATCATGTACCTGCGTATGTATGTAGTTTTTAAATTTATGAGGCTGAGTCAACACAATACTGCAATTGTGATATCACCAGCCCAGCATGCAGTGGGTTTACACCTTTCTATGATCTGAACATTGTCTTTAAATTATTTTAAAAACTTAATTGACTGAGGAAAAGTCACATGCCTAAGTTGGGTTCTCCTCATTCAGATCTCATGCTTCTACTGACGTGATTATTTCCCATTACATGTGAACCTCAAGATTTTCATAGTAAAAACATTATCATCAAAAATATAAATGATCCTTGCCATAATACACTTACATTGATTAAAAAACAATAATTATCAGCATGTTCTAATTTCCAAGCAGGATTCAAAACAATTATTTAAACTCAAATACTTTTTAATAAAAGGCTGGTTTTCACATAGAAGCATAGATATGTTGCACATGGAAGTCAAGTGCTGTTTGTATAAAATGTGGCTCATCCAAGGAATGCACATGTTTTCTAAAAGATAGTTCCAAACTGCAAAACTTTTCAATTTTAATTAGGATAATAATACCTACCACATTAATATGGCTCTTTTCTCACATCTAATAAGTCTGTCAGTAAAAATCTAAAAATATATTTAAGCACATGAAACAAAATTATGTCCAGTTATTAAGGGGAGCTATAATTTTAATCTGTTTGTTCAACCTAGATCAAATAATATTTTAGCCTTTATAGCTGATAAACTGAAATCTAAATACTACAGGATTATTGAGTAAGTTATTAATTAAATTATGGAGTCTAGCTGAATCAGAATCCATTATAAGCTATAGTAGCTTTTATTAAATGTAATCACTGCTATAAATATTGTCATTATAATTATAATGGAAAATGTCAAAAAATTTCTATTTTTGAAATGTATTATTTTGCATCTTGTCTTATTGGATCTTCTAATAAGAGATAAAATAGGACCTGTAAGAATTCTTNCACCTTCCTCCAGGAGATGGTGATGGATAGGGAGGCCTGGCGTGCTGCGATTCATGGGGTCGCAAAGAGTCGGACACGACTGAGTGACTGAACTGAACTGAGCACCTTCCAAGGACCAGCCTGGGCTCTGCTGTGATGATGGGAGAGTGGGATCCTAGGGCAGGAGAGGCCGTCCCAGCTTCCAAGGATGCCTGCTGGGCTCCTGCCCCGTGGATGAGTTGCAGGCTGATGGGGCTGGGAAGCCAGTAATGCCCTGGAGCTGGGCTTGGCCAGGGTGAGGCCCCCAGTTCAGTTGCTTTCTACTTGCATGGTCTTGGGCAAGAGACCAGCACGCCTCCTAGTTTGGGTTCTTCCGCCAAGTGGGAAACACATAGTTCATGTCGGCTCTCCCAAAGGCTGACCTGTGTTCCCAAGATATGATAAATGGCTTAGTGTTTTATAAATGTAATGATCTCCCCTGAGGAGAGGGGTTTTAGAAAATACATATTCTAGAAGGAATAGCCTACTTTCCCTCAATGTGGGGACCTTGAACAGGGACCTCTTACTGGCTCACCCCCTGCTCCCAAAGTGGCTCCTATTCCTCCATCAAGCTCTCCTGTGCATTGGGAATCACTTTTCTGCCTTGCAAATGACGATGTCAATAACCATTGAACCGAGATGTGAGCTTGGAGATAGGGTAATTGTTGAAACTGCCTCTGGGACCCTTTCAACCAGTCTGGGACTTCTCACATTCAATTTAGGTCGACTTTGAGCCTTGACATTGAGAAGAGCTGCATAAAGTTATTCTTCTTAACTCCCGTTTTGCAGAAAGTAAAACTGAGGTGCCTGGAAGGCTGGCCTAGTCTGGAAAGTCTGACTTGCAACAGGGGACGCGCCTCAGTTCTTGCTCAAGGCTTCGTCTCAAGCCAGGCTCCTTCCCTGGGAGGAGTTCTGCTCAAAGTAGGACAGANGTCTGGAAAGTCTGACTTGCAACAGGGGACGCGCCTCAGTTCTTGCTCAAGGCTTCGTCTCAAGCCAGGCTCCTTCCCTGGGAGGAGTTCTGCTCAAAGTAGGACAGATCCAGAGAAGGCAGGTGATGCCCCCATCCCCCCGCAGCTCCCAAGGTTCTTCTCCTCGGAGCTGGGCCTTCCTGCTGTTGGCCCATGATTCCTGCTTGGCAGATGCTCTGCAGTGGTCTGCTCAGTGACCCTCTCTCAGAGCAGCACCTCCACATCATACCGGTCAAAGCTCGAAGGACATCCTAGTACAAGAAGGGAAACTGAGGCTTTGCCCGAGGTCCCTTTCCAATCATCCTCAGTGAGTCCACATCTCCCCTGATCTCCTTAGCTGATCCCCATGAAAGGACCAGGGCACCCTAATTCCTCTTCCTGTCAGGTAATAACTGTCTTGTTTAAACTGTCTCTAGGATTAGTCAAACAACCAGAGATCACAGCCAACAGTCGCCCTGTTCTCTCATTATCGGGTGCCTATAATTAATATTTATAAACCGAGAGGGTGCTTGTCTTCCTTTGCTGAAAAGGAATTCAGTATTTCCAGGCAGTGACTGCAAACATACAGCCTCTTGTTACCCATCAAGCTGGACCACTTCAGTAGACACACTTGTAATTGTATTTGGCAGAGAACGGATTGGGCAGCAGGGAGGTGTGGGACAGAGCCCTGGGGTGGGGCTGTGGGG
>SJYX01001747.1:406241-437366 GCA_006410675.1 Oreotragus oreotragus | reverse complement strand
GGACCCGCCTACTAATGCAGGAGACCTATGTTCAATCCCTTGGTCAGGAAGATCCCCTGGAGGAGGGCATGGCAACCCACTCAGTATTCTTGCCTGGAGAATCCCATGGACAGAGGAGCCTGGCGGGCTACAATCTATAGGGTCACAGAGAGTCGGACGTGACTGAAGTGGCTTGGCATGCATGCACGCACACATATATTTGTGGCACGTAGAGTCAAACATGAGGCTTCATTAACTGCACACTTAATTGTGAGGGTACACAGTGTCTTCCCAGTGCCTAGGAAGTGAGTCCTGAGAGGTGTCAGTGTGTATGGGGGGGTTGCTGTGGAATTCCTGCCAACAACAGGAAGAGGTATGAGTAGTTGTAAAGCCTTCTAAAAACCTGGCAGTTTGTGGATATTTTATTTCTCACACTAATTAGGATTAAATTAACTTTGTTCAAGAGAGGGGGGAGATCCACACCTCCCCCTGCCCAGCCCCACCCTGCAATCCAGTTTGCAAAACTGGTACCCAAATACCATCAGCAGGCGGCACTAGGCAGAAGAAAGTAGGATTCTCAGTGGAAATTTTTGGGAAGTCTAGAGGAGGATGCTGGCTTTCTTTCCAATTTGCGCAGATGGCCAATAAAAAAAAAAAAATCCTTGGAGTTTATTTTGCATATGGTCTTCCATCTGGGTATTTGAGAAAAGTACAGTTTTGTTATCACAACAGCATTTATTATGGCAAAGGAGTCTGCATTTCATCACAGAAGAATTTTTCAGCAAATCAAGCCCCCAAACCTGTTCAATAATGTTTTGCAGTTTCTTGGAGGGAGCCAGAGAATATGGGGTCCTTCCATTTTCCTCTATGGCTCCATCCTCAGTTAGCTTTTATTGATTCAGCTCCTTGAGGCCGAATGAAATGCATTCTTTGCAAAAAATATCCCCCAGAGAACAATGTTCTCCACTGGGTTTAGGAACTCTGAAAATGTGGAGTTGTAAGTGGGTCAGAGTCAAGGCGGAAAGAAAACCTGCAATGTGGAGCTGATATTCCTTGTCCTGATTCCACGCTTATCAAAGAACCTGCTGGTGAGTTGATGACTTGAATCATTTCCCTTCATGCACACGAGATGCTGATATGGCTGACTTCAGGCGACCTGATGGTTTACCCAGAGGATGAAGCTTGAACTCCTGCACCTGCCATGTAGAGCCCCTCCCACCTCTGCAGCCTTAGCTCGCACCATTTCTGACCTCTTCCCTGGTCTCCTTCCATATTCGACTTTAAAACAAAAGCGACTGATTTATTTTTGGCTGCGCTGGGTCTTTGTTGCTGCACGCAGGCTTTCTCTAGACGCGGTGAGCAGGGACTACTCTAGTTGTGGTGTGTGGGCTTCTCCCTGAGGTGGCTTCTCATTGCAGAGCTCGGGCTGTAGGACAGGCTGACTTAAGTACTTGGGCACCGGCTTAATTGCCCTGCAGCATGTGGATCTTCCTGGACCAGGTGTGGAACCTGTCTTTCCTGCATTGGCAGGCAGATTCTTAACCACTGGGCCATCAGGGAAGCCCCATATTCAACCTTTGTGGGCCCTCAGCCGCACCGTGGCCTCTGCTTCCTCTGTTCTCCCTGCGCCTGGAACACTTGCTCCCACCTCCAAGGCTGCCTTCTTTCACCTCACATGTTTTGCTAATTCTTCAGACCCCTGCTCGTCTTCTACCTTCTCTCTAAAGCCTACTCTGTGCCCCCCACAGCTGTGGGTGTACTTTTGTTTTCCTCCTTTTTATGGTCCTTACACCTGCCACACTGCTTAGTGACCACCTGTCTAATTATCTTTCTCTCCTGCTCTAAGGACCACAAGAGCCGTGAGTAACTGGATTCATCTTATTTACCTGTGTGTGCCTGTTGCCTATCCCAGGGCCTGCACACAGCTGGAACTCAAGTATATTTGCTAAATTGAACTGCAGATTAATGTGCAGACACTCTGGTTTAAAAGTTTCGTCTCTTGTGACTTTAGTCATCAAAAGTTAGCTTCTCTGCAGCCAAGGGTATCAGCATGACCCAGCCTGTCAGCTTCACAGCTTCGCAGGGCTGACTTGAGCCGTGAAGAACTCGCCAAAGTGGTGCCAGCCAGTGAGGGCGTCGGGCGGTTGGTGATGCCCAACCCCCACCCACATCCAGAGGTCTCACGCAGCCTCAGCAATCTCGAGAGCTGACACGGAGGCCAGAATGCCTTCTGCTGGTGCAGCATGGCATCCTGGGAGGCTGAAGCAGTGGCCCAGGGTCCTGTGTAAGTAGTGAAAGATGAGAGATGGAAGCCGGGGAACTCCAGCTGTCAGAAGAAGGCAGATGATTCAGGGCTGCTGGCAGAGACTCTGTAGGAGCCTTGTCTTCACCTCCCCATCTGCTTCAAGTTTTATTTTCTTTGTTGCCCAGAATAGAACTTCACCTCCTGCTTAGGTCTGTCCTGCTGTTCTTGTGCCCCCTCACTTAACAGCTCCATTTGTTTATTGGAGAAATGGTATCATCCGAAACTCAAGATGCTGCTCCTCTCTGGACGAACATCCTTAGGTCGTGCTCACCACAAAGTCCTTGTGAGTAGCTCAAGAGAAAACTGGCATCTGTGCAGGGCTTTGCTGTTTACCAAGTGCCTTTTATAGACTTGATCTTTTTCCCCTCCTCACTCAATTTGGGGAGGTATCACTACCTCCGACTTACAGATGAGAAAATAGAGATTCAGAATTGAAGGTACTTGCTCATGGTTGTACCATGACTCTGTAACTGTTAGTCCCCTCAGATCTCTGACTTGGTTCAAACGTTTTCTGAGACCAGCTAGGTTTGCTGGGGATACAAAACAAGTTAGATGTATCCTTGCCTTTGTGACTTCTGATATAGAAGGGTGATCATTCATTCATTCATTCAGGCACTTTTTGGGGTCCAGATCTCATTTTCTTTCCATTGCATCAGGTTCTTATTCGTCATTTTATTTATGAGGGAGCTGAAAATCAGAGGGCTAAGTAACTTGCTCAGAGTCACATGGCCTACAGGTATGTGTAGCCGTGACTGAGACCTGTCTTCTGACTGTCCCAATCTCCTTTAATGAACAAATATTTACTGATTCTCTTTTATGGGTCCAGCACTGGTGGACTGGAGAGTCAAGGCTGAAAGTGGAGGGTCTCTGTTTAAAAGGGAGAGTTCTGCTTAACAGAGGAGATAGAAGGTCCGGGCTGATAAAGACTGTGATGGAATTAAGTGCAAGGTGTTGTGGAAACCAGAGTAACATGCAGGGGGAAAGATGGGGAAGTGGAGGACATCGGGGAACGCTTCTGTGTGACCCCTTAATGTGGGATGAAGTGCTGGACCAGAGTCAGGACACCTGGGCTCAGTTCCTCGCTCTGTTTATTTTTCTTCCCCCCTCCAGCTTTATTGAGATGTAACTGACAGAGAACATTGTGTAAGTTTAAGATGTACGACACGATGATTTGGTCCACATATATATTGTGAAATGATGGCCACGATAAGGTTAGTTAGTATATCCGTCCTCTCCCCTAATTACAGTTTTTTTGTGTGGTGAGAATATTTAACATCTACTCTCCTAGCAATTTTCGGGTATATAATACAGTAGTTAGCTATAGTCGCCACTCTGTACATTCGCTCCCCAGAACTTACTCATCTTATAACTGGAAGTTTGCACATTTTGACCAACATCTGCCCATTTTCCTCATCCCCCAGCCCCTGGCAACCATTATTTTACTCTCTGTTTCTGTAAATTTGACCTTTTAAAATATTCCACATTTAAGTGACATCATCCAATATTTGTCTTTCACACTATCTAAATGAGATAACACAATATTTGTATTATCTCACTTAGCATAATGCCCTCAAGGTCCATCCAGGTTGTTGCAAATAGGAGGATTTCCTTCTTTTCCATGGCTGAACAATATTCCTCTATGTGTTTGGGGGATGTGTGTATATGTACAAAACTCTAACAAGGGTATATATCTATACCTATATATCAGATTTTCTTTATCTGTTCACTCAATGAGTGACATTTAAGGCTGTTTTCATGTGTTGGTTACTGTGAATAGTGGTATAGTGAGCATGGTGATGCATATAACCTTTTGAGATACTGATTCTAATTCATTCAGATATATTCTCAGGAGTGGGATAGCTGAATCACATGATAGTTCTTTTTTTAATTTTTTGAGGAAACTCTATACTATTTTCTGTAGTATAGAAGTAGTATATGGTATAGTTGTAGTATACTATCAACTTACGTTATCACCCAGAGGTGTGAGGTGGCCTCTCATTGTGGTTTCGATTTGTATTTCCTTGATGATTAGTGATGCTGAGCAGCTTCTCATATTCCTCTTGGCCACATGTATATCATTTGTTTGGAAAAATGTCTGTTCAAGTCCTCTGTCCATTTTAAAATTGGATTATTTGGGTTTTTTTGTTTGTTTGTTTTGCTATTGAGTTCTATGAGTCCCTTATATAACCTGGATATTCATCCCTCATCTGATATATGGTATGCAAATTCTTCTCCCATTTCCTAGGCTGCCCTTTCATTTTATTATTATTATTATTTGCTGTGCAGAAGCTTTTTAGTTTGTTATATTTCCACTTGTTGATTTTTGCTTCTGTTACTTATCCTGGTGCCACTCCTTAACTGGTTCTGGGAATCTGGCCAAATCATCTGTCTCCTCATCCCCGAGGCTTCTGTGCTTCCTCTGCAAGAGGAGATGATTGTACAGCATCTCTGGGTCCCTTCCAGTTTGAATCTTCTATGATTCAGTGAGTGTGGCTTTTCTGGACATCCATGAAACTCCCCGCTGGAGTTAACATTCTGCACAAATTTTTGCAGCCCGGGTTTCAGTCGGCCTTATGTAGTCAATCATCTTCTTGCTAAAGCTGGCTCATTGTAGCCTTGGGCGTGAAGTGCAGCTGATGAAGGTGGGCCTCCAGTTGCTTCTGGACCTGCCCTTCAAGGCTGGCTGGGCCCCGCCCCCGGCCCTCAGGGCAGGACAGTCCCCTTACCTGCACCTGGCCCCTGCGAGGAGAGCGACTGAAGCCATGTTTGCACCTTCCTTCCAGAGTCGTCCTGCGGTCTGGGCAAATACTGGCTAAGCCAAGACATCCTTCCTGTTGGTTCCGTCCAATGCCCATTCAAAAAGATTCACACCCGCCCTGGCTCTCGCCCCTCAGTGGGTATTTCTTTGGCTGGGGATTCCCTTCTTAAGCTTGTCTACTTGACAAATTCTTACTGAGTTTCCCTGTGTCAGAGGTGATGTCAACAAACCTATGAAGACTTTTTCTGCTAAATCCTTTCCCCCTCCCTGCCCCCTCCCCTGCCGCCCTGACCCAGGGACCGTTCCTCTGAGCCTCAATTCTACCTCAGTGATGGGACCCCAAACTCAGCGTTTTCTTTCAGTGTTCCTGGTTGAGAATGAGGCAAAGGTTTGGGGTCAGTGTGGAACTAGGTTAAAACTCTTCTTTCATCACTTTCTCCCTATGTACCTTGGGTAAGTCAGTCCCTCTGAGCCTCGGTTTCCTTGCGTCGGTAGGCCAGAGGAATGCTATGAGAACCTTGTACCCCTCGGTGAATGGATCTCGACTTATCTGCTGCCCCTGTTAGACTAGGGACCCCGGGGAGCTGGAACCTGGTTACGTTCATCTCCATCTCCCCAAAATCCAGCACAAAGAGGCCCTGCAGGCACTTGAAAAGAATGAATGCTGAAAAAGGTTTTGCAGTCTTCAGACAGAAATTTAAGCTGGAACCAGGAATGCTTAGTTAGATAAAGCATTCTGGGTGTTTCTGGCTTATGGGAACTGTGAAAATGGACTTATTTTAATTTTTAATGAAAAATCTAGTCTTGAGACTAATTATCTCATTATTCAATGATAGATCATTTAGGAGAGAAAAAGAGCTAAGATTTCTCTTTGACAGAATGGCATCCCAGCTTGGCTTAACTTCCTTTTTCCCTTTAGCTTCCCCACCACCCCTCCCCTTCCCAGACAGCCGTGCGCATTAATACTGTTTAAGAGTAGAAGCTCTATTGTTTAATTTTCTAAACTTAAGTTGGGCCCCCAGCGCATTTAGTGTTTTAAATCACAACTGTTATAATCTTGCTGCTTTGCAATACTGATCCGTTATGTGGAATTTTGCAATGCATATGATCATTAGAACACCATTGCCTTAATGTGTTTTTCCTCCCCTCTAATGGCAAGCTTTACAGAAAAAAAAAAAAGTGAAAGAGGTAAACATTTTTCTGGGAGTCTATTTTAAAGGTCAAGAGAACCCTGCTTCCCAAAGCAAGTAAAAGGTCATCTCTCACCCTTCAATTTCTGTCCTTTCATTTCTTTTTGCAAAAGTTCTGGGTGATGTCCCCTTCATCACTTGAGTCGAGATATCTAATTTTCTCCAAGAAAATGGTGGAGTCAGTGTTGACTTCAGAGCCTGTTTCAAAGAGAAAGTATGAAAATTGCTCTTGCCTGTACCTTCTTTCCTCATCTCCAAAGAAATGAAAAAAAATCTCTCCTGCTCTTTCGCTCCACTTCCTTTCTGTATAATTGCTTCTTGGAGGAGTCCTAATGAAAGGAGAGGCAAAGGAGAGATTCGCATTTAGAAAGGGGCTGTAATCGAATTCTCTGGCCTCGTTAATAAAATCACTCTCTTGTCCTTTCCTGTCACCTAAACATGCCCCTCTGCTTCCCCCCTCCTTCTGAAACTACCCCCCCTACATTTTCTAGAAGCGTCAGAAGAGTAAGATACAAGCATTTCTTTGGCTGAGATGGATCTAACAACAGTGTTCCTCTATCCTCTTGGACCTAATGGCACCATTCTATTTTTGTTTAATGTCTTATTTTGATGAATTTCAGGCTCACTGGAAAATTGTAAGAATGATACAAAGAATTTTCATACATCCTTCACTCGACCCCAAGTGTTAACATTTTTTCACATTTACGTTCCCTCTCTCTCCCTCTCCTCTTTGAGAAGAAGTTGCATATCATGTCCCTTTATCCCTAAACTCTTCTACGTGACTTTCCTCAATAAAAGAGTGTTTTCTTACATTGCCACAGTGTAATTATCAACATTGTAAAATGAGTATTAAACCGACACTATCAGCTAGTCTAATCACATCCAGAATTTATGTGGGTTTGGACCATCGTCCCACTGATGTGTAGCACCAGAAAGTCCCTCATCACACATTTCATCTCCTTGTTGTATCTGGTTGGCCTCCCGGAAGCTGGAAGAGCTTCTTTGTCTCTCTGTGTGTTTCATAACATGGGCATTTTTGACGAGTGCAGGTTAGTTACTGAGCAGGCTGCCCCTCCGTCTGGGTTTGTCTGGGGCTTCCTCGTTAATGTATTATTTTGATGAATTTCAGGCTTACTGGAAAATTGTAAGAATGATACAAAGAATTTTACAGGGGAGATGCGTGTTCAGCAGGGCCAGTGCAGAAGCACTGCTGTGTTTCTCTCAGAGGTATCATCTCTGAGGGTGCATGATGTCAACGTGTCTTATTACTGCTGATGTTAACTTCAATCATTTGGTTAAGGCGGTGTCTGCCAGATTTCCACTGAAAATTTACTCTTTTCCCCCTTTCTAATAATGTAAGTACCTTGTGGGAAGATGCTTTAAGACTACCTACTTTGCTATTACTCCTCAAACTTTCACATCTAGTTTTAACCTCTATTAATGATCCTTGCTTGAATCAGTTATTGTGATGGTTGCCAGATGGTGATTATCTAATTCCATCATTCCTTCAACACTTGTTAGTGGAGTTTCTACTGTAGGGAAGGACTTGAGCTTCTCATTTATTTAGCTATGTATGCAGCCTATTGGAGAAGGCAATGGCATCCCACTCCAGTACTCTTGCCTGGAAAACCCCATGGACGGAGGAGCCTGGTAGGCTGCAGTCCATGGGGTTGCTAAAAGTCAGACACAACTGAGCGACTTCACTTTCACTTTTCACTTTCATGCACTGGAGAAGGAAATGGCAACACACTCCAGTGTTTTTCCCTGGAGAATCCCAAGAACGGGGGGGGCCTGCTGGGCTGCCGTCTATAGGGTCACACAGAGTTGGACACGACTGAAGCGACTTAGCAGCAGCAGCAGCAGCAGCAGCCTATTCGTGTGGACTTGTGGAATCTTATTTTATTGAATGGATTGCAATCCTTTACTATTGTTATTTATTTCGATGTTCAAATTATCCAAGATTTGGCCAGTGGACTCCTGTGTCCTTTCAACAGTCCCATGACTCTCTCTCTCTCTTTTTTGGGGGAGGGGGTTGTGCTGGGTCAACATCCCCGTGACTCTCTCTCTCTCTTTTTTGGGGGAGGGGGTTGTGCTGGGTCAGTATCCCCGTGACTCTCTCTCCCTCTCTTTTGGGGGGGGTTGTGCTGGGTTAGCATTCCCGTGACTCTCCCTCTTTTTTGAGGGGTTGAGCTGGGTCTTTATTGCAGCGCATGCGTTTCTCTAGTTGCAGGCACAGGCTTAGTTGCCCTCCAGCATGTTGAATCTTAGTTTCCCATCCAGGGATTGAACCTGCATCCCCTGCATTGGAAGGTGGATTCTTTACCACTGCCCCACCAACGAAGTCCCTCCCTGTGACTCTTTTGAGCACATTTTTACTTTTGCCCCAAAAAGATGCTCCAGGCTTTTCTTCTGTTTCCCCCACAGCAGGCTTGAAGTCATCCAGATCTCCAAGAAGCCAGCCCTGTTTTCTTCTGGTGGGTGCCAAGTGTGCTTGCTGCTACAGCGTTGTTATTCCAACACCCTTTTCCTTTTATGAAAAATATTTTGTGACATTCCCTTTACTATCCTGAAATGAAATGCAATCAACCTACACATATAGAAAAAAACAGTCAAACTCCCCCTAAATAATTATCTAAAACAGAAAATAAGGAAAATTTCTATATGTCATACGTTTTAATGAGTAAATATTTTGGCACCATTACACTGAATGACATAATGAAGTGATCAGATGCTTGGATCTACCTGTAATGAATACATTCGGATATAAGAAAATAAGACAATTTGATTAAACATACCTGCTCTCTCCTCTGTTCTCCCTCTGTGTATGTATGTATGTATATATATATATATATATCTCAGTTCAGTTCAGTCACTCAGTCGTATCTGACTCTGCGACTCATATCTCATGGACTAGATAGATATATATATGACTTCCCAGATGGCACAGTGGTAAAGAATCCACCTGCCAATGCAGGAGACATAGGGCACTTGGATTTAATTCCTGAGTCAGGAAGATCCCCTGGAGCAGGAAATGGCAACACACTCCAGTGTTTCCAGTATTCTTGTCTGGAGAATCCCACGGACAGAGAAGCCTGGTGGGCTACAATTCATAGGGTCGCAGAGTCCAAGCACACAAACATGCATATATGTATTTGCGATTTCCTAATTTTTGGCATTTCACGCTATTTTTCCTAAGGAATCACTGCACATTGTGTGGGTGACTCAGATACCATAAGCCACCAAGTCATCAGTAAATAATGAACAATTCTTGACAAAATACCAGGAAAAAAAAAAAATAGGGCAGAGTATAATTTTCCCTCTGTTTACATGTACGTTGCCTCCCTGGAAAATTCTGATGCTCCATTTAAATTGTGTGGAAAATTCTTTGGGTTTGATGTGACCTGGAGCTGGGGTCTCAGCTCTCTTCATGTCTGTTGTAAATAGATCTTTCTCTTCCCAACTGCCCCGTGCACTGTGGTGGGCCTGCTCCTGCCCACCGAATGCCTGAATGCCCGCAGCACTCTGCACTCGCTGTGGTAAGCAAACATGCTCCTGGAAATTCCCCAAACCCTCCCTAGGTGGCAGCACCAGCCTCATTTAGAACCGTGGGTCCATCTCTATGGAACAGAAACGCTTTCATCCCTCTTCCTTCAAACATAAATCCTGCTATATTGCTTGAAGGTTTGTTATTGTACTGTTATTGTATTGTAAGGTTTGTATATTGTTTAATTTTTTGACCAGTTTCAAAATGTAGAATTACGTCTCCATCACAGCTCCCCTGATTCCCACCTTGAAATGACCCTGATAGGATCCTCTGCCTGGGTAGGGAAGTGGCCTCAGCTCACTGCCTCCAGCGGCCAGAGCCAGCATGCAGGAGGGTGTCGGTGGGAGGAAGGAGGGTCTGTGCCCTCTGAGGGCACAGGCCCATCCTGCTGGCAGTCTCGTCATAAGCCTTGCTCATCAGAGTGTGGAGGGAGGATGCTGGTAGCCCTAAGCAGACAGAGACCTCCATTGCACAGGTGAGGGAACTGAGGCTTGGAGAGGGAAGGCCCCTTGGCCTAGACACACTGCACATCAGAGCTACTGATTAGCCCTAGAGCTGAAGAAGCTGGTCCCAAAGAACCATAGGGATCGGAAAGGACCTGAGGGAACTTTCCCGCTGCACCCTTCTGGGTGAATCCCTTCTGTACCTGGACAGGTTATCATCTTCTGAAATGGGCAGTTTGATATTTTTCTAGGCGGTTCATGCCACCTTGTGACTGTTCTAGGGTTTAAAACATTCCTAAATTTACACCTTTTCTTTTTAATAAGTACTAAAGCCATGAAATTAAAAGACACCCCTTGGAAGGAAAGTTACGACCAACCTAGATAGCATATTCAAAAGCAGAGACATTACTTTGCCAACAGAGGTCCGCCTAGTCAAGGCTGCTGCCATCTATGGGGTCGCACAGAGTCGGACACGACTGAAGCGACTTAGCAGCAGCAGCAGCATACCCCTCCAAAAAAATGGGCTTCCCTTGTGGCTCAGCTGGTAAAGAATCTGCCTATAATTCAGGAGACCTGGGTTCAATCTCAGGGTTGGGAAGATCCCTTGAAAAAGGGAAAGGCTACCCACTGTAGTATTCTGGCCTGGAGAATTCTATGGACTGTATAATCCATGCGGTAGCAAAGAGTCAGACACAACTGAGCGACTTTCTTCATGCTTCGTACTTCATACCCTAAAATTCAACATGTTTCCTATCCAGTAAATAAGTTAGAAGTGAATTGCAGCTTCAGGGTAAAAAGTCAATAAATCTTTCTCTTTTACATAAGATTATAATTCCTAAGAAGTGTAACTGCTCGTATCTTTTTCCTCTAAGCCCACAGCAGCCTTTAATTTACTGCTGTGGACCTGAACCATGTTCATCACTATCATCTCTTTTAACTAAGCTTAAAAACTTGGCAAGAGCAGCCTGACCAATGGAATGGTGTTGCCAAGAGACATTTGAGTTTTACGGATCTTCATTTGGAAATATCCATACAGTAGGATAAACATACACTGTTTTTAAAAACAATTGCTCTCTCTTCATTGGAAACCCAAAGATGGAGTCAAAGAATTGCACGCATCCATGAATTTCTGGCATATTAGAGCTGGAATTTTAGAGAATCTATAACAAAACCTTCATTTAAAAAGAAGAAACCAAGGCCCGGAGAATTAAAAGTAATTCTCTAAGGTCACATAGCTCACTGCTGCCAGAAATAAGGTTAGAATCTAGGATTTCTAATTCCTAACCACTTTAATCACAGCACAAATACACTGACTTCAGCAAAATCTGATTCTCTCTAGGATAACACTTTCATCAGCAACAACAAAAACAAAAATGTGAAGTAGGAATGTGTATACCCAAATAACCTCGTGAAATTTTGATAAAAGCTATTTACTGAGAACGCTGAAGCTTCCCTGGTGGCTCAGACAGTAAAGGACCTGCCTGCGGGAGACCTGGGTTCAATCCCTGGGTCAAGAAGATCTCCTTGAGAAGAGAATGGCCACCCACTCCAGTATTCTTGCCTGGAGAATCCATGGACAGAGGAGCCTGATGGACTACAGTCCATGGGGTCGCAGAGTCAGATACAACCGAGAAACTAATACTTTCAATGTCACACCGAAGCTTTCTGATGAGGTACTTAAAATATATATATGAACTCTGAGTATATATAAGTAAGCAGAGAATGAGTGAGAAAGATTCCATCCCAGGCTCTAAAGGACAATTTTTTTAACCAAATTATTAGCTCTTTTCTTGCTGTTGTATCTTTCTCAAACCAGAAATCCAATACTTCAACCAATCTCTGGCCCTTATACTTATTCCTTTGATGTCACTCTTTCATCCCAGGTGTCCAGCAAAACACTAGCCCTGGAAAACCATCTTCTCCATGCCTACAACCAGGTTGCTGAACAAATATCACAGAAATGGGCAAAATGGTGCCCCTATAATAAAATACATGATCTCCAACCTCTAAAACTCCCTCTTTTGCTAATAGGAACCCTTCCATATTTCCTGTCTGAACTCATTTGCTTTCTTCAAACACCTACTTCATCATTTCCTTGTCCATTCCTAACAGAAATCTGACTACTCATTCACAGTAATTAAGAAGAAGGAGAATAGAGAGAAGGAGAAAAGGGGGGTTGGGGGAGCATCAGTCAGATGGGAGCTTCCTCAGTCTTCTGTATACACACAGAGATTGACCTGCATCTGTAGCCATTTCTTTCTTCCTTCCTATAGCAACAGAAATTCTCCCGTTTCCTAGATATGTCCGTCCCCCACCACCTCAGTGAATATCTTCTCTTGCTGTCTATTGACTCCTTTTCATTAGCATTTCAACGTAATCAAATTACTTGAACTGTTAAAATTTTTACCCGACATTCCCATCTCTTTAAGCCACTGCCCCACCCTTCTCCTTTTGAACAACCATCTTAAAGGAATCACATTCCTTCACTGCTTCGATTCTCTCTCCTCCAACTTACTCAGTCTTTGCAATCCAGATTCTTTCCCTTCCCCTCCACTGAAGCTGTTCTTACAAAGAGGATTAAAAGCTTTTAGCTAAATCTTTTAGTGGATTCTTTCCAATTCTTATAAGGTAAAATATACCAAATTAATTTTGCTGCCAAAATATCTTTGTTTCAGATTCTTGATACTCTTATTTAGTTGGAAAGTGAAACTTGAGGCAAATGAAAGACATCAATCAAGAAAGAAAAATGTTCAAGCTGCTCTAAAGGAGAGAAGAAGAATTTGGTAGTTTTTGCTGTTTGATTAAATAGCTGGGAAGTGAATAGCGTCAGACAGGGGATGTGGACAAGATGGGAGACAAGATGGCAGGTGGTGACGTGGCCACTGAGAAAATTCCAAGGGAAACATAGCTCAAAAACAATCATATATATAAATACTTAGCTTTTCATGTACCTCCCTCCATGTGACTTCAAGCCACTAGGATAAAGCCCCCCACATATACACACATCCTCAATCCCCTCCTCCGCTCTTCTGCTGAAGAATTTGGTCTTCATGACAGATTGCTTTGGGAGCTTTCCCTTCCCCAGAACTTCACAGTAGCCTGATCACACCACATTAGTGATGGGAAAAGCTCCAGAGTTGTTTCTGGCAGTATTTACCAGTGTCTGCTCACTGACCAAAGTCCATAGTTGATCAAGGTTGACGGTTGGGCAGAAGCTCTGCCAGAAAGCAAGGAAGTGAAAAAAGATTGATTTTGATCCCTTGGACAGTAGCCCCACCAGGCTCCTCTGTCCATGGGATTCTCCAGGCAAGAATACTGGAGTGGGTAGCCATTCACTTCTCCAGGAGACCTTCCCGACCCAGGGATTGAATCCAGGTCTCCTGAATTGCAGGCAGATTCTTTATCATTCTTTATCATCATAGAGCCAACAGGGAAGCCCTAAAAGATTGATGAAAACTTGTAAAAAGGATGTGGGAGCTGGTTTGAAGGGACTGACACTGACCAAATTCGGGGCAATTTCCAATATCAGAAAGAATGATGAGGATAATAGATAATAACGCATTGGATAGAATAAATGAATCCATGAGTCTGTAGTAATACTCACGATACAGAGACAGAGTGATAATGAGGGAAGAAAACAAAAGGGGTGAGAAAGAAGCGGCCTCTTTTTTACAGAGTAACGCTATGTTTAGAACAGTCCCTCAGTCATGCCTGACTCTTTGTGACTCCATGGACTGTAGCTCACCAGGTTCCTCTGTCCTCTGTTCTTCTGCCTCCTGCATTGGCAAGCGATTCTTTACCACTGTGCCCCCTGGGAATCCAAAACCCCTAGTGGACCCACTTTAATCAAGGGATCCAGCTTATCGCATCACCAACAAAGGGACAAGCAACATGCTGTGCCTCTGATGCCTCAAGAGGTAGACATAACACTTCTTATGAAGTATTCTTGCCAAAAACGGTGAACCTAAATCTAACAGTGCACCTAAATCAAATTAATGAGAAAATGCAGATTGCGAGATGTTCTAGACATGGCATGACTCCTCAAAAATGTCTGTATCATGATAGATCACAAAAAGTAGGATTATACTTCTCAATTAAACAAAATGTGTAATCCTGGAAAGGGTCTGTAATTTAAAAAAAAAGTGAAAGACATTAGTAGGACAAGTGGGGATATTTTAATGGAGGGGGGATATTTTAATATACACATTTTATTAAGTAATATATGAAGTTACATTTAGAAGAAGGCCATTGTTCTTAAGAGGTATATTTTGAGCTAATTGGGGCAAACTATTATCATGCCTGAACTCACTTTTAAATGACTGAGGTAAAACGATGTACAATGGTCTGAATATTCGTGTCCCCTCAAAATTCACCAATTGAAATTTTAATGCCCAACATGATGATATTAGGCAGTGGGGCCTTCGGAAAGTGATAGTTTATGAATATGGAGCTCTTATGAATGGAATTAGTGTTCTTGTACAAGAGACATCTAGAGCTCCCTGGTCCTCTCTACCATGTGAAGACACAGCAAGAAGTCTGCAGCCTGGGAGAGGGTCTTCACCCATCCATCCTGGTTCCCTGATCTCAGACTCCCAGTCTTCGGAACTGTGAGCAATAAACTTCTGTTGTTTGTAAGCTACCCATCTGTCATATTGTATTAAGTCTCCTGAAAGGAGTAAGACACTGTATATATGTATATGNCGCAGAGCCGGAGCCGACAGTATGCACCAAGAAGAGTGAACTCTTCCCCCCATTTCCACAATGGCGGACTCGGGCAAGACCTTCAGCTCCAAGGAGGAAGAAGCCAACTATTGCAAAGACCTGGCTATGACCTACAAGCAGAGGGCAGAGAACACGCAAGAGGAGCTCCGGGAATTCCAGGAGGAAAGCCGGGAATATGAGGCGGAACTGGAGACGCAGCTGCAACCAACTGAGAGCAAAAACAGGGACCTGCTGATGGAAAACAACCACCTTCGCAGGGAGCTGGAGACCATCAGGGAGCAGTTTAAAACACAGCATCCTGAAGGCTATCGGCAGATCTCAGCCTTAGAGGATGACCTTGCCCAGACGAAAGCCATTAAAGATAAACTGCAGAAGTACATCAGAGAGCTGGAGCAAGCCAACGATGACCTGGAAAGAGCCAGACAGGCCACGATCGTGTCACTGGAGGACTTTGAACCGCGTTTGAACCAAGCCATAGAAAGAAATGCCTTCCTGGAGAGCGAATTGGATGAGAAGGAGAATCTACTGGAATCTGTTCAGCGACTAAAGGATGAAGCCAGAGATTTGCGGCAGGAATTGGCTGTGCAGCAAAAGCAGGAGAAACCCAGGACGCCCATGCCCCGCTTGGTGGACGCTGAGAGGACAGACACAGCGGTGCAGGCCACTGGCTCTGTGTCGTCCACCCCCATAGCTCATCGAGGACCCAGCTCTAGTTTAAACACTCCTGGGACCTTCAGACGTGGCCTGGACGACTCCACTTGGGGGGACGCCCCTCACGCCCGCAGCCCGGATATCAGCCCTCAACATCGTGGGAGACCTGCTGCGGAAAGTGGGGACCCTGGAGTCCAAACTCGCTTCCTGCCGGAACTTCGAGTACGATCAGTCCCCAAGCCGAGCCAGCGGCCCAGCCTCGGGGCGGGGGAGCAAAAACAGAGACAGCGTGGACAGGCGGCCCGGCGGCAGCAGCGTGCCTCTAGGCGACAAAGGGAGAGAAAACGGAGGCCCAGCGAGACACTGCTCCCGACCTTGACATTCACCTTTATGACTTGGCGGGCCCCGTGCTAGCCAGCCTAGAACAGCTGCAGTGTCCGCTTAACTTGGCTTGCTCTGTCTGAAGGTCGGGAAACGCCTGGAGTTTGGGAAGCCGTCACCGAATGTTTCCTCGCCGGCGCTGCCGTCAGCCCAGGGTGTAGTCAAGATGTTGCTTTAGGAAAGCCACGGAAGCCGAGGCGAGCCCTTCCCCTCCTTCCCTCTTTAAACTAGGTTTCGGGTGTTTTGGGGTTTTTTTTAAGTTGGTTTGAGAAATACGAGCAAGCAGTCACACAAAGCCAAGTGACCAAGGCCATTGCCGGTGGCCCTGGGCCGTTGGCTGCAGGAAATGCAGTCCCTTAACCCCCAGCCTCCGTGTTGGTGTGTACAGCTGGGGGACGGGACCAACCTGACCCTCTGGAAAGGGCGACGTGGGTGCCAAGGCCGCCCCATCCTTGTCAGCTGAGCTGAGTCCCGATTGGTCTGGAGAGGTGTTTTGAATGATCAGAGACACCTATGCAGTGGCGTCTGAGTCCATCCTAGGCGCACCCTGCCCCCCACAGCTGGCGCTTCTTCCAGAACAAAATCTCCAGTGCGCTGTGGCATGACAGGGGCCAGTGCTCTGAAATCACGCCTGGGGTGAAGGATAGAACAGGCACGTACCGTTTATTTAAACTGTGGTGTGGTGTACCTCCAAGACTTTTTTTTCCCCAGAGTAGAGTATAATTGCTTTACAATGTTGCTTAGTTTCTGCTATACAGCAAAGTGAATCAGCTATGTGTGTACATATATTCCACCCCTCTGGGTCATCACAGAGCACCGAGCTGAGCTCCCTGGGCTATACAGCAGCTTCCCACTAGCTCTCTCTGTTTTATACACATGTACCTCCAAGACTTTTTAATCTGCCTGTCACTGAGGCTTTTAGAGGCATGCTTGAGTTTCAGTGTGAATTTTGTGGGGACCAGATCAGTGGAAAATCTGTGTCCTCATTAGACCTATCCTTGTCCTGAGCCTCCTGGCCTGGTCTGGGAGTGACCTCTGCTTCTGAGGGTTTCTGGGGTGTGATGGCCTTAGCGATGCAGCCCCTGAGAACAGGACTTCACCCAAAGCCCAGATGAAATAATCAAGGTTACCATCACATACGATGAAGCCACCAGGATTGCAATGGGAGCGTCCTTATTAAAGAAGAAACGAACCCAGGATTTCCAGGCAGATGGCATGTGGCTCCTCTCTGCTGATTTGGAACAGCTGCCTCATACTTTGCTGCTGCTGCTGCTAAGTCACTTCAGTCGTGTCCGACTCTGTGTGACCCCATAGACGGCAGCCCACCAGGCTCCCTCATCCCTGGGATTCTCCAGGCAAGAATACTGGAGTGGGTTGCCATTTCCTTCTCCAATGCATGAAAGAGAAAAGTTGGACACAAGTAAAAAGAACATGTGAATTCAGGCATACGCATGCAGCCTAACAGCCTTCTAAGTTATTTTTCCAAAAGAACAGCAAAAGTATCCAGTTGAAAACACAACTTTTCAAGTGCTACTGAAATTCAGCAGAGAATTAAACTCCAGTGCTCACCTCATTACCATGGCAACATTCTAACCTGTATCGGTAAAACATGTACTTTTAAGAACAATAAAATCAAGAGAAACGCAAAAAAACAAAAATAAAAAATATATATACAATACAGTATTATTCACTGCAGTCACCACGCTGTACATTATATCCCTGGGCCTTACATATTTTATAATTGGAAGCTTATACTTTTGACCACCTTCACCCATTTCACCCCAAATATTTTTATTTTTTTGTTTGTTTTAGTCTTTAGTATCTTTTGTGTACGTACATGATTGTGTATTGTTAAATAAAAGATCTGTGGTTCAGAGAAGTCAAGAGCCCTGTGAATCACACTCAGGAAGCAATGTCAAAACATCAGGAGGGAAAAACAGTAAGGAGCAAGGGTGGGGAGGCAGGGAGGCCTGAGATGACTCCAGGGACCCGGGCCACGAGCCTGGGCGCTTGCTTCCTGAAGTCCCCAGGGCACAGTCTGTCGCTGGGCCCACCGGGCTCGGAGCGGCCGGTTGGCCGCGGACAGCAGTGAGTTGCTGATGCTGCCCGGTGACGGTGCTGACTCCCCCGGAAGCATGCTGAATGGAAACCGACCAAGAAGCCAGTCTCCTCTGAGAACTTGGCCTGGCAGCCAAGTGCCTGCCCAGGAAGGCCTGATCATTCACACCAGGAGAGTGAGATGGAGACCTCCTGCAAGCCCCAGGATTTCAGCCACGGGTTTAAATTTCAAGGAGAAGTGTGATGGTGTTGACATATGAGGAATTACTTTTACACACCTTTGATCACTGCAGTGCTGCGGCATTCTAAGTGAGCCTGATGGTTGGAAGGCAAGCTGGGCGGAGTTTTACAAAGAAACCCTTACTGTGTCCCTGGAGGCCAGCTCCGCAAGCCACTTTTCCTTAAATAAATACCATTTCCCTTCCTGGTTTGCCTCACTGGTATACCAGGTGGCCTGGACAACGGGACCTTTGGTTAAGCTCTTGGATGGGCTCCTGGCACTGTTGGCCCGGTGCCCCCTTCCTGACCTTGGTGGGAAACTTCCCTGCTTCCTTCATGAGCCATAGAGGGGTGGAGGAGGCAGGAACAAGCTCCCCTGACTGTTCCCCCAAATCCACCTTCCCCTTGGGGATATCTCACAAGTCACTGTCCCCACCACGGACAGGAGGGGAGTTTGATCCCCCTTAGTGCTCTGAACCACGTGTGGGCTCTAACCCTCCTCAGCTCCCCCGAAGCCCAGATGCCACCAGCCTCTCAAAGACTTTATTAATGAGTCGGAGAGAGGAGGAGGGAAATAAACACAAAGACGAGCTACCAGATCATTCTGTTTACAGACACTCCCATCCCAGCATGACAGCGCTCTTCCATGGGCCCTCAGCTGGCAAAAGACAGTGTCTTCTCATGACCTAGGAGCACAGCCAGGTTCCTCGGAGGCTCAGCCAACAGATGCCCGGATGGTGACCTTGAAAAGGCTGCTCTCTCCAGGGGAGGCTTCACCCATGAAGTCAGGACAGATACCTTGCAACCTCAACACAACAGCTTTTCAGGATCTCAGGATACAATCCTATAAACTAAATAGCCCAGAGACTTAAGTCTAAGAAATAGTAGGGTTTCTAGAGCATAAATATCTTCACCCATCAAGTGGGGGTTAGAATAAACCTCTCTGGTCCAGGATTTCCCAGACTCCAGTGACCAGGGAACACTTTAAAATTATAGCGTACTTGGAGAACACCAGAGCAGCGCACATATATTCAGGTTAATAATGTGGACTGACTGTTTCCAGAAAAACATCTGTTTCCACTTTATTGACTATGCCAAAGCCTTTGACTATGTGGATCACAATAAACTGTGGAAAATTCTGAAAGAGATGGGAATACCAGACCACCTAATCTGCCTCTTGAGAAATCTGTATGCAGGTCAGGAAGCAACAGTTAGAACTGGACATGGAACACAACAGACTGGTTCCAAATAGGAAAAGGAGTCCGTCAAGGCTGTATATTGTCACCCTGCTTATTTAACTTCTATGCAGAGTACATCATGAGAAATGCTGGGCTGGAAGAAACACAAGCTGGAATCAAGATTGCCGGGAGAAATATCAATAACCTCAAATATGCAGATGACACCACCCTATGGCAGAAAGTGAAGAGGAGCTAAAAAGCCTCTTGATGAAAGTGAAAGAGGAGAGCGAAAAAGTTGGCCTAAAGCTCAACATTCAGAAAACGAAGCTCATGGCATTCGGTCCCATCACTTCATGGGAAATAGATGGGGAAACAGTGGAAACAGTGTCAGACTTTATTTTTTGGGGCTTCAAAATCACTGCAGATGGTGACTGCAGCCATGAAATTAAAAGACGCTTACCCCTTGGAAGAAAAGTTATGACCAACCTAGATAGCATATTCAAAAGCAGAGACATTACTTTGCAGACTAAGGTCCATCTAGTCAAGGCTATGGTTTTTCCAGTGATCATGTATGGATGTGAGAATTGGACTGTGAAGAAGGCTGAGAGCTGAAGAATTGATGCTTTTGAACTGTGGTGTTGGAGAAGACTCTTGAGAGTCCCACAGACTGCAAGGAGATCTAACCAGTCCATTCTAAAGGAGATCAACCCTGGGATTTCTTTGGAAGGAATGATGCTAAAGCTGAAACTCCAGTACTTTGGCCACCTCATGCGAAGAGTTGACTCGTTGGAAAAGACTCTGATGCTGGGAGGGATTGGGGGCAGGAGGAGAAGGAGACGACTGAGGATGAGATGGCTGGATGGCATCACTGACTCGATGGACGTGAGTCTGGGTGAATTCTGGGAGTTGGTGATGGACAAGGAGGCCTGCCATGCTGCGATTCATGGGGTCGCAAAGAGTCGGACACGACTGAGTGACTGAACTGAACTGAACTGACTGTAATTTTTTTTTCATTTGGCTGCACCAGGTCCTAGCTGTGGCATGTGGGATCTAGTTCCCTGACCAGGGATGGAAACCCAGTCTCCTGCACTGGAAGTGTGGAGTCTTAGCCACTGGACCACCAGGGAAGTCCCCCGACTATAATTTCAATGTATAAGATACGGTGATATGGTGACATTAATCAAGGGTGACAGGAGTCAATACGTATTATAACATTAAACATACAACAGTTAATCTGAGAGTCCATCTACTTTTTTGCCTTCGACTTGAATCCAGATAGGCATCATCTCTTGGTCAGTGTTTTGCCTATATCATTCTGGAAGTATCCCACGGTTATCTAACAAAGGTCAGGAGCGGCAGAGATAAGTCTGAGTGGCTTTACTCTGATAAATCATTTTATTCCAAGCGTTAAGCCTGTCTAAAGATCTAGAAGTTACTTCAAGCATGTTACACAGTGGGAAAGGAAAGAATAGGAGAAAGAAGTGACCATTTCTTGAGCATCTCCTGCCAGGTGTTATGTGGCATTCTTATTTAACCCTCTATCTCATGTTCATCGAACAATAGCCCCAGGGCAGTCATTGTCTGAATTTCATGGAAATAATTCAAGGCCACATGTGTAGCTGTGAACGGCATCACTGCAGCTGTGGCCGGCTCCAGAACGCAAGCTCTTCCACTAGGCCACTTTGGAAAGGGAAGCGGGGGTATTCAGCCTTAGTCCATCCGTCCCTACTTGTGTAGTATACCTGCCTTCCTACTACGCTAAAAGTGATGTGAGGACAAGAACTACGTCCAGCATGTTCACCACAATAATCTCAGTGCTGAGTACAATGCCAGAGTCCGAGAGCTCAGGAGACATGGGTACCATTTTGAAATTTCAGAAAGGCTGTCATAGGGTCTATGGGGAACATACATGTTCCATGGGACCACGAGAGGCAAACTGTATCCAGTGGGGGCAGGGAGGTAGAAAAGTCTCAACTCACGAGACTTCTCTGGTGGTCCACTGGCTAAGAATCCACCTTCTGATGCAGGGCACATGAGTTTGATCCCTGACCCTGGAAGATCCCACCTGCCACGGGGCAACTAAGTCCATGCACCACAACTACTGAGTCTGTGTGTCCCAACAAAGATCCTGCACGCTGCAACCAAGGCCTGATGCAGCCAAAGAAAGAAAGACGCTCCAGAACCAGAACAAAATAAAACTGGAAATAGTCCTTTCCGTTCAGTTCAGTTCAGCATGATCCTCTACGTAGAAAACCCTAAAGACTCCACCAGAAAATTACTAGAGCTAATGAATGAATATAGTAAAGTTGCAAGATATAAAATAAACACACAGAAATCCCTTGCATTCCTATACACTAAAATTTTTTTAATGTGGACCATTTTAAAAGACTTTATTGAATTTATTACAATATCAATTCTATTTTACAGTTTGGCTTTTTGGCTGCAAGGCATGTGGGATCCTATCTCCCGGACTAGGGATTAAACTCACACCCCCTGCATTGGAAGGTGAAGTCTTAACCACTGGATGCCACGGAAGTCCCTCAGTTGCAGTTGTATTTCAGTTCAGTTCAATTGCTCAGTCATGTCGGACTCTTTGTGACCCCATGGACTGCAGCACACCAAGCCTACCCGTCCGTCATCAACTCCCGGAGTTCACTCAAACTCATGTCCATTTAGTCGGTGATGCCATCCAGCCATCTCATCCTCGGTCGTCCCCTTCTCCTCCTGCCCCCAATCCCTTTCAGCATCAGGGTCTTTTCCAATGAGTCAACTCTTCGCATGAGGTGGCCAAAGTACTGGAGTTTCAGTTTTAGCCTCAGTCCTTCCAAAGAACACCCAGGACTGATCTCCTTTAGAATGGACTGGTTGGATCTCCTTGCAGTCCAAGGGACTCTCAAGAGTCTTCTCCAACACCACAGTTCAAAAGCATCAATTCTTTGGCACTCAGCTTTCTTCACAGTCCAACTCTCACATCCATACAAGATCACTGGAAAAACCATAGCCTTGACTAGATAGACCTTTGTTGGCAAAGTAATGTCTCTGCTTTTCAACATGCTATCTAGATTGGTCATAACTTTCCTTTCAAGGAGTAAGCATCTTTTAATTTCATGGCTGCAATCACCATCTGCAGTGATTTGGGAGCCCCCCCGCCAAAAAAGTCTGACACTGTTTCCACTGTTTCCCATCTATTTCCCATGAAGTGATTGGACCAGATGCCATGATCTTCGTTTTTTGAATGTTGAGCTTCAAGCCAACTTTTTCACTCTCCTCTTTCACTTTCATCAAGAGGCTTTTTAGTTCCTCTTCACTTTCTGCCATAAGGGTGGTATCATCTGCATATCTGAGGTGATTGATATTTCTCCCGGCAATCTTGATTTCAGCTTGTGCTTCTTCCAGCCCAGCGTTTCTCATGATGTACTCTGCATAGAAGTTAAATAAGCAGGGTGACAATATACAGCCTTGACGTACTCCTTTTCCTATTTGGAACCAGTCTGTTGTTCATTTATTTAGAGAAAATCATTTCCAGGAGCAAGTCTGGTGGTGGGATGCCAGATGCAGCACTTAGATGCTGTGACTTCTGAGAAAAAGCACTCCACATTATAGAAATGCAACCAGAAGTGTTTGGTCTTTAAGCCTGGCCTCAAGATTGTTGATTGGAAGCAGTGGAGCTTTGAAGGAAGCAAGGCCATAGTGTGGGAGCAGACCTTCCTTTCTGTCCTTGACTGTGCTGCCTGCAGCCAATTCTTGGCCATTTGTGTGTATCTGATCGAACACAACTCCAGGGACTGGCCTGGACATCAGGGCTTGTAAAGAACAAAAAAACAAGTGAAAAGGTCAACACCCTGCCTCTTTAGCTCTAGCCAAGTTAACTCCAGTGACTCCATAACAAATAGTGACTTTTCATGCTGCTGTTCAGTCACTAAGTCGTGTCTGACTTTGCAACGCCATGAACTGCAGTATGCCAGGCTTCCCTGTCCTGCACTGTCCTTCATGTCCTTCCCCCTAGAAGTTTGCTTAAACTCGGGTCCATGAGTTGGTGATACCATCCAGCCATCTCATCCTCTGTCACTCCCTTCTCCTCATGCTTTCAATTTTTCCCAGCATCAGGGTCTTTTCCAATGAACTGGCTCTTCACATCAGGTGGCCAAAGTATTGGAGCTTCATCTTCAGCATTAGTCCTTCCAGTGAATATTCAGGGTTGATTTCCTTTAGGATTGACTGGTTTGATCTTCTTGATGTTCACAGGATTCTCAAGAGTCTTCTCANAATTTTTCCCAGCATCAGGGTCTTTTCCAATGAACTGGCTCTTCACATCAGGTGGCCAAAGTATTGGAGCTTCATCTTCAGCATTAGTCCTTCCAGTGAATATTCAGGGTTGATTTCCTTTAGGATTGACTGGTTTGATCTTCTTGATGTTCACAGGATTCTCAAGAGTCTTCTCAAGCACCACAATTTGAAAACCTCAAATCTTTGGTGCTCAGCCTTCTTTATGGTCCAAATTGGTATAAATTATGGTTCACTATGGTATAAATTATAGTTGTAATTTATACTTTTGAGCATCTCGAGTCTATGTTCTTGGGCAGAACTCTTTGCCTCTGGAGGATTCATTCACTGATGGATTTCAAATAATTCTGTGCAACTGCTATGCCAGACTCTAAGTTCTTAAGATGAACAGTTGGATAAAGCAAATAAATCCTTGCTGTCACTCAAGCAGAGGAGGCCAGGAATATACTGATAAATAAATACACAGACAAGTTAATTACAGACTGTTACAAACATAAATATAATAAGGATCAATGACAAAAATCACAATCATCAATGTCATTCACTTTAGGGACTGTTGCAGATTTCAAATATTAGCTATATTCACTGAATTATTTAAATTCTGTTTATTAAAGATTGATATGAGAATAACATTTTGAAGAACACATTTGGACCTTGTGCAAAAGAGCAATGAAAGATACTTTTTGTCATGTTACATAAGGTTGCTCATGTTACAGTCTAGCCAATGATTTTCTCAAGAATGTAGCATGCGGGGAAAGTATTGAATATTCTTGCCTTGCTTGCCTTGAAGCTCAGAAGAGTGATGTCATCAAGTTTGGAAGGCAGTACATATTCTAGTTTAACATTCAGATTCTAAGCGAGACTGTCTAAAATCAAACCCCAGATCTACCATTTACGAGGTGTGTCATCTCAGGCAAATTATTAATCTCTCAGTGCTGCAGTCTGTTCATCATTAAAATGGGGATAAAGTATCCAATTGCTAGTGCTGTGGTAAGAATTATGTGAATGAATACATGTAAAACACTTAAAAAATACAACTCACCTCTACTACTGTCTATTAGTATTGTCATTGCTTCCACATTTTTCATCTTAATCGTTCCTGGCTTTTCCTTTTGACATGTAATTTATATGCCTTCTTTTGGAAATATGAGGAGATAATTTATACTCAATCATCAAGCCAAATAAAGTGCTTTCCCCAAATGCAACTGTACTTAATGATAAATCTTTCCAACTCCTTTACATGTAAAAATGTTTACATTATTAGGCATAAATGAGCATGGTTGAATTTGGAAAGTGTAACTTCCCAACCTCACTGGTTCTGAAGATGCTATGTGCTTGTTTTGTAATAATGTGTGCTTTAGTGGAGTCATATTTTCTAGAAATGCAAAGATACTGTTAAGATTTTTGGTCCCAGACAAGTTTGTAATGTGTGAGGAAAAACTTTAGAGAGCAGGTTGCATATTTCTGATGAACCTATTTCTTGTGGGACAAAGGAAAACTTGATGTGTCCCCAAAGAATGGAATGTGCCTGCTCTGCCCACGTCCAAGTATTTCTCAAACACAACAGAAACCATAGCACAGTATAATGAGTGCTCTGCTTGTGAAGCAAAGCACAAGCCAGTATCTCCTGGCACTCAGTACCCAATTGGCAAAAGCAGGTGGCAGGGGAGTTGTGGTCAAGACTCCAATTAAAGCAAGTGATTCTGAAAAATGTCAAATCAAAGCTGCATCAGAGTTGTTTCTTTAAACTTTTGCCTCTACTCTCAAGCTATTGGCTTTGTTATTGAACCCAGAAACTAACATATAAAATTTGGCCCTGGAAGCCCCATTTTACATGTCATAGATCTGCAAGGTCCAGGAATTGCTAATTCTTGATATAATTCATTTGGACTTCCCAGGTGGCTCAGACAGTAAAGATCCACCTGCAATGCGGGAGACTTGGGTTCGATCACTGGGTTGGGATGATCCCCTGGAGGAGGGCATGGCAATCCACTGTAGTATTCTTGCCTGGAGGATCCCCATGGACAGAGGAGCCTGGTGGGCTACAGTCTAGGGGGTCACAAAGAGTTGGACAGGACTGAACGACTGAGTGCAATATAATCTATTAAAATAATTAAACTGTTTCAGAACTTCCCTGGTGATTCAGGGGCTGAGACTCATACTTTCAATCAGGTGCCCCCAGGTTCAGTCCCTGGTTAGGAAACTAGATCCCATGCACTGCAAGAAGGTGTTCATATGACAAGGCTAAAATCCCACATGCTGCAGCTAAGACCCAGCATAGCCAAGTAAACAAATAAATGCTTCAAAAACACATATTTTAAAAACAGAGTACAGAGAGGTCTGTGCACCCTTCTTTCAGCTTCCTCCAACATCTTATATCCCCATATATATAATTTAAAAAACAATTGTTTCAAAATTAAAATAATTTTACACTCATAAATGGAGGGTATATAACTCTAGAAGGAAGAATATGTTTAGAACATGGCTTACCTTTCACATAGTCTCAGATTACTAATGCAGAGAACAAAGGCCACTTTCCTATTCCTCATGCTTATAACATAGTTTGTGAGAAGCATAAACTACTTTGACAATATCTGAACCAGCCTGTATAATGCAAGGCCGAATGGCAGAGAGGCTGACAAGGCTGGCGTGAGAGTCAGCCAATACATTTTTAATGACTGTCTGCATGTGCCAGGCACTGTCCAGGCACTGGGACTAATAGTGAACAGGCCTTATGCAGCTTAGATTCTTCCTTCCTATATTCTGGAGCATTTTTTCTCCTGAAGATCACCAGCTCTCCATGATAATGAGTGGGATTCCATAGTTGTCACTCTCCTTTTGTTTTCTAGAAGTGAGGCTGTTCTCATTTCTAGAGAATGGGTGTTACAATATTGAATCACAAACAGTTGTGCCAAGTTAAACATTTTTTGCAGGTTTAAGCATATGGGAACTTCAATTATTCTTTGGGTGGTTCCTCTGGAAAATAAAAAACTTAAGATTCAAGAAAGCATTTGAGGTAGACAATCCATATTTCTTGGCAGCCCTTAAAAGGAAAAAATTTTTAAAAAGAAACAGGTGTTTTGCCTCTCGGGAATCATACTGTGTCAAGGTTTTGTGTTTTTTGCAGTATTAACAGTTTGGGAGGGATACATGTTTGTTGTGTGGGCTCTCCAGCACCCTGGCCTCTACTCGTTAGAGGGTCATAACACCCTTCTGTCCCCAGCCAGATGTGACAGTCTGATATGTCTCTGCATGCGTACTCAACCACTTCAGCTATATCCAACCGTCTGTGACCCTACGGTCTGTAGCCCATCAGATTCCTCTGTCCATGCGATTTTTTCTGGCAAGAATGCTGGGGTATTCCCTTTCTCCAGGGGATCTTCCCAACTCAGGAATTAAGCCCGAGTCTCCTGCATTGTAGGCAGATTCTTCACTGACTGAGCCACCAGGGAGCCCCGAAAGGTCTCTAGACTCTGCTAGCTGTGCTCATGGGGGAGAACCTGCCTCCCCTTTCAGACAGCCACTACTTAGTAGTAGTGCTTTAAAATTTCTCAGTTTATAACATTCTGTCCATCCTATTAAAGAGTCAAAGTGCAAAGTTTAAATTTTTATTTGTGAAGCTAGGTAGAAATATACTCCACTTTTACATTCTATTTTATCTATATTGAATCATTCACAGTTAATTACATTTACCCAAGCAAATTAGACATGTGGTTAATCTTGACTGAACTCAGAATGAAGATGAAGGAAGGTCACTACAGCTGAAGATCCTCTGCTTCTTGTTTAACCAAATTCCCTTCAATCTCTGTGCTATGTGTGCATGTGTGCTAAGTTGCCTCAGTCACGTCCAGCTCTTTGTGACCTTATGGACTACAGCCCGCTAGGCTCCTCTCTCCATGCAATTTCCCAGGCAAGAATACTGGAGTGGGTTCCTGTGCCCTCCTTCAGGGGATCTTCTCCACCTAGCAGTCGAACCTGCATCTCTTACCCCTACCGTGCATTGGCAAGTGTGTTCTTTACCGCTAGCACCACCCGGGCAGCCCCTCTGTGCTATAAATTAGACTATTAATCCCACCTTCCACACAGATTGAGCCTCTCAACTTCATTCATCTAGACCTATTTGGGAACATTTAAGAAAGAATGACAATCAGACCAGCCTGAGATTGACTGAGAAACATAAAGCTATTTAGTATTGGTTGCTGAATAGTAATGATTCTATGAACAATCGAATCAGTCTCATCTACTGATAGTTCTGTTGCCTTTTTTTCAAGATTCAAAGTATGTTGTTTAATAGGAGAGATCTCATGTAGGCAAGTGGGGTTTTAGTTGGCAATCTGCACAGTAATATGGGCTAGTGCATTGAAAAAAAAATCTTGTAAAACTCAGTAAATGAAAGTTGGTCTGCTTCATCAAAATTAAACACTGAAATTCTTTCAATAAGTATGCTGAATTAAGGAAATGCACTTGGTAAATAATATTCAATGAAAACAAAGGAGAACAAGAACTTGTAAAGACAGCATAGTGTTTATCACAAATCCCCACTGAAAGATTGAAGGACAGTGATTGTATAACAGTGTGATGGGATTAATGGTAAAGACTTCTGCTTCATGTCTGTAATTTTTCCCATGACTTAAAAGGGCATTTAATGATGAATATTAAATAATAAATACTTTCAAAAAGTGCTTAGGAAGCAACAGCAGCTGGCATTTTTATAGTCTCTTTTTTGTGGGGACTAGAAACACAAAGAAATTTACAAAACAAACTTCCTTAGTTTAAGATGTATTAAAAGTGTTTTTAAAGGTGTGGCTCAACTGACATTACACAGTATTATAGACTGAACTGTGTCCCCTCCAAATTCATATGTTGAAGGCCCTGTCTTTAATGTCATAGTATTTGGAGACCAGGCCTTTGAGAGGTATTTCAAGTTAAATGAGATCACAAGAATGAGGCGCAAATTGGATAGAACTAGTGTCCCGAGAATCCCAGGGACGGGGGAGCCTGGTGGGCTGCCATCATTGGGGTCGCACAGAGTTGGACACGACTAAAGCAACTTAGCAGCAGCAGTGTCCTGATAAGCAGCGGAGGGGGCACCAGAGAACAGTTTCTCCTGCAACGGCCACAAGGAAAGACCACATAAGGGCACAGTGAGACGGCAGTTGTCTCCTTGGAGAAGAAGAGGAGAGCTCCACCAGAAGCTAAATTTACCGGCACCTTGATCATGGACTTCTAGTCTTCAGAACCGTGAGAAATTAACATCTGCGGCTTAAGACATCCAGTTTATGGTCTTTTCTTACTGCAACTTGAGCAGACCAACACACAGAAACATGCATGGACAGTGACATGAACATTAAAGAAGAGGAGAGCTCCACCAGAAGCTAAATTTACCGGCACCTTGATCATGGACTTCTAGTCTTCAGAACCGTGAGAAATTAACATCTGCGGCTTAAGACATCCAGTTTATGGTCTTTTCTTACTGCAACTTGAGCAGACCAACACACAGAAACATGCATGGACAGTGACATGAACATTTTTGGATAAGTGTGTAAAGTCACACAACAATAATCTATATCTATCTTTTCCATCCTGGAGTAAAACTCTTTAATGGAACAAATATATCTGTCACAATGTTCCACCTTTGCGGCACAGACGTGGGATACTCGTTCTTGATTTTCATACATTTGTGAAACTATGGACAGATCTTTTATGACAGCCAACAGAGGTCTCCATAATTCAAGCCTTAAAAATATGTATATAAGTCACTGAACCTACAAGTCTCATAGCCTATTTCAATCTCTTCCATCGATGGGTTTCTGCAGCCCAATCTGTAGTCCATCCTCCTGGTCTCTTAATTGATTTTGTATTTATTTGGATCTTAAGTAAATGTATGTTTCACCTTATCAGGATTCATAAAATTCTAATCTCAGGAATACATAATTTTTCCCCTACCTCCTCTCAGTTTTACCGAGATACAGTTGAAATAGAATACTGTGTAAATTTAAGGCATATAAATGTTCTGATTTGACACACTTACAAATGAATCAAATAGTTAACCTCATTGTGTTAGCTAACACCATCCTTAGCCTCACATAATTACCTTTTTTGTGGTGAGAACATTTCCAAATCTGTTCTCTTGAGAAGCAACTTTTGAATATATAATACAGTACTGTTAACCATAATCACTATCTGCACATTAAATTCCCCCAAAATATTCATCTTATAAGTGAAAGGACAACATAGTGTTAAAAGGGCTCTAATTAGATTCTAGTCAGAGCCTATGGGGGCTTCCCTGTAGTTCAGCAGGTAAAGAATCTGCCTGCAATGGGGGAGACCTGGGTTGGGAAGATCTCCTGGAGGAGGGCATGGCAACCCACCCCAGTATTCATACCTTGAAAATCCTCATGGATAGAGGTGCCTGGCAGGCTACACTCAGTCCATGGGATGACATAGAGTAGATATGACTGAGCAACTAAGCAGAGCACAGTACAGCGCCCATGGCTTTACATGAGTTACACTGCTCAAGTCCATTCTATTCACAGACACACACACACACACACACACACACACAGAGGCACAAAAGCCAGGGCAAAAAGAAACAGCTATGAAAGGCAATGATTTCCAATTTCTGTGTCAAGGATTATCTTTTACATGAGAAGAGGAAATATACAAATTGCTGTGCTTTCTCAACAGCTTAAAAACAATTTTAAAGAAATCAGTAAATTTCTAACCAAACACAAGATATAACAATATATTTTAAGATAATATAAAGAGAAAAGTGACATCTGGAAGAACTAGGAATGTTTGCATAATCAAATAGTTTCTTACTTGGGTAAGATCTCCTAAGTAAAACAGGGAAGTCATTTATCCTTCATTCCTTGGATATCCATCTATGTAAAGGCGAAGAGAAAAAAGCTCCCTTCCCCCTAGAAAAAAGTATGATTTTATTTCAGTACAAATCAGGAAAATTAAATATGTTGTCTCTATGAAAAATATCCATATATAAGTCACATATCTGTCAAGAACTTAGTGAAAGAAAAGTTTTCATCAGAGAGCTCTTTTTTTTATAACTTTGGTTTCCTGAGTATATCCCATTATGTAACTCAGCAATGAACTTGCACTTGTTATGTAAAGTTTTTCTGGGAGAACTTTTAAGATCTTGATGGAGGAATTAATAATCCCCAGGGGTGTTGCGGCACAGGCCTCACCAATTCAATTAGCAATGCTCCATCATCAAGAGAAACCAATTTGGAAGCCGTCCCAGCTGGGGAAGGATGGTCCATACTGGCTTAAAAACACAAAACTTAGCAATCACATCAACACATTCTTCCTAGATTGCTTCTTCCTAACTCCTTAGGAAGTCTTCAAAAAAAAAAAAAAAAAAAAAAAACCCCCCAATTTTAAAAGAAAAAAAAAAAG